>OX637536.1:35162867-35743443 GCA_951800035.1 Linnaemya tessellans | reverse complement strand
AATGCATGCGACTTAAGCTTTTTCGGAAGCTTCTTCGCATTTGAAACTCCTTTCAATACTCAGTTATTAGAAATAAACGCCTTTTGGGCAAAATTGGGTAAAATTATGTTTCAACCAAAAATTTGATTTTTAGCAAAGGGGCCTTTCCTAAAAAATTGGTCAAAAATTTTTTTTGCTTAAATGCATGCGACTTAAGCTTTTTCGCAAGCTTCTTCGCATTTGAAACTCCTTTCAATGCTCAGTTATTAGAAATAAACGCCTTTTGGGCAAAATTGGGTAAAATTATGTTTCAACCAAAAATTTGATTTTTAGCAAAGGGGTTAGCCTTTCCTAAAAAATTGGTCAAAAATTTTTTTTGCTTAAATGCATGCGACTTAAGCTTTTTCGGAAGCTTCTTCGCATTTGAAACTCCTTTCAATACTCAGTTATTAGAAATAAACGCCTTTTGGGCAAAATTGGGTAAAATTATGTTTCAACCAAAAATTTGATTTTTAGCAAAGGGGTTAGCCTTTCCTAAAAAATTGGTCAAAAATTTTTTTTGCTTAAATGCATGCGACTTAAGCTTTTTCGCAAGCTTCTTCGCATTTGAAACTCCTTTCAATGCTCAGTTATTAGAAATAAACGCCTTTTGGGCAAAATTGGGTAAAATTATGTTTCAACCAAAAATTTGATTTTTAGCAAAGGGGTTAGCCTTTCCTAAAAAATTGGTCAAACATTTTTTTTGCTTAAATGCATGCGACTTAAGCTTTTTCGGAAGCTTCTTCGCATTTGAAACTCCTTTCAATACTCAGTTATTAGAAATAAACGCCTTTTGGGCAAAATTGGGTAAAATTGTGTTTCAACCAAAAATTTGATTTTTAGCAAAGGGGTTAGCCTTTCCTAAAAAATTGGTCAAAAATTTTTTTTGCTTAAATGCATGCGACTTAAGCTTTTTCGGAAGCTTCTTCGCATTTGAAACTCCTTTCAATACTCAGTTATTAGAAATAAACGCCTTTTGGGCAAAATTGGGTAAAATTGTGTTTCAACCAAAAATTTGATTTTTAGCAAAGGGGTTAGCCTTTCCTAAAAAATTGGTCAAAAATTTTTTTTGCTTAAATGCATGCAACTTAAGCTTTTTCAGAAGCTTCTTCGCATTTGAAACTCCTTTCAATACTCAGTTATTAGAAATAAACGCCTTTTGGGCAAAATTGGGTAAAATTGTGTTTCAACCAAAAATTTGATTTTTAGCAAAGGGGTTAGCCTTTCCTAAAAAATTGGTCAAAAATTTTTTTTGCTTAAATGCATGCGACTTAAGCTTTTTCGGAAGCTTCTTCGCATTTGAAACTCCTTTCAATACTCAGTTATTAGAAATAAACGCCTTTTGGGCAAAATTGGGTAAAATTGTGTTTCAACCAAAAATTTGATTTTTAGCAAAGGGGTTAGCCTTTCCTAAAAAATTGGTCAAAAATTTTTTTTGCTTAAATGCATGCGACTTAAGCTTTTTCGGAAGCTTCTTCGCATTTGAAACTCCTTTCAATACTCAGTTATTAGAAATAAACGCCTTTTGGGCAAAATTGGGTAAAATTGTGTTTCAACCAAAAATTTGATTTTTAGCAAATTGGTCAAAAATTTTTTTTGCTTAAATGCATGCGACTTAAGCTTTTTCGGAAGCTTCTTCGCATTTGAAACTCCTTTCAATACTCAGTTATTAGAAATAAACGCCTTTTGGGCAAAATTGGGTAAAATTATGTTTCAACCAAAAATTTGATTTTTAGCAAAGGGGTTAGCCTTTCCTAAAAAATTGGTCAAAAATTTTTTTTGCTTAAATGCATGCGACTTAAGCTTTTTCGGAAGCTTCTTCGCATTTGAAACTCCTTTCAATACTCAGTTATTAGAAATAAACGTCTTTTGGGCAAAATTGGGTAAAATTATGTTTCAACCAAAAATTTGATTTTTAGCAAAGGGGTTAGTTAGCCTTTCCTAAAAAATTGGTCAAAAATTTTTTTTGCTTAAATGCATGCGACTTAAGCTTTTTCGGAAGCTTCTTCGCATTTGAAACTCCTTTCAATGCTCAGTTATTAGAAATAAACGCCTTTTGGGCAAAATTGGGTAAAATTATGTTTCAACCAAAAATTTGATTTTTAGCAAAGGGGTTAGCCTTTCCTAAAAAATTGGTCAAAAATTTTTTTTGCTTAAATGCATGCGACTTAAGCTTTTTCGGAAGCTTCTTCGCATTTGAAACTCCTTTCAATACTCAGTTATTAGAAATAAACGCCTTTTGGGCAAAATTGGGTAAAATTATGTTTCAACCAAAAATTTGATTTTTAGCAAAGGGGTTAGCCTTTCCTAAAAAATTGGTCAAAAATTTTTTTTGCTTAAATGCATGCGACTTAAGCTTTTTCGGAAGCTTCTTCGCATTTGAAACTCCTTTCAATACTCAGTTATTAGAAATAAACGCCTTTTGGGCAAAATTGGGTAAAATTATGTTTCTACCAAAAATTTGATTTTTAGCAAAGGGGTTAGCCTTTCCTAAAAAATTGGTCAAAAATTTTTTTTGCTTAAATGCATGCGACTTAAGCTTTTTCGGAAGCTTCTTCGCATTTGAAACTCCTTTCAATACTCAGTTATTAGAAATAAACGCCTTTTGGGCAAAATTGGGTAAAATTATGTTTCTACCAAAAATTTGATTTTTAGCAAAGGGGTTAGCCTTTCCTAAAAAATTGGTCAAAAATTTTTTTTGCTTAAATGCATGCGACTTAAGCTTTTTCGGAAGCTTCTTCGCATGTGAAACTCCTTTCAATACTCAGTTATTAGAAATAAACGCCTTTTGGGCAAAATTGGGTAAAATTATGTTTCAATAAAAAATTTGATTTTTAGCCTTTCCTAAAAAATTGGTCAAAAATTTTTTTTGCTTAAATGCATGCGACTTAAGCTTTTTCGGAAGCTTCTTCGCATTTGAAACTCCTTTCAATACTCAGTTATTAGAAATAAACGCCTTTTGGGCAAAATTGGGTAAAATTATGTTTCTACCAAAAATTTGATTTTTAGCAAAGGGGTTAGCCTTTCCTAAAAAATTGGTCAAAAATTTTTTTTGCTTAAATGCATGCGACTTAAGCTTTTTCGGAAGCTTCTTCGCATGTGAAACTCCTTTCAATACTCAGTTATTAGAAATAAACGCCTTTTGGGCAAAATTGGGTAAAATTATGTTTCAATAAAAAATTTGATTTTTAGCCTTTCCTAAAAAATTGGTAAAAAATTTTTTTTGCTTAAATGCATGCGACTTAAGCTTTTTCGGAAGCTTCTTCGCATTTGAAACTCCTTTCAATACTCAGTTATTAGAAATAAACGCCTTTTGGGCAAAATTGGGTAAAATTATGTTTCTACCAAAAATTTGATTTTTAGCAAAGGGGTTAGCCTTTCCTAAAAAATTGGTCAAAAATTTTTTTTTGCTTAAATGCATGCGACTTAAGCTTTTTCGGAAGCTTCTTCGCATTTGAAACTCCTTTCAATACTCAGTTATTAGAAATAAACGCCTTTTGGGCAAAATTGGGTAAAATTATGTTTCAATAAAAAATTTGATTTTTAGCCTTTCCTAAAAAATTGGTAAAAAATTTTTTTTGCTTAAATGCATGCGACTTAAGCTTTTTCGGAAGCTTCTTCGCATTTGAAACTCCTTTCAATACTCAGTTATTAGAAATAAACGCCTTTTGGGCAAAATTGGGTAAAATTATGTTTCAACCAAAAATTTGATTTTTAGCAAAGAGGTTAGCCTTTCCTAAAAAATTGGTCAAAAATTTTTTTTGCTTAAATGCATGCGACTTAAGCTTTTTCGGAAGCTTCTTCGCATTTGAAACTCCTTTCAATACTCAGTTATTAGAAATAAACGCCTTTGGGCAAAATTTTTTTTGCTTAAATGCATGCGACTTAAGCTTTTTCGGAAGCTTCTTCGCATTTGAAACTCCTTTCAATACTCAGTTATTAGAAATAAACGCCTTTTGGGCAAAATTGGGTAAAATTATGTTTCAACCAAAAATTTGATTTTTAGCAAAGGGGTTAGCCTTTCCTAAAAAATTGGTCAAAAATTTTTTTTGCTTAAATGCATGCGACTTAAGCTTTTTCGGAAGCTTCTTCGCATTTGAAACTCCTTTCAATACTCAGTTATTAGAAATAAACGCCTTTTGGGCAAAATTGGGTAAAATTATGTTTCAACCAAAAATTTGATTTTTAGCAAAGGGGTTAGCCTTTCCTAAAAAATTGGTCAAAAATTTTTTTTGCTTAAATGCATGCGACTTAAGCTTTTTCGGAAGCTTCTTCGCATTTGAAACTCCTTTCAATACTCAGTTATTAGAAATAAACGCCTTTTGGGCAAAATTGGGTAAAATTATGTTTCAACCAAAAATTTGATTTTTAGCAAAGGGGTTAGCCTTTCCTAAAAAATTGGTCAA
This sequence comes from Linnaemya tessellans, assembly GCA_951800035.1. NCBI lineage: Eukaryota > Metazoa > Arthropoda > Insecta > Diptera > Tachinidae > Linnaemya > Linnaemya tessellans. The sequence goes on along the minus strand of OX637536.1, from coordinate 35,739,019 downwards.
AAATTTTTTTTGCTTAAATGCATGCGACTTAAGCTTTTTCGGAAGCTTCTTCGCATTTGAAACTCCTTTCAATACTCAGTTATTAGAAATAAACGCCTTTTGGGCAAAATTGGGTAAAATTATGTTTCAACCAAAAATTTGATTTTTAGCAAAGGGGTTAGCCTTTCCTAAAAAATTGGTCAAAAATTTTTTTTTGCTTAAATGCATGCGACTTAAGCTTTTTCGGAAGCTTCTTCGCATTTGAAACTCCTTTCAATACTCAGTTATTAGAAATAAACGCCTTTTGGGCAAAATTGGGTAAAATTATGTTTCAACCAAAAATTTTATTTTTAGCAAAGGGGTTAGCCTTTCCTAAAAAATTGGTCAAAAATTTTTTTTGCTTAAATGCATGCGACTTAAGCTTTTTCGGAAGCTTCTTCGCATTTGAAACTCCTTTCAATACTCAGTTATTAGAAATAAACGCCTTTTGGGCAAAATTGGGTAAAATTATGTTTCAACCAAAAATTTGATTTTTAGCAAAGGGGTTAGCCTTTCCTAAAAAATTGGTCAAAAATTTTTTTTTGCTTAAATGCATGCGACTTAAGCTTTTTCGGAAGCTTCTTCGCATTTGAAACTCCTTTCAATACTCAGTTATTAGAAATAAACGCCTTTTGGGCAAAATTGGGTAAAATTATGTTTCAACCAAAAATTTGATTTTTAGCAAAGGGGTTAGCCTTTCCTAAAAAATTGGTCAAAAATTTTTTTTGCTTAAATGCATGCGACTTAAGCTTTTTCGGAAGCTTCTTCGCATTTGAAACTCCTTTCAATACTCAGTTATTAGAAATAAACGCCTTTTGGGCAAAATTGGGTAAAATTATGTTTCAATAAAAAATTTGATTTTTAGCCTTTCCTAAAAAATTGGTAAAAAATTTTTTTTGCTTAAATGCATGCGACTTAAGCTTTTTCGGAAGCTTCTTCGCATGTGAAACTCCTTTCAATACTCAGTTATTAGAAATAAACGCCTTTTGGGCAAAATTGGGTAAAATTATGTTTCAATAAAAAATTTGATTTTTAGCCTTTCCTAAAAAATTGGTCAAAAATTTTTTTTGCTTAAATGCATGCGACTTAAGCTTTTTCGGAAGCTTCTTCGCATTTGAAACTCCTTTCAATACTCAGTTATTAGAAATAAACGCCTTTTGGGCAAAATTGGGTAAAATTATGTTTCAACCAAAAATTTGATTTTTAGCAAAGGGGTTAGCCTTTCCTAAAAAATTGGTAAAAATTTTTTTTTGCTTAAATGCATGCGACTTAAGCTTTTTCGGAAGCTTCTTCGCATTTGAAACTCCTTTCAATACTCAGTTATTAGAAATAAACGCCTTTTGGGCAAAATTGGGTAAAATTATGTTTCAACCAAAAATTTGATTTTTAGCAAAGAGGTTAGCCTTTCCTAAAAAATTGGTCAAAAATTTTTTTTGCTTAAATGCATGCGACTTAAGCTTTTTCGGAAGCTTCTTCGCATTTGAAACTCCTTTCAATACTCAGTTATTAGAAATAAACGCCTTTTGGGCAAAATTTTTTTTGCTTAAATGCATGCGACTTAAGCTTTTTCGGAAGCTTCTTCGCATTTGAAACTCCTTTCAATACTCAGTTATTAGAAATAAACGCCTTTTGGGCAAAATTGGGTAAAATTATGTTTCAATAAAAAATTTGATTTTTAGCCTTTCCTAAAAAATTGGTAAAAAATTTTTTTTGCTTAAATGCATGCGACTTAAGCTTTTTCGGAAGCTTCTTCGCATGTGAAACTCCTTTCAATACTCAGTTATTAGAAATAAACGCCTTTTGGGCAAAATTGGGTAAAATTATGTTTCAATAAAAAATTTGATTTTTAGCCTTTCCTAAAAAATTGGTCAAAAATTTTTTTTGCTTAAATGCATGCGACTTAAGCTTTTTCGGAAGCTTCTTCGCATTTGAAACTCCTTTCAATACTCAGTTATTAGAAATAAACGCCTTTTGGGCAAAATTGGGTAAAATTATGTTTCAACCAAAAATTTGATTTTTAGCAAAGGGGTTAGCCTTTCCTAAAAAATTGGTCAAAAATTTTTTTTTGCTTAAATGCATGCGACTTAAGCTTTTTCGGAAGCTTCTTCGCATTTGAAACTCCTTTCAATACTCAGTTATTAGAAATAAACGCCTTTTGGGCAAAATTGGGTAAAATTATGTTTCAACCAAAAATTTGATTTTTAGCAAAGGGGTTAGCCTTTCCTAAAAAATTGGTCAAAAATTTTTTTTGCTTAAATGCATGCGACTTAAGCTTTTTCGGAAGCTTCTTCGCATTTGAAACTCCTTTCAATACTCAGTTATTAGAAATAAACGCCTTTTGGGCAAAATTGGGTAAAATTATGTTTCAACCAAAAATTTGATTTTTAGCAAAGGGGTTAGCCTTTCCTAAAAAATTGATCAAAAATTTTTTTTGCTTAAATGCATGCGACTTAAGCTTTTTCGGAAGCTTCTTCGCATTTGAAACTCCTTTCAATACTCAGTTATTAGAAATAAACGCCTTTTGGGCAAAATTGGGTAAAATTATGTTTCAACCAAAAATTTGATTTTTAGCAAAGGGGTTAGCCTTTCCTAAAAAATTGGTCAAAAATTTTTTTTGCTTAAATGCATGCGACTTAAGCTTTTTCGGAAGCTTCTTCGCATTTGAAACTCCTTTCAATACTCAGTTATTAGAAATAAACGCCTTTTGGGCAAAATTGGGTAAAATTATGTTTCAACCAAAAATTTGATTTTTAGCAAAGGGGTTAGCCTTTCCTAAAAAATTGGTCAAAAATTTTTTTTGCTTAAATGCATGCGACTTAAGCTTTTTCGGAAGCTTCTTCGCATTTGAAACTCCTTTCAATACTCAGTTATTAGAAATAAACGCCTTTTGGGCAAAATTGGGTAAAATTATGTTTCAACCAAAAATTTGATTTTTAGCAAAGGGGTTAGCCTTTCCTAAAAAATTGGTCAAAAATTTTGTTTGCTTAAATGCATGCGACTTAAGCTTTTTCGGAAGCTTCTTCGCATTTGAAACTCCTTTCAATACTCAGTTATTAGAAATAAACGCCTTTTGGGCAAAATTGGGTAAAATTATGTTTCAACCAAAAATTTGATTTTTAGCAAAGGGGTTAGCCTTTCCTAAAAAATTGGTCAAAAATTTTGTTTGCTTAAATGCATGCGACTTAAGCTTTTTCGGAAGCTTCTTCGCATTTGAAACTCCTTTCAATACTCAGTTATTAGAAATAAACGCCTTTTGGGCAAAATTGGGTAAAATTATGTTTCAACCAAAAATTTGATTTTTAGCAAAGGGGTTAGCCTTTCCTAAAAAATTGGTCAAAAATTTTTTTTGCTTAAATGCATGCGACTTAAGCTTTTTCGGAAGCTTCTTCGCATTTGAAACTCCTTTCAATACTCAGTTATTAGAAATAAACGCCTTTTGGGCAAAATTGGGTAAAATTATGTTTCAACCAAAAATTTGATTTTTAGCAAAGGGGTTAGCCTTTCCTAAAAAATTGGTCAAAAATTTTTTTTGCTTAAATGCATGCGACTTAAGCTTTTTCGGAAGCTTCTTCGCATTTGAAACTCCTTTCAATACTCAGTTATTAGAAATAAACGCCTTTTGGGCAAAATTGGGTAAAATTATGTTTCAACCAAAAATTTGATTTTTAGCAAAGGGGTTAGCCTTTCCTAAAAAATTGGTCAAAAATTTTGTTTGCTTAAATGCATGCGACTTAAGCTTTTTCGGAAGCTTCTTCGCATTTGAAACTCCTTTCAATACTCAGTTATTAGAAATAAACGCCTTTTGGGCAAAATTGGGTAAAATTATGTTTCAACCAAAAATTTGATTTTTAGCAAAGGGGTTAGCCTTTCCTAAAAAATTGGTCAAAAATTTTGTTTGCTTAAATGCATGCGACTTAAGCTTTTTCGGAAGCTTCTTCGCATTTGAAACTCCTTTCAATACTCAGTTATTAGAAATAAACGCCTTTTGGGCAAAATTGGGTAAAATTATGTTTCAACCAAAAATTTGATTTTTAGCAAAGGGGTTAGCCTTTCCTAAAAAATTGGTCAAAAATTTTTTTTGCTTAAATGCATGCGACTTAAGCTTTTTCGGAAGCTTCTTCGCATTTGAAACTCCTTTCAATACTCAGTTATTAGAAATAAACGCCTTTTGGGCAAAATTGGGTAAAATTATGTTTCAACCAAAAATTTGATTTTTAGCAAAGGGGTTAGCCTTTCCTAAAAAATTGGTCAAAAATTTTTTTTGCTTAAATGCATGCGACTTAAGCTTTTTCGGAAGCTTCTTCGCATTTGAAACTCCTTTCAATACTCAGTTATTAGAAATAAACGCCTTTTGGGCAAAATTGGGTAAAATTATGTTTCAACCAAAAATTTTATTTTTAGCAAAGGGGTTAACCTTTCCTAAAAAATTGGTCAAAAATTTTTTTTGCTTAAATGCATGCGACTTAAGCTTTTTCGGAAGCTTCTTCGCATTTGAAACTCCTTTCAATACTCAGTTATTAGAAATAAACGCCTTTTGGGCAAAATTGGGTAAAATTATGTTTCAACCAAAAATTTGATTTTTAGCAAAGGGGTTAGCCTTTCCTAAAAAATTGGTCAAAAATTTTTTTTGCTTAAATGCATGCGACTTAAGCTTTTTCGGAAGCTTCTTCGCATTTGAAACTCCTTTCAATACTCAGTTATTAGAAATAAACGCCTTTTGGGCGAATTTGGGTAAAATTGTGTTTCAACCAAAAATTTGATTTTTAGCAAAGGGGTTAGCCTTTCCTAAAAAATTGATCAAAAATTTTTTTTGCTTAAATGCATGCGACTTAAGCTTTTTCGGAAGCTTCTTCGCATTTGAAACTCCTTTCAATACTCAGTTATTAGAAATAAACGCCTTTTGGGCAAAATTGGGTAAAGTTGTGTTTCAACCAAAAATTTGATTTTTAGCAAAGGGGTTAGCCTTTCCTAAAAAATTGGTCAAAAATTTTTTTTGCTTAAATGCATGCGACTTAAGCTTTTTCGGAAGCTTCTTCGCATTTGAAACTCCTTTCAATACTCAGTTATTAGAAATAAACGCCTTTTGGGCAAAATTGGGTAAAATTATGTTTCAACCAAAAATTTGATTTTTAGCAAAGGGGTTAGCCTTTCCTAAAAAATTGGTCAAAAATTTTTTTTGCTTAAATGCATGCGACTTAAGCTTTTTCGGAAGCTTCTTCGCATTTGAAACTCCTTTCAATACTCAGTTATTAGAAATAAACGCCTTTTGGGCGAATTTGGGTAAAATTGTGTTTCAACCAAAAATTTGATTTTTAGCAAAGGGGTTAGCCTTTCCTAAAAAATTGGTCAAAAATTTTTTTTGCTTAAATGCATGCGACTTAAGCTTTTTCGGAAGCTTCTTCGCATTTGAAACTCCTTTCAATACTCAGTTATTAGAAATAAACGCCTTTTGGGCAAAATTGGGTAAAATTATGTTTCAACCAAAAATTTGATTTTTAGCAAAGGGGTTAGCCTTTCCTAAAAAATTGGTCAAAAATTTTTTTTGCTTAAATGCATGCGACTTAAGCTTTTTCGGAAGCTTCTTCGCATTTGAAACTCCTTTCAATACTCAGTTATTAGAAATAAACGCCTTTTGGGCGAAATTGGGTAAAATTGTGTTTCAACCAAAAATTTGATTTTTAGCAAAGGGGTTAGCCTTTCCTAAAAAATTGGTCAAAAATTTTTTTTGCTTAAATGCATGCGACTTAAGCTTTTTCGGAAGCTTCTTCGCATTTGAAACTCCTTTCAATACTCAGTTATTAGAAATAAACGCCTTTTGGGCAAAATTGGGTAAAATTATGTTTCAACCAAAAATTTGATTTTTAGCAAAGGGGTTAGCCTTTCCTAAAAAATTGGTCAAAAATTTTTTTTGCTTAAATGCATGCGACTTAAGCTTTTTCGGAAGCTTCTTCGCATTTGAAACTCCTTTCAATACTCAGTTATTAGAAATAAACGCCTTTTGGGCGAAATTGGGAAAAATTGTGTTTCAACCAAAAATTTGATTTTTAGCAAAGGGGTTAGCCTTTCCTAAAAAATTGGTCAAAAATTTTTTTTGCTTAAATGCATGCGACTTAAGCTTTTTCGGAAGCTTCTTCGCATTTGAAACTCCTTTCAATACTCAGTTATTAGAAATAAACGCCTTTTGGGCGAATTTGGGTAAAATTGTGTTTCAACCAAAAATTTGATTTTTAGCAAAGGGGTTAGCCTTTCCTAAAAAATTGGTCAAAAATTTTTTTTGCTTAAATACATGCGACTTAAGCTTTTTCGGAAGCTTCTTCGCATTTGAAACTCCTTTCAATACTCAGTTATTAGAAATAAACGCCTTTTGGGCGAAATTGGGAAAAATTGTGTTTCAACCAAAAATTTGATTTTTAGCAAAGGGGTTAGCCTTTCCTAAAAAATTGGTCAAAAATTTTTTTTGCTTAAATGCATGCGACTTAAGCTTTTTCGGAAGCTTCTTCGCATTTGAAACTCCTTTCAATACTCAGTTATTAGAAATAAACGCCTTTTGGGCGAATTTGGGTAAAATTGTGTTTCAACCAAAAATTTGATTTTTAGCAAAGGGGTTAGCCTTTCCTAAAAAATTGGTCAAAAATTTTTATTGCTTAAATGCATGCGACTTAAGCTTTTTCGGAAGCTTCTTCGCATTTGAAACTCCTTTCAATACTCAGTTATTAGAAATAAACGCCTTTTGGGCAAAATTGGGTAAAATTATGTTAGCCTTTCCTAAAAAATTGGTCAAAAATTTTTTTTGCTTAAATGCATGCGACTTAAGCTTTTTCGGAAGCTTCTTCGCATTTGAAACTCCTTTCAATACTCAGTTATTAGAAATAAACGCCTTTTGGGCAAAATTGGGTAAAATTATGTTTCAACCAAAAATTTGATTTTTAGCAAAGGGGTTAGCCTTTCCTAAAAAATTGGTCAAAAATTTTTATTGCTTAAATGCATGCGACTTAAGCTTTTTCGGAAGCTTCTTCGCATTTGAAACTCCTTTCAATACTCAGTTATTAGAAATAAACGCCTTTTGGGCAAAATTGGGTAAAATTATGTTAGCCTTTCCTAAAAAATTGGTCAAAAATTTTTTTTGCTTAAATGCATGCGACTTAAGCTTTTTCGGAAGCTTCTTCGCATTTGAAACTCCTTTCAATACTCAGTTATTAGAAATAAACGCCTTTTGGGCAAAATTGGGTAAAATTATGTTTCAACCAAAAATTTGATTTTTAGCAAAGGGGTTAGCCTTTCCTAAAAAATTGGTCAAAAATTTTTTTTGCTTAAATGCATGCGACTTAAGCTTTTTCGGAAGCTTCTTCGCATTTGAAACTCCTTTCAATACTCAGTTATTAGAAATAAACGCCTTTTGGGCAAAATTGGGTAAAATTATGTTTCAACCAAAAATTAATTTTTAGCAAAAAATTGGTCAAAAATTTTTTTTGCTTAAATGCATGCGACTTAAGCTTTTTCGGAAGCCTCTTCGCATTTGAAACTCCTTTCAATACTCAGTTATTAGAAATAAACGCCTTTTGGGCAAAATTGGGTAAAATTATGTTTCAACCAAAAATTTGATTTTTAGCAAAGGGGTTAGCCTTTCCTAAAAAATTGGTCAAAAATTTTTTTTGCTTAAATGCATGCGACTTAAGCTTTTTCGGAAGCTTCTTCGCATTTGAAACTCCTTTCAATACTCAGTTATTAGAAATAAACGCCTTTTGGGCAAAATTGGGTAAAATTATGTTTCAACCAAAAATTTGATTTTTAGCAAAGGGGTTAGCCTTTCCTAAAAAATTGGTCAAAAATTTTTATTGCTTAAATGCATGCGACTTAAGCTTTTTCGGAAGCTTCTTCGCATTTGAAACTCCTTTCAATACTCAGTTATTAGAAATAAACGCCTTTTGGGCAAAATTGGGTAAAATTATGTTAGCCTTTCCTAAAAAATTGGTCAAAAATTTTTTTTGCTTAAATGCATGCGACTTAAGCTTTTTCGGAAGCTTCTTCGCATTTGAAACTCCTTTCAATACTCAGTTATTAGAAATAAACGCCTTTTGGGCAAAATTGGGTAAAATTATGTTTCAACCAAAAATTTGATTTTTAGCAAAGGGGTTAGCCTTTCCTAAAAAATTGGTCAAAAATTTTTTTTGCTTAAATGCATGCGACTTAAGCTTTTTCGGAAGCTTCTTCGCATTTGAAACTCCTTTCAATACTCAGTTATTAGAAATAAACGCCTTTTGGGCAAAATTGGGTAAAATTATGTTTCAACCAAAAATTAATTTTTAGCAAAAAATTGGTCAAAAATTTTTTTTGCTTAAATGCATGCGACTTAAGCTTTTTCGGAAGCCTCTTCGCATTTGAAACTCCTTTCAATACTCAGTTATTAGAAATAAACGCCTTTTGGGCAAAATTGGGTAAAATTATGTTTCAACCAAAAATTTGATTTTTAGCAAAGGGGTTAGCCTTTCCTAAAAAATTGGTCAAAAATTTTTTTTGCTTAAATGCATGCGACTTAAGCTTTTTCGGAAGCTTCTTCGCATTTGAAACTCCTTTCAATACTCAGTTATTAGAAATAAACGCCTTTTGGGCAAAATTGGGTAAAATTATGTTTCAACCAAAAATTAATTTTTAGCAAAAAATTGGTCAAAAATTTTTTTTGCTTAAATGCATGCGACTTAAGCTTTTTCGGAAGCTTCTTCGCATTTGAAACTCCTTTCAATACTCAGTTATTAGAAATAAACGCCTTTTGGGCAAAATTGGGTAAAATTATGTTTCAACCAAAAATTTGATTTTTAGCAAAGGGGTTAGCCTTTCCTAAAAAATTGGTCAAAATTTTTTTTTGCTTAAATGCATGCGACTTAAGCTTTTTCGGAAGCTTCTTCGCATTTGAAACTCCTTTCAATACTCAGTTATTAGAAATAAACGCCTTTTGGGCAAAATTGGGTAAAATTATGTTTCAACCAAAAATTTGATTTTTAGCAAAGGGGTTAGCCTTTCCTAAAAAATTGGTCAAAAATTTTTTTTGCTTAAATGCATACGACTTAAGCTTTTTCGGAAGCTTCTTCGCATTTGAAACTCCTTTCAATACTCAGTTATTAGAAATAAACGCCTTTTGGGCAAAATTGGGTAAAATTATGTTTCAACCAAAAATTAATTTTTAGCAAAAAATTGGTCAAAAATTTTTTTTGCTTAAATGCATGCGACTTAAGCTTTTTCGGAAGCTTCTTCGCATTTGAAACTCCTTTCAATACTCAGTTATTAGAAATAAACGCCTTTTGGGCAAAATTGGGTAAAATTATGTTTCAACCAAAAATTTGATTTTTAGCAAAGGGGTTGTTAGCCTTTCCTAAAAAATTGGTCAAAAATTTTTTTTGCTTAAATGCATGCGACTTAAGCTTTTTCGGAAGCTTCTTCGCATTTGAAACTCCTTTCAATACTCAGTTATTAGAAATAAACGCCTTTTGGGCAAAATTGGGTAAAATTATGTTTCAACCAAAAATTTGATTTTTAGCAAAGGGGTTAGCCTTTCCTAAAAAATTGGTCAAAAATTTTTTTTGCTTAAATGCATGCGACTTAAGCTTTTTCGGAAGCTTCTTCGCATTTGAAACTCCTTTCAATACTCAGTTATTAGAAATAAACGCCTTTTGGGCAAAATTGGGTAAAATTATGTTTCAACCAAAAATTTGATTTTTAGCAAAGGGGTTAGCCTTTCCTAAAAAATTGGTCAAAAATTTTTTTTGCTTAAATGCATGCGACTTAAGCTTTTTCGGAAGCTTCTTCGCATTTGAAACTCCTTTCAATACTCAGTTATTAGAAATAAACGCCTTTTGGGCAAAATTGGGTAAAATTATGTTTCAACCAAAAATTTGATTTTTAGCAAAGGGGTTAGCCTTTCCTAAAAAATTGGTAAAAAATTTTTTTTTGCTTAAATGCATGCGACTTAAGCTTTTTCGGAAGCTTCTTTGCATTTGAAACTCCTTTCAATACTCAGTTATTAGAAATAAACGCCTTTTGGGCAAAATTGGGTAAAATTATGTTTCAACCAAAAATTTGATTTTTTGCAAAGGGCCTTTCCTAAAAAATTGGTCGAAAATTTTTTTTTGCTTAAATGCATGCGACTTAAGCTTTTTCGGAAGCTTCTTCGCATTTGAAACTCCTTTCAATGCTCAGTTATTAGAAATAAACGCCTTTTGGGCAAAATTGGCTTAAATGCATGCGACTTAAGCTTTTTCGGAAGCTTCTTCGCATTTGAAACTCCTTTCAATGCTCAGTTATTAGAAATAAACGCCTTTTGGGCAAAATTGGGTAAAATTATGTTTCAACCAAAAATTTGATTTTTAGCAATTGGTCAAAAATTTTTTTTGCTTAAATGCATGCGACTTAAGCTTTTTCGGAAGCTTCTTCGCATTTGAAACTCCTTTCAATACTCAGTTATTAGAAATAAACGCCTTTTGGGCAAAATTGGGTAAAATTATGTTTCAACCAAAAATTTGATTTTTAGCAAAGGGGTTAGCCTTTCCTAAAAAATTGGTCAAAAATTTTTTTTGCTTAAATGCATGCGACTTAAGCTTTTTCGGAAGCTTCTTCGCATTTGAAACTCCTTTCAATACTCAGTTATTAGAAATAAACGCCTTTTGGGCAAAATTGGGTAAAATTATGTTTCAACCAAAAATTTGATTTTTAGCAAAGGGGTTAGCCTTTCCTAAAAAATTGGTAAAAAATTTTTTTTTGCTTAAATGCATGCGACTTAAGCTTTTTCGGAAGCTTCTTTGCATTTGAAACTCCTTTCAATACTCAGTTATTAGAAATAAACGCCTTTTGGGCAAAATTGGGTAAAATTATGTTTCAACCAAAAATTTGATTTTTTGCAAAGGGCCTTTCCTAAAAAATTGGTCGAAAATTTTTTTTTGCTTAAATGCATGCGACTTAAGCTTTTTCGGAAGCTTCTTCGCATTTGAAACTCCTTTCAATGCTCAGTTATTAGAAATAAACGCCTTTTGGGCAAAATTGGCTTAAATGCATGCGACTTAAGCTTTTTCGGAAGCTTCTTCGCATTTGAAACTCCTTTCAATGCTCAGTTATTAGAAATAAACGCCTTTTGGGCAAAATTGGGTAAAATTATGTTTCAACCAAAAATTTGATTTTTAGCAATTGGTCAAAAATTTTTTTTGCTTAAATGCATGCGACTTAAGCTTTTTCGGAAGCTTCTTCGCATTTGAAACTCCTTTCAATACTCAGTTATTAGAAATAAACGCCTTTTGGGCAAAATTGGGTAAAATTATGTTTCAACCAAAAATTTGATTTTTAGCAATTGGTCAAAAATTTTTTTTGCTTAAATGCATGCGACTTAAGCTTTTTCGGAAGCTTCTTCGCATTTGAAACTCCTTTCAATACTCAGTTAATAGAAATAAACGCCTTTTGGGCAAAATTGGGTAAAATTATGTTTCAACCAAAAATTTGATTTTTAGCAAAGGGGTTAGCCTTTCCTAAAAAATTGGTCAAAAATTTTTTTTGCTTAAATGCATGCGACTTAAGCTTTTTCGGAAGCTTCTTCGCATTTGAAACTCCTTTCAATACTCAGTTATTAGAAATAAACGCCTTTTGGGCAAAATTGGCTTAAATGCATGCGACTTAAGCTTTTTCGGAAGCTTCTTCGCATTTGAAACTCCTTTCAATGCTCAGTTATTAGAAATAAACGCCTTTTGGGCAAAATTGGGTAAAATTATGTTTCAACCAAAAATTTGATTTTTAGCAATTGGTCAAAAATTTTTTTTGCTTAAATGCATGCGACTTAAGCTTTTTCGGAAGCTTCTTCGCATTTGAAACTCCTTTCAATACTCAGTTATTAGAAATAAACGCCTTTTGGGCAAAATTGGGTAAAATTATGTTTCAACAAAAAATTTGATTTTTAGCAATTGGTCAAAAATTTTTTTTGCTTAAATGCATGCGACTTAAGCTTTTTCGGAAGCTTCTTCGCATTTGAAACTCCTTTCAATACTCAGTTATTAGAAATAAACGCCTTTTGGGCAAAATTGGGTAAAATTATGTTTCAACCAAAAATTTGATTTTTAGCAAAGGGGTTAGCCTTTCCTAAAAAATTGGTCAAAAATTTTTTTTGCTTAAATGCATGCGACTTAAGCTTTTTCGGAAGCTTCTTCGCATTTGAAACTCCTTTCAATACTCAGTTATTAGAAATAAACGCCTTTTGGGCAAAATTGGGTAAAATTATGTTTCAACCAAAAATTTGATTTTTAGCAAAGGGATTAGCCTTTCCTAAAAAATTGGTCAAAAATTTTTTTTGCTTAAATGCATGCGACTTAAGCTTTTTCGGAAGCTTCTTCGCATTTGAAACTCCTTTCAATACTCAGTTATTAGAAATAAACGCCTTTTGGGCAAAATTGGGTAAAATTATGTTTCAACCAAAAATTTGATTTTTAGCAAAGGGGTTAGCCTTTCCTAAAAAATTGGTCAAAAATTTTTTTTGCTTAAATGCATGCGACTTAAGCTTTTTCGGAAGCTTCTTCGCATTTGAAACTCCTTTCAATACTCAGTTATTAGAAATAAACGCCTTTTGGGCAAAATTGGGTAAAATTATGTTTCAACCAAAAATTTGATTTTTAGCAAAGGGGTTAGCCTTTCCTAAAAAATTGGTCAAAAATTTTTTTTGCTTAAATGCATGCGACTTAAGCTTTTTCGGAAGCTTCTTCGCATTTGAAACTCCTTTCAATACTCAGTTATTAGAAATAAACGCCTTTTGGGCAAAATTGGGTAAAATTATGTTTCAACCAAAAATTTGATGTTAGCCTTTCCTAAAAAATTGGTCAAAAATTTTTTTTGCTTAAATGCATGCGACTTAAGCTTTTTCGGAAGCTTCTTCGCATTTGAAACTCCTTTCAATACTCAGTTATTAGAAATAAACGCCTTTTGGGCAAAATTGGGTAAAATTATGTTTCAACCAAAAATTTGATTTTTAGCAAAGGGGTTAGCCTTTCCTAAAAAATTGGTCAAAAATTTTTTTTGCTTAAATGCATGCGACTTAAGCTTTTTCGGAAGCTTCTTCGCATTTGAAACTCCTTTCAATACTCAGTTATTAGAAATAAACGCCTTTTGGGCAAAATTGGGTAAAATTATGTTTCAACCAAAAATTTGATTTTTAGCAAAGGGGTTAGCCTTTCCTAAAAAATTGGTCAAAAATTTTTTTTGCTTAAATGCATGCGACTTAAGCTTTTTCGGAAGCTTCTTCGCATTTGAAACTCCTTTCAATACTCAGTTATTAGAAATAAACGCCTTTTGGGCAAAATTGGGTAAAATTATGTTTCAACCAAAAATTTGATTTTTAGCAAAGGGGTTAGCCTTTCCTAAAAAATTGGTCAAAAATTTTTTTTGCTTAAATGCATGCGACTTAAGCTTTTTCGGAAGCTTCTTCGCATTTGAAACTCCTTTCAATACTCAGTTATTAGAAATAAACGCCTTTTGGGCAAAATTGGGTAAAATTATGTTTCAACCAAAAATTTGATTTTTAGCAAAGGGGTTAGCCTTTCCTAAAAAATTGGTCAAAAATTTTTTTTGCTTAAATGCATGCGACTTAAGCTTTTTCGGAAGCTTCTTCGCATTTGAAACTCCTTTCAATACTCAGTTATTAGAAATAAACGCCTTTTGGGCAAAATTGGGTAAAATTATGTTTCAACCAAAAATTTGATTTTTAGCAAAGGGGTTAGCCTTTCCTAAAAAATTGGTCAAAAATTTTTTTTGCTTAAATGCATGCGACTTAAGCTTTTTCGGAAGCTTCTTCGCATTTGAAACTCCTTTCAATACTCAGTTATTAGAAATAAACGCCTTTTGGGCAAAATTGGGTAAAATTATGTTTCAACCAAAAATTTGATTTTTAGCAAAGGGGTTAGCCTTTCCTAAAAAATTGGTCAAAAATTTTTTTTGCTTAAATGCATGCGACTTAAGCTTTTTCGGAAGCTTCTTCGCATTTGAAACTCCTTTCAATACTCAGTTATTAGAAATAAACGCCTTTTGGGCAAAATTGGGTAAAATTATGTTTCAACCAAAAATTTGATTTTTAGCAAAGGGGTTAGCCTTTCCTAAAAAATTGGTCAAAAATTTTTTTTGCTTAAATGCATGCGACTTAAGCTTTTTCGGAAGCTTCTTCGCATTTGAAACTCCTTTCAATACTCAGTTAATAGAAATAAACGCCTTTTGGGCAAAATTGGGTAAAATTATGTTTCAACCAAAAATTTGATTTTTAGCAAAGGGGTTAGCCTTTCCTAAAAAATTGGTCAAAAATTTTTTTTGCTTAAATGCATGCGACTTAAGCTTTTTCGGAAGCTTCTTCGCATTTGAAACTCCTTTCAATACTCAGTTAATAGAAATAAACGCCTTTTGGGCAAAATTGGGTAAAATTATGTTTCAACCAAAAATTTGATTTTTAGCAAAGGGGTTAGCCTTTCCTAAAAAATTGGTCAAAAATTTTTTTTGCTTAAATGCATGCGACTTAAGCTTTTTCGGAAGCTTCTTCGCATTTGAAACTCCTTTCAATACTCAGTTATTAGAAATAAACGCCTTTTGGGCAAAATTGGGTAAAATTATGTTTCAACCAAAAATTTGATTTTTAGCAAAGGGGTTAGCCTTTCCTAAAAAATTGGTCAAAAATTTTTTTTGCTTAAATGCATGCGACTTAAGCTTTTTCGGAAGCTTCTTCGCATTTGAAACTCCTTTCAATACTCAGTTATTAGAAATAAACGCCTTTTGGGCAAAATTGGGTAAAATTATGTTTCAACCAAAAATTTGATTTTTAGCAAAGGGGTTAGCCTTTCCTAAAAAATTGGTCAAAAATTTTTTTTGCTTAAATGCATGCGACTTAAGCTTTTTCGGAAGCTTCTTCGCATTTGAAACTCCTTTCAATACTCAGTTATTAGAAATAAACGCCTTTTGGGCAAAATTGGGTAAAATTATGTTTCAACCAAAAATTTGATTTTTAGCAAAGGGGTTAGCCTTTCCTAAAAAATTGGTCAAAAATTTTTTTTGCTTAAATGCATGCGACTTAAGCTTTTACGGAAGCTTCTTCGCATTTGAAACTCCTTTCAATACTCAGTTATTAGAAATAAACGCCTTTTGGGCAAAATTGGGTAAAATTATGTTTCAACCAAAAATTTGATTTTTAGCAAAGGGGTTAGCCTTTCCTAAAAAATTGGTCAAAAATTTTTTTTGCTTAAATGCATGCGACTTAAGCTTTTTCGGAAGCTTCTTCGCATTTGAAACTCCTTTCAATACTCAGTTATTAGAAATAAACGCCTTTTGGGCAAAATTGGGTAAAATTATGTTTCAACCAAAACTTTGATTTTTAGCAAAGGGGTTAGCCTTTCCTAAAAAATTGGTCAAAAATTTTTTTTGCTTAAATGCATGCGACTTAAGCTTTTTCGGAAGCTTCTTCGCATTTGAAACTCCTTTCAATACTCAGTTATTAGAAATAAACGCCTTTTGGGCAAAATTGGGTAAAATTATGTTTCAACCAAAAATTTGATTTTTAGCAAAGGGGTTAGCCTTTCCTAAAAAATTGGTCAAAAATTTTTTTTGCTTAAATGCATGCGACTTAAGCTTTTTCGGAAGCTTCTTCGCATTTGAAACTCCTTTCAATACTCAGTTATTAGAAATAAACGCCTTTTGGGCAAAATTGGGTAAAATTATGTTTCAACCAAAAATTTGATTTTTAGCAAAGGGGTTAGCCTTTCCTAAAAAATTGGTCAAAAATTTTTTTTGCTTAAATGCATGCGACTTAAGCTTTTTCGGAAGCTTCTTCGCATTTGAAACTCCTTTCAATACTCAGTTATTAGAAATAAACGCCTTTTGGGCAAAATTGGGTAAAATTATGTTTCAACCAAAAATTTGATTTTTAGCAAAGGGGTTAGCCTTTCCTAAAAAATTGGTCAAAAATTTTTTTTGCTTAAATGCATGCGACTTAAGCTTTTTCGGAAGCTTCTTCGCATTTGAAACTCCTTTCAATACTCAGTTATTAGAAATAAACGCCTTTTGGGCAAAATTGGGTAAAATTATGTTTCAACCAAAAATTTGATTTTTAGCAATTGGTCAAAAATTTTTTTGCTTAAATGCATGCGACTTAAGCTTTTTCGGAAGCTTCTTCGCATTTGAAACTCCTTTCAATACTCAGTTATTAGAAATAAACGCCTTTTGGGCAAAATTGGGTAAAATTATGTTTCAACCAAAAATTTGATTTTTAGCAAAGGGGTTAGCCTTTCCTAAAAAATTGGTCAAAAATTTTTTTTGCTTAAATGCATGCGACTTAAGCTTTTTCGGAAGCTTCTTCGCATTTGAAACTCCTTTCAATACTCAGTTATTAGAAATAAACGCCTTTTGGGCAAAATTGGGTAAAATTATGTTTCAACCAAAAATTTGATTTTTAGCAAAGGGGTTAGCCTTTCCTAAAAAATTGGTCAAAAATTTTTTTTGCTTAAATGCATGCGACTTAAGCTTTTTCGGAAGCTTCTTCGCATTTGAAACTCCTTTCAATACTCAGTTATTAGAAATAAACGCCTTTTGGGCAAAATTGGGTAAAATTATGTTTCAACCAAAAATTTGATTTTTAGCTAAAAAATTGGTCAAAAATTTTTTTTGCTTAACTGCATGCGACTTAAGCTTTTTCGGAAGCTTCTTCGCATTTGAAACTCCTTTCAATACTCAGTTATTAGAAATAAACGCCTTTTGGGCAAAATTGGGTAAAATTATGTTTCAACCAAAAATTTGATTTTTAGCAAAGGGGTTAGCCTTTCCTAAAAAATTGGTCAAAAATTTTTTTTGCTTAAATGCATGCGACTTAAGCTTTTTCGGAAGCTTCTTCGCATTTGAAACTCCTTTCAATACTCAGTTATTAGAAATAAACGCCTTTTGGGCAAAATTGGGTAAAATTATGTTTCAACCAAAAATTTGATTTTTAGCAAAGGGGTTAGCCTTTCCTAAAAAATTGGTCAAAAATTTTTTTTGCTTAAATGCATGCGACTTAAGCTTTTTCGGAAGCTTCTTCGCATTTGAAACTCCTTTCAATACTCAGTTATTAGAAATAAACGCCTTTTGGGCAAAATTGGGTAAAATTATGTTTCAACCAAAAATTTGATTTTTAGCAAAGGGGTTAGCCTTTCCTAAAAAATTGGTCAAAAATTTTTTTTGCTTAAATGCATGCGACTTAAGCTTTTTCGGAAGCTTCTTCGCATTTGAAACTCCTTTCAATACTCAGTTATTAGAAATAAACGCCTTTTGGGCAAAATTGGGTAAAATTATGTTTCAACCAAAAATTTGATTTTTAGCAAAGGGGTTAGCCTTTCCTAAAAAATTGGTCAAAAATTTTTTTTGCTTAAATGCATGCGACTTAAGCTTTTTCGGAAGCTTCTTCGCATTTGAAACTCCTTTCAATACTCAGTTATTAGAAATAAACGCCTTTTGGGCAAAATTGGGTAAAATTATGTTTCAACCAAAAATTTGATTTTTAGCAAAGGGGTTAGCCTTTCCTAAAAAATTGGTCAAAAATTTTTTTTGCTTAAATGCATGCGACTTAAGCTTTTTCGGAAGCTTCTTCGCATTTGAAACTCCTTTCAATACTCAGTTATTAGAAATAAACGCCTTTTGGGCAAAATTGGGTAAAATTATGTTTCAACCAAAAATTTGATTTTTAGCAAAGGGGTTAGCCTTTCCTAAAAAATTGGTCAAAAATTTTTTTTGCTTAAATGCATGCGACTTAAGCTTTTTCGGAAGCTTCTTCGCATTTGAAACTCCTTTCAATACTCAGTTATTAGAAATAAACGCCTTTTGGGCAAAATTGGGTAAAATTATGTTTCAACCAAAAATTTGATTTTTAGCAAAGGGGTTAGCCTTTCCTAAAAAATTGGTCAAAAATTTTTTTTGCTTAAATGCATGCGACTTAAGCTTTTTCGGAAGCTTCTTCGCATTTGAAACTCCTTTCAATACTCAGTTATTAGAAATAAACGCCTTTTGGGCAAAATTGGGTAAAATTATGTTTCAACCAAAAATTTGATTTTTAGCAAAGGGGTTAGCCTTTCCTAAAAAATTGGTCAAAAATTTTTTTTGCTTAAATGCATGCGACTTAAGCTTTTTCGGAAGCTTCTTCGCATTTGAAACTCCTTTCAATACTCAGTTATTAGAAATAAACGCCTTTTGGGCAAAATTGGGTAAAATTATGTTTCAACCAAAAATTTGATTTTTAGCAAAGGGGTTAGCCTTTCCTAAAAAATTGGTCAAAAATTTTTTTTGCTTAAATGCATGCGACTTAAGCTTTTTCGGAAGCTTCTTCGCATTTGAAACTCCTTTCAATACTCAGTTATTAGAAATAAACGCCTTTTGGGCGAAATTGGGTAAAATTGTGTTTCAACCAAAAATTTGATTTTTAGCAAAGGGGTTAGCCTTTCCTAAAAAATTGGTCAAAAATTTTTTTTGCTTAAATGCATGCGACTTAAGCTTTTTCGGAAGCTTCTTCGCATTTGAAACTCCTTTCAATACTCAGTTATTAGAAATAAACGCCTTTTGGGCGAAATTGGGTAAAATTGTGTTTCAACCAAAAATTTGATTTTTAGCAAAGGGGTTAGCCTTTCCTAAAAAATTGGTCAAAAATTTTTTTTGCTTAAATGCATGCGACTTAAGCTTTTTCGGAAGCTTCTTCGCATTTGAAACTCCTTTCAATACTCAGTTATTAGAAATAAACGCCTTTTGGGCGAAATTGGGTAAAATTGTGTTTCAACCAAAAATTTGATTTTTCCTAAAAAATAGGTCAAAAATTGTTTTTGCTTAAATGCATGCGACTTAAGCTTTTTCGGAAGCTTCTTCGCATTTGAAACTCCTTTCAATACTCAGTTATTAGAAATAAACGCCTTTTGGGCAAAATTGGGTAAAATTGTGTTTCAACCAAAAATTTGATTTTTAGCCTTTCCTAAAAAATTGGTCAAAAATTTTTTTGCTTAAATGCATTCGACTTAAGCTTTTTCGGAAGGTTCTTCGCATTTGAAACTCCTTTCAATACTCAGTTATTAGAAATAAACGCCTTTTGGGCAAAATTGGGTAAAATTGTGTTTCAACCAAAAATTTGATTTTTAGCCTTTCCTAAAAAATTGGTCAAAAATTTTTTTGCCTAAATGCATGCGACTTAAGCTTTTTCGGAAGCTTCTTCGCATTTGAAACTCCTTTCAATACTCAGTTATTAGAAATAAACGCCTTTTGGGCAAAATTGGGTAAAATTGTGTTTCACTTAATAGCGTAGCATAATTTAAGGATACAGTTCTTAATTTCTGATATTTAATGAGAATAAAAGATATTTGCAAATATTAGACAAACAAATCTTAATTTGAGTTATGAATTCCAATAGTCAAATATTTGTTATTAGTCAAATCGTGGACTAATCAAATTTTTATAATCCAAGATGTTGCAATTCATGATTCAGTGCTCATAATTAATTCTTATTGTGCCCCTTTTTCATTTAAGTGAGCATAACAGCAAATCCACAGTAATTAGCCAACAATCAGTAATTAGCCAATATTCTATTAAAACTCATAAAGTCCATGCACATTCTTGTTACTTTATTTCGAGTGTGACAATATTTCTAATTTTTTCGAGCAATTTACAGAAAATTATTGAGTATGAAATAAACAATTACCTACATGCGCTACATCTTTCTCCCATACAAGTCACATATAATTGATTTTACTTAAGTTCGTCTGAGGCCACGAAATCTTTAGAACAGAAAAGCTATAAAAAAACAAATTTCACTTTTCTTGTATATTAATGATTACTTTTTATATGTTCGTGTCGTGTAAGAAACAATTGCTTGCACAATTTCCTATGAGCCCAGAGAAAACAAATTAGTAAAATCAGTTAAGCTCATGCAATGTCGTGTACTTAACGGTGCCAGGAAAATGTTTTTTATTAAAAAAATATTACGAATATTTCTAATTTATTCCCTTGTAATTTTTTTAACAAATTAAGTGAAATTAAGTACTTAAAATCATATAAAAGTCGATAGCAAAAAGGTCGGCCATAAATTAATTCTACTTCCGTCATGTGGCAATTTACGGCAACGTCTTTATTTGCAAAATGTCGTTGCTTCAGATTATTGTATTCAAATAATCGAAAATTCGCATGAACATTATTACCCTGCCGCATACAGTGGCAATAACTGTTGGCTACATGTACGAGTTGGAATGCACAGTGGGAACAACATTATGGAATTGAAACAATAGTTTCTAAATTCGAATAACAAACATATATGAACATTTATTACCTGGTATTTGTAAATAGAATAATATGGTGTTCAGACATACGCCTTAATTGAGTTTATCGCAATTAACAGCATTATTGAGCTCAATTACCCATACAAAATTTTAATTAGCTAATTGATCAATTAACGCTTAATTGTCTACAAAATTGAGCAAAGCTTAAAATGCAGCACTGTAAAAGTTTGTTTCGTGAGCAGCATAATGCCTACTGAACAAACTTTATGAAATTTTACAACTCATATATAAACAAATTCACAGAAAAAAATGGCGAGTCAAGTTGAGGGTGAGTTTTTAAAATTAAAATTTTTTAATTAACAATTAAAATAAATGAAAAATAAAAAATTTATTACGTACAGCAAAAGCAAGCTCTTTTTAAAAGCCAAACTTTTTTCCATATTCGCAAAATTTTCACAAGCAAAATGTAAACAACACCTTTTTTTCAGCTGCTGTCAAACACTAATTGAGTTAGCTATATTGAGTATGTGTGAACACTTTTCAATTAACTTATTATTGACTCAATTAAACATGCATCTCTGAACACCATATACAAATTTTCATCTAGTAATTTATATTGAAATAGCAATAAAAATCAAAGAAAATTTTCATTTTATTTTAATTACAAAAACTGACAGTTGTTGCACAAATATATTTAAGGGGCTAATTTACAAAACTTTCATACAAAAATGTATGTTATAAACCTCTCTTGTGAGTCAATATTAGTTTTATACCCTCCAAAAAGGAATTGGAAGTGAATACTTTGTCATTCCGTGTTCGAAATATCGCTCTACGATCCCATAAAGTATATTCTTGATCAGTTTAAAACGATCTAGCCATGTCCATCAGTCCGTCGTCTGTGGAAATCATGAATCAATCCAAAAGAAAAGAGCCAGACTCTTGAAATTTGGTATAAATATATCCTAAAGGATAGCACAGGTCAGATTCGTAAATGGCGTGAATAGCGGCTGAAGGAAAAAAGTTCCCCTAAGAAGAACTAAACAATTTTTTTAAATATTGGTAAGCAAATTATATATTCTTATGCCAAAGAATATACAAAGCGTTGAACCTGTAGGCAGAAAATCAGAAAAATTCATTTTTGGATTCCGCCCCCTTTAGTGGGCGTTAAAGTTACATATTACATGGAAAAAAGTGTAAATATTTAACGAATTGTATGTTCTCTGATCTCCCTCTGCCTTACCCTCCCTCCCCCCCCCCATTTGGAACTCTAAATGGTCCTATAAAAAAAAAATAAAAATTTTTCACAATAAACCCAAAAATATAATTTTTAATGTTTTATGCCAAAGGTGAGATGTCTGCCCACGCACCCTCCCGGAATGGCCCCCCTATAAAATAAAATTTTTATTTGTTAAATATTTAAAGGGGATTTAAGATTCAAAATGTAGTTTGTATTGGATCATTTGCAGTATTTTTCTTACCATTTATTTCTGCTACCATACTTTAATCACAATTAAATAACAAAATAAATTTTAGACTGAAAAACTGAAAGTGTATTTAAACACGACTTAAGTTTATGGACAAATTAACTAGTTTTGTACTTAAATAAGAAGTCAAAAACTGGGGGTTAGAAACTCCTCAAATAATTTTGTTAAATAAAAACTAATCGATTTATTTGATAGTTTCTGAAAGCTTGACATATTATTACTGTAAAATGAATTCGGTAAATACCACACAAATAAAAAATATGTGGTTTTCTCTTAGTAAAACTATAAAAATTCAAAGAACTAGAATATGTAGTATTTTGTTAGTATTTTCTCTACTTTTTATTATTTTTAATTTAGTGGAGCAATATTGTAATCATGCCATCTATCAATATTATTCCAAAAAAAATTACAGTTTTTGGCTTATGCAAAAACTTAAAAAAATTTAATGGAGAATCACAAAACCTTTAAACCTTAAAAAATGCAACAAACGAATATAAAATATATTAATCGGCTGACCGTATGTGGAATAAACTCCCTGCGGAAGTCATTCCTGTCGTGTATAGCATGGAGAAATTCAAATCGAATGTTAATGGAACTAATCTCTTTATTCTCCTTCCCAAGAACAATTTTCCTTGTCCTTCCCAAGAACAATTTCCCTAAGAATAAAAAATATTCAACCCACAAATCTTCCGTAAAATTGTAAAATTCTGTATTATTCGAGGATTTGTATTTATGTATATCCTAAAAATTACAGACTGCACTTTTTATTTTCTTAAATTTAATATCTCTTCTTCTTACACTTATCTTCTAACTACATTATTTATTTAGAAACTTAAAACCCTCATAAACAGTTTTATGCATTTACATCTTGTTCTCTTCTACTTTATTTTATTTATGCACTTTTCAATTTTATTTTTAATCTGAAATACTTTTTTCTTTAAGTTTCTGTAAAAGTAACTTATATAAAGAAAAATGTTAACAACTCCATAAAAAAAAATTATGTTTATAAAGCAATGCACACACACATTTAAAAAATACACACCAGCACAACAAACATTTCAAATGGGGAAAATAATACGCTTTGTAACACACATTTACACAACTCTGCTTACTCTTAGGTACTTATTTTACACAATTGATAATAATAAAAAATGGTTTTTGTCTGTATACTTTTTTGTAAACAGAGACTATAATTTATTATATAACATTTTGCTGTTGTTTATACAAATTTTTTATAATCCTGCGACGCACAGAGGGATTTGTTCATACAATGTTTGGCAAAAAATATAAGGAGTGCTCGTAGAATGTTGAAATTTTGCTCTGAGCCTTTGGTTAGCTTAATTAAGAAATATGTAAAGTTTCATTGAAATTTACCACGCTTACTTCCTTCCCACCGCCCATAGAACCCAAAATTTATTTTTGGCCCAAAGTTTTTGAAATATGGCACAGAGCCTTTTATTTACTCTAATTAGAATAAAATAAAGCTTCATTAAAATTCGCCACGCCCACTACCCACCGCCCATAGAAAGCAAAATTTATTTTTGGCCCAAAGTTTTTGAAATTTGGCACATAACCTTTTATTACCTCAATTAATTAATTTCCCACAACTTTTTGTTTCTTTACCAAAACTAATTACTTTTTGTAATTTTTTAACATTAAAAATTTCATGAATTTGGACACAAATTTTATGATTTTATAAAAGATTATTAATTATTTAAACTTTTTTTTTAATTCATAATATGGAGTCTTACCTTTCATTTTATTATATCGGGAGCACCTGGCACGACCGAGGAACCCGTTTTTTCTTCCAAGGAAGTTTGCAATCACGGCACATTATGGAACAAATTTTATTCTATCATATCTTTTAAAGCATATGAGCGAACTTTATAATTCTTTTTTATAAATACGCAGAAAAGGCTATATTTGAAAAAAAATCACTATTTAAATCACAGCAATAAAATTATCTTACGTACAAACACTATAGAAGTGCGTAAACAGTTTTCAATATATTGAACCAAAATTTACATGTGACTTTACTTCGTTATTTCAAAGACAAATAAACGTTTCTTTGGAATACAAATTATGGATTCTTCATACTGAATCAATTTTCCACAAAACTGCATCATTACATTTTTAAATTTTATGTGTCGAAAAAATTACTTATTGCACAAAAAATCCCACTGTGCGACGCTACTGTAATGGTTAAATAAAGTCTTAGTGCACAAAACCTTGAGTCACCTTCAAGGGTAATATAAACAAAAAACAAGCCACAATATATATTTCATTATCTTAATCAAAATCTATGTTTATTAGTTTCTGCCACACGTCAATCTGTCTGGCGGAGAACATTAGAAGACAATATTAAAAGATTGAGCCATTGCTCTTTTTTTTATTTCCAAAGCGCAAGGAAATGAAACCTTAAAATCCGCAGTAAATGACATTTATTTTGTCTGTCAGTCATTCAGCATTAATGCCATAAATTATAACTTTCTTTATGTGATGCACGACACGGTGGCTTAAAATAATGCAATAAGTTGTGATGCCTTAAAGATATTTTAATAAAATTACTTGCGAGTGCAATATTTCTAATCCTAGAGTTGGGATTCTGGCAGAATCTCCAAAATTTAGCAAAAAGTTTGCCAACAATTCATTTCGAGCCCCACTGTTAAAATCTTCTGTTTTAAATATGTCTACTGGATATTTACAAAAACATAAAAATAAGTTGGTTGTATATGAGGTCTATTGTATACGAGGTCTGTTCAAAAAATTCGTATATGTTCCTCAGTTTATATTTCGTCCTCTTCAAATTAGTTTCACTCATGCCATGAAATTCTTTCAGAAGTTTTGGGAGTGATGCATTTAACAGCGAAGTTTTCAATGTCCTCCCAATATTATCCCCCCCTTTCCAGTTCCGGCACAATGCACTGCATATGTAGGGTTCATCGCCTGAGTGTTGGCCCTACTTTAAAACAAAAATTAACTTTAGACCGGCATTTTTAACGTTGCAAATGTACCTTTTATTTAGAAAATGAACAACTGCAGAATATTATACAAGAGCTCTGAATTTTGTTGCACTCATTAAAATACATATTATTGTTAGTACATGCGTGTATGTGTGTGTGTATGTGAATGTAATAATATTTGTTGTAGTTATAAAGAAATTTGCAGGCATATTCAGCACCTCTTGTGTATTTAGAAAGTTTCCAAATTAATAAAATCTCTTATTATAAAAATGTTATAAAACAATTTTATTTTTGCTGATAAATCCTATTCAAACATACATTCTAAAATATCCTTACTTATTTCTTTTTAAACGTTGTTTTATTTTATTGCTATTTTTTATTAAATTATTTTAATCTTTAATTTGCATATACTGTGCGCCTAAAACCTGACCACATGATTTCCATTTTTTTTAATCTTATTTTATTTTCATGTATTTATTATCTGTACTATTTTTATGGATTGAACTAAAAGCCTGTAACGTTTTAGATAAACAAAACCAAATGGAAAATGTACCAGCCATTTAACTGCTTTTATGAATAAATAAACATATTTAAACCACTTAAAATTTATATAGTAAAAAAAAAGGAAAGACGAAATAAAAAATCAAAAATTGATAAAAAAAAATACAAACAATTTAAAAACATAATTTTACAACTTAAGTAGACGTTTTTTGCTAATAATTGTGTATATTGTATATATTTTTCACAAATAGTTGTATATTGTCTTTAATAAATATTTTAACTTTTCATGTGCTCATTTTCATTTTGCTTAAATCTTTGTTATTGTGTATGTATATGTATATGTGTGTATGTATTTATATTAAGACGTCTCGTCTGGTGTTAATAAATTTTATTTCTATGTCATAACATACACAGATTCATTTGCTTTATGAGAAATTCTTAAATATTTTCGGATGGTGGTAATAATGGCCCTACACAGTGGGTCGTTATGCAAATGAAGATATCGCTTTGAAACATGCCATTCGGTTATTGAACTACTTTGACATATACGCCATTTATTTACGTCAGTACCAGCCTTGCGGCCCTACCTGACGGTGCTCTTAACACCGGGTGAAAAAATAAGTGTTACCAGCACCCCTCTTAGTACCCAAGAATCACACGAAGGCGACCTCGGGTCACCCAGGTGGCAATTTCTAGACATGATTTGGTAAGTCCCATGATCTAACACCTTGCTAAAGTGCCGATCCTATCTAGATGATCTTAATTCTATGAGCTACAAAAAGTCGCCTAATAGAATTTTATTTGTTGATTCACAACAATACATAGGTTTTGCTACTATCAGCCGGACCGAAGTCCAACCGCAAGGATTGAACATCAATCCTTATCTGACAAACCTTCCACCAAGTTGGTTACCACAGCCACCACGTGTACTCCCGAGGGAGACCTCACCAATATCCAGCCGCAGTAAACTGCGGGGCTTGTACTGGATCCCGTGGTACCAGTTGTAACTACTGGTAAAGTCTCGAAAGTCAAACCAGTGTAGGTTCTAGAAACTTTCTATCGACTTCAGTTTATTTTCTACTCAAACTCAGGTGTCGCTTCACCTGCCAATTCTTACTCAGGCTCGTAGGCGAACCTACTTCTTTTAGATTCTTATATGCACATTCGTTCCACTGTTTTAGAGATTGGGCAGTAACATATAAGTTTTACGGGGCTACCTGCAAAAGTTATACCTGAAAAACAGAATTACCCCTCGAAAGCCAACCATAATAGGTTTTAACTTTCTATTGACTTTTGAACTCTTAATTAGTTCGAGGCGTCCTTGGACCTCCTTTCTAATTTTCCCCGGATCTATGCTGGAGCGAGGCCTGACATCATAGCCAAGCTCCCCAACGGCACCCCCGGGGGGGAACTACTTTGACAGAAGTTTATTTCTTTATGCTTTAAACACATTCACGACAACAGGCTACCGACTACATGGCTACATGTGCTGCTAGCAACACTTGTCGCCATATAGTCAGCTACTTAATTATTTGAACGCGGCCGCTACAACATCAATATCTCATTTTAGTGGTGCCACTTTCATATATAAACATCAAAGCGCTTATTCTAAATCTATTTATAGATCGAAAAAAAATTAATAATAAAAACTTTTTTTCATGTCCTTTTTTTGTTATGGGACTATGAAAATGAGTATTAAATTCAAATGAATGAGACTTAAATTCATTTGTGACCTAACTCACGTCTTTTATCGATAACGTGTTTTGAATATATACAAAATTAGAGTATTCAAAATAATGGAATTTTTACTTAACAAGTCAGATACAAATTTTAAAAATTGAATAATACTCTCAATAGATTAATTTAACTAATATTTGAAAAATGTGTCTAACAATAGAAGAATATTTTGGAGTACTTTGAGAGAAGTCGCAAAAAAAATAAATAAATAAATAAAAATTACAAAATAATTTTTATTCTTGAAAAGGCTATTACATTTTTTAATTTTTAACAATTTTCATATTCTTGACCAGTTTGAAACTATTTTTAAACGCTTATTTATTTAAGATGTTTCAGTGTGTTGGCAGCACTAATTTATTTATGGTCGCCAATGAAAACAAAAGTAGCACGGACAACAACCTGCGTTTAGCCGTAATCATTCCCATATAAACACATATATTTTATATCTGACAGGTTGCAGTCGATAGCCTGCTGTCGTGAATGAGTTTATTTACTTTATAGTGCAACATTAACGAATCTATGAATGAGCTTGAAATCGTTCGTTTTGGTAATTAAAATTTTATTTTTAAGAAATTGTTTAATTACACATATTGAATATCAGTCCTCGATTTTAGAAATGATGTTTGCCCTCTTTGGGAATTCTATTAATAAACACGACAATTTTTTTTTTTTTAGGAGTCGGACCAGCACTCAGGAGATGACCCCTATATATGCAATGCATTGCGCCGGAACTGAAAACGAAGGGATAGTATTGAGGGGACAGATTAGGAAAGATTAGAAGATAGACAGTTGTTTTTGTAGCTATTTCAACCTTTTTACTTCGCCGGCTAATTTTTGGTACAGGGCCGACGAAGGTGGGTGCTATTACTCTACTTTTAGTACATGATAGTGTCAGTCGCTGCCACTATGATTCCTGGTTTTTCCAAACATGATCTGTTATCCTTGACTTATAATTTCCAAATACAAATACCACTTGACTTGGGGGACATTCACGCATAAGCTTAAACTGGGTGCGAGGGTATGGGATCACCATAGGCAACATTAAGGCGGATGAAGTGGCTAGGAGAGGAACCGCACTTCAGGAGGCCGACACTGACCAACTGATTGGGATTCCACTCTCATCCTGCTGGAGACGCTTCGGTGCTGCACTATTTGAATTGGCTCAGGACAGGTGGTTCAGAGAATCCCGCTGCGAGATATCAAGAGTTTTATGGCCCCGCCTGGACTCTAGGAGGACAAAGGATCTTTTGAATTTGGCAAGAGGTCATTTGCGCAATATGGTGGCAACACTTAGTGGTCACTGCACTTTGGGGTCCATGCTAGGAGCATGGGTCTCCCCTACAACGACTATTGCTCCAGCTGCAATGACGAGGAGGAGGAATTTTCGATAGTAGGTGCCAGAAATTTCTGTCGGATTGAGAAGGCGCCAAAGCCAAACATGAAACCATAATCATGTCTTTATCACTCCTATCGCGAACAATTTATTCCCATGAAAAAACTCTCGTTCTGATTTCCTATTGTGAATAATTTCCATGAAAAAATTTTCTAAAGCGAATTGCCGATTAATCTGGCATGCCAATTACTCATGCATGCTGTCTGAGTGTTTAACAAAAACTTTGATTTAAAAGCTTAATTGTAGCTTTAACAAATATAAAAATTTCATTTTCCATTATAAATCAAAATCATAAAATTAGCTAACAACAATTTTGCTTTTCATGGCAATTTTAATTGAAATGCTCTACACAAGACACACAAATCATATAATTTTACTTTTTGCCATTTTAAATAGTTTCACTTTTAAAAATCGCTATAAAGCTTTTGTAATTTTTGGAGAACTCTCGCGAACGTTTTGTTGTCTTTCCAATGTACATACACACACACACACACACAAGCTCACATATTTGAAGTTGTTTTCAATTTATTTCAATTAGTTTCGTATCTACATATTTTAATAGTCGTATAGTTTTTATGCAACTTATTAATAATCTCTTAATTGTTTTTGAATTTAAATGCGATTTTCTTGTTCGATTCATTTGATTATTTGTTGTGTAAATTATTAAATATCATTTCCATATTAAATGCAAAATAGTAAACGAAATACTTAATGTCATACTGACTTCAATGATAATGTGATTGAACATAAGCGAAATATTTATTTATAAATTTAATAAATAGTTATAGGCTTCTATTTTGAATTTCAGTCGAATATGCTTCAAAAATGCTGGAGCTTGTCTTTCATGACTTGCATTCAAGAATGCTACGGCCTACTTTGGTTTTTATTTCTATTCCACTACGAAACGCGACTTTTTTAAATGCATTAAATATAAGAAATAAACATTTTACATTAAAAAATATCCGGGAAATAGCTACAACAAATTTTTTATCTATTCTCTCAACACTAATCCTCCTTTCATAGTTCCCCCATAATGCATAGCATCAGTGAGTGCCTGCCTAAGCAAAAATATCGCATTAAGTTTCGGTTTCACTTGAAATTTTTTGAACAAAAAATGCATAGAATGTTGCGCTGTCTTATGCTCGTATTATATCTTCTAGCGGCCACTGTGTTATCAGTCTTGCATCTGAATAGTGGCAAAAATTATGAAATTACAAGTTACTAGATTATAAATCATTAAAAATAACTCAGAAATTTTAACTGGAAATTGAAGCGTGTATAAATTTTTTAATACAAAATTTATCGTATTTTATTTTTATTTCCTAAATTACAATTGAAGTTTTTAGAATTACAACTGTGTAATCTGAATTGGAATAGTAATATGAATAAAAATTTACGTTTTCGGAATTACAAATGGAAAAGTTTTAGATTAAAAGAAACTTTTATGTATAAATTTTCTTTAAAATGAGCTCTTAATTTTCTGTAATCACAAACTTGCCCCTTTGAAATATTGAGGAACTTGTACTTAGATTCCTGTTAGCAGCTTCCAAAGTTTCATTGCTACTGCATAAACGTTTTGATTTCTATTAATTTTCCTAGACGACAATTATCTCCAACACAACTTCCTAATTATAAGTGCAACATGTTGGATGACCTTAAACATAACCTAACATGATCAGTCATGCTTCCAAATGTACCGGAAGTTCTATACGACTAGAATACCAGTTCTACTTTAGCTAGATCTGATAACAGAAACAAGAAAAAAAGTTTTTACTAATATCAATATTATTTATCCGTTTGTTGTTTAAAACATTTTAAAAATTAACACTCAAATTTATCAAAAATAAATCTATTTAAGGAAAATTTTGTATGAATATTTTTGAATAAATTATTCAAACTCATTTTAAATTTAACAAATATGGAGGTAAATCATTTCTTAATCTAAGAAAACAAAAAAACAGGGAAAATGTTCTGGAGTTTTGTTGAAAGTTTGTGGCTGAATTGCTGTCCATAATGCGTAAGGACATGAACAATTAGAAATCCCTGAAAAACATAATCACAAATGCATACAGATGTTCAAACAAATAGAAGTTGTTATTAAAAGAGTTTGTTAACTATCATCACATTCGCAATGGCCTTAAATTGTAAATGGAACGCATTTCGTATTTTTCAAACATTAAAATCTATTTATTTAATATTTTTATTTTGTGGCTTACGGTAATCAATCATTAGTATTTTAAGTTGGAAAATTTTGAATCAACTGCATAAATAATTCATAATAATTTTACTTTATCTAAAACAACAATAAGTCCATTAAGTGTTAGCTTTTGAAACCATTTAGTTAGATATTATATTTTAATATTTGTACATCTACATTATATAGTTGTTTAGCATTTAAATAGCAGATTGTAAAACAATTATGAAATTAGTCAAAATTTAAAAATAAATCACAACTATTGACAAAACAATGCTACAAATTAGCAAAATATTAAAATAGAAAATAGCATTAAAAACTACAATTAAGCTTTTTATTGATTATTAATTAACTACTTTCACTCACTTAGAATTATAAAAGCAATTATTTATTTTTCGTCGCATTTAACACAAATGATTTAAAATTCATGCCTTTAAGCCGATTGCAACAGTTCAGCGTGTAAAAAATTACATAGAATTGTAAAGTAAAAAAAAACGATTGCACATTAAATTTAACAAACCAATTAATTATTATTATTTTTTTTTGCGAGAAATAATTTTTCAGTTTCGTGCGTTATTGCAGTCACAGTTTTTTGTTTAATTTGCTCAACAAGTTAATGCAATATTTTTAAATAAATATAATGTTTTGCAACTTTGTTAAAAACTTTTCCTTTCAATATCTAACTGCAGTGAAATTTCTACTAAGGGACAGCAAGTTTGTGGAGAATTTCATAACTGAATAGTACGCAGTTTCAGTATTTCTCGCATTGTAAAAGTTTTGTCATGTAGTGTGAAATGAAAAATGTCACTACTTTTCGTTTAATAAGTAGAAAGGGTTTCTGTATGTCAATGTGAAAAGTTTAAGAACTATGCTTTAAGAGAATTGCAAAGAAAAAATGTGAAACTTATATTACAAATTTTATGTAGAAACTCGACTTATCTAGACTTCCTTTAGTTCTGTGTGCAATTTTATTAAAATCAGACAGCCAGTTTAGCAGCTGTACAAGTATTTCCAATTATTTTCCTAATTCGTCATTGTGTTTACTGAGTACAATAAAGTCTTTTTTTTTTTTTTTTTTTTTTAGGAGTAGGACCAGCGCTCAGGGGATGACCCCTATATATGCAATGCATTGCGCCAGAACTGAAAACGAGGGGATAGTATTGAGGGTACAGATTAGGAAAGATGAGAAGATAGACATTTTTTTTTTTTTTTTGTAGCTATTTCAACCTTTTACTTCGCCGGCTAATTTTTGCTACAGGGCCGACGAAGGTGGGTGCTGTTACTCTGCTTTTAGTACGTGATGGTGTCAGTCACTGCCAATAATGTTCAGTGACCAGTGACTATGCCTTCATCATTGAAACAGACTGCCAACAACTAACACAACCACGCACTAATGCTGATCAGAAGAATTCAACACAATATTTCATGACTCAGCGCGGGCTCGAACTCACGACCCTCCGCTTCATAGTCTCGTGTTCTACTACTTCAGCCAACAGCACCCACAAAATATGCAATATATTTTATAAATTGTCATTGCCAGTATCAATGCTTTTGTTAGACATGGCGTATACGTATTATTGTGCATATGAAAAAATAAGAGTATTGTTTCATATTACTCATACGCAAAGCTGGGCATCGTTTTTAATATAGTTACCAGTCGTTTTTAATTTAACTATTAAAATAATTTTAAATTTGATACTTAATTATTAAATTCATTTTCGAAGATCATATTTAAAAAAATCATCTAAGTTTTCTATGCTACCACGTGTTTCTAATGCTGTAAATTATGAAAATTGCATATTGATTTTTTTCATAGCATCTTCATGTATAAAAAATTACACATAACAATAATTTAATACGTTGCACACGTCATTGACCTATTATGTATATAAAAGAAATAATTGTTTTACTTATATGGAAATTTTTAAAACATTTTAATAATCTGTTTCTAAAAAGAGAAAATAAAATAAAAAACAAAAAAAAATAAAAAAATTAATTAATTAAAATTAGCTAACTTTGTAGTTAAAAGCTGCAAGTAACACACTTTGCAAATGAAACAACTCAACGTTGTTAATTAAAACGAGAAATGTTTTTTTCTTTCTTGCACAACTGTTTCTATATATTAACTATGAGAAAATTTCTGAGACAAGTTTTCTTAATGCCAGGGAGTTTCTGCAAATATAGCAAGATTTTGAATAATTGTATACTTAATTCCGAGGTAAAGGCATACATCAGAATACCCTAATACCAAATTTTTTTATAATAGATCTGTATGCCAGTAGTTTAAAGTCTAGACTTACTGCCTATTTCTCATTGTCGAATGAATTCGTTCTTTCGTATGAATACATTTGAAACAAAAACAATTTATAAAATTTTGTTTTAATTATATTTATACGAAAGAAAGAATTCATTCGACAATGAGAAATAGGCAGTTAATGTAGATTTTTTTCCAAACAAAACCAATTCACGAGAATTATTTTTAAGTCATGTCTTTCCATATATTCCTTTTATGCAATCACACTTTCAAAACACGTGTGACATTAAATCAAACTTAAGGTCAATGAAATGAATATACCCCATATAGAATTTGTGGTGAAAGGAAAGGAGGAAATTGGAAATTGATAATCATCGATAATATTATTTCCAGGCAAATCGCTGTCCATATGACGTTCGATTGCCAAATATAATTGACGTATTAGATTCAGTACCAAATATATTCTAACTATTTTTGATGTCGATTTGTGAATGTTTAATTTAAAAAAAAAAACTTATGCTTGTGTTAATTAAAAGATTTTTTGTCTTTATTACTCTTAGTTTTACTTTTTTCCGTTAATTAATATATTTAAATATACTACTGGGTGCGTAGTGTTAATTTTATTTTTAAAATATGCGTTTGTTAAATAATTCTTTCTGTGTACGTTACACTATCTGTAGTCCTCAATGTAATTGTTTCAATATCATTATTGCACTTTCTCGTAAATAGAAAATATAATATTTTAACATCAGAGTATTTTAGGCATATGCAATTTAACGCAGTAATCATCTCTATGTAAGCCATTCGAGCAGAGTAACAAACGTCTGTAAAGAAATTACTTAATTTTAATGGCAAAACAGCCAACCACTCAGTTTAAGAAATATTATGGAACTGTTCCTTATATCTATAAAATATTTATTTTGTTTGTTAATCTAATTTATTAGATTTTCACTGTTTTTAGTTTGTAAAACATATTTTTATAATTTTTTCTCTGTACCCCTAGAAATTTTAAAATTAGTCAAGTAAAGGAAATAATTAACACTATATTTTCTTTTTTTTTAAACAAATTAATAGACTGTAAAAATTGAAACAAGAAAAAATTTTTTCATTTATCTGTACTAATTGATTATTAATTATAAACCAAAAAAAAAACATCATATGCAACAAAAGATATCATTATCAATATTATTTATTTGTATTTATTTTTGTTTTTTCAATTTTTTCCGAAACCATTTCTACTACTACTCCCACCAACTGCTACTACCTCTACTGCAACTTGCAAAAATTATATTAAATATCTGCTACTATTACAACAATCTGAACTCAATTCGAAAAACTATCAATCAACCAACCATCAAAAATTAAAAAACAAACCAAAACAAAAAATAACTCTTGTTAAAAATCTTCACAAAAAAAAACGTTAACCGGAAAAATGTGATGTGTATGTTGGTAACAATAATAACAACAACAACAACGACAAAAAACTTATTTAAATTCTGAACAAATTGAACAAACTCCTTTGCACTGAATGTATTAAACGCCAAAATAAATCTGAAAACTATCAACAAATTGTTTAACAAACAAAACTAAAACAGGTTTCATGATGAGGAGCACGCGAATTTGCTAAACGCCATGTGGCTAACAGCCATAACATTTTTATGTGTTGGCTATGGTGACATAGTGCCAAATACATATTGCGGACGTGGTATAACCTTAACATGCGGTATGGTGGTAAGTATTCATTCATTCAAAACTCAACAATACAAGTACAGTACAAAATACAATATAAAAAATACAACAAACTTTTTCTGTTACTTGCTCTGCCACTCTCAGCAGTGACATACACACACATATACACACACCTCACCGCAACCAAATAACAACAATTCAATGCGACCAAATAAAAACAAAACTGTTTGATGTATCAGGAAGTGTATGTGTGCGTGTGTGCGTTTGTGTTTGTGTGAAAGCCAGAGAGTTGCTGTAAGTAAAGAAAATAAATTAAAAAAGGTAGAGCAAGTAAGAAAAGTAAAGCAAACAATACGTGGGTCTGATGATTATTAAAAATAAAAATAATACGCCACCGAAAACAGCCGGAAATAGCAAAATGTTAACAGCGCAATGATATGATAAGTAGCAAATTGAAACAACGACAAAACCACAAAACAACAGCAAATTAATAAATCATCATCATTTAAAACATAATATTTTGACGCAATGACATATTTAACTGAGCGACGGCCCGACATGTAAAATTAAAATAACTGAGTGAATGAGTTATTTGGCTTTTATTTAACAACAACAGCAACAACAACACTTTTTGTGGCGTTTAAACATATTATTTTCTTTGCTTTGGATTTTCAGCCACAATTCGTGTGACATGCTTTTAATAACTTTCCCGGGTAATTAGTATATAATCAAAATACATATATAGACATTTAATTAGGAATTGTTCAACAACAGCACCACCTACACAGCTGCCACCGGCTACCAAATACCACATTGTATTAAATCGATTTTTATATTCTTAGTAAAGAAATGGTTTTTGTGGTAAGATATGTAAAACAGAGTCCAAAACGGTTGGGTTTTTTCATTTTGATTTTTAAACGTAACAGTTTAGAAATGATCAAACTATTTGACATACAATTTCTTCTAGCAAACAGAGTTTTAGTTCAGTCCATATTTTTTACTATATAAATAACATGAAAACAAACTTTTCAGAAACTTATTTTTAAGCTTTAGAAACACATGTATTCAGTTTGTGTTTTTTTTTCATTTAATATAAATAATTCTTAATCAATTAATTTAATTTTATGATTTATGAAATATTTCTGTTGTGTTTCAGTGTGAGTGTGCGTGTATCCATATGTGTGTTTTGTACAACGAAATTCCCTACTTTTGTAAATCCTTTTTTAATGTTTCAATAAATCTAATTTCATTTTGTCTATTTTATAATAATTTAAAGATAAATTTTTTCCATCTTCTTTTACAATGGCTCGTTTTACTTTCCTGTTATAATACTAAATTCACTCTGTATGTTTTATTTCAATTCTTATTATATTTATTTCCACAAATTTTTCTCTAAATTTAAAAAATATCTCCAAGTTGCAAGCAAATACAATCATAATTAAGTGCACTACAAATAACTGTATTAAAATAATATCAAATAATTAAATTTATAACAATAAACTAAATTTTATTAACCAAAAATATAATAAATAAGTAGGCATATTTATTAAATTTACTTTTATAAAAATTTATGCAGACATCTTGAACTATTTGTTGTCTCCATAAATTAAAATAAATTTAATTTAATTTAATGTAATTTAAACAGAAATATTTCAGGAGAAAAAAAACTATTTCACTTTTTGTATTATTTTCAAATATGTTTCGTATTTGTTGCCAGTTTTTCCAAACTCTTCCTGGAATAAAATTTTTATACTTGTATACAATAAAATGGCCCATCATTTTGTTATATTTTATAAAAAAAAAGTAATTATAAAATGTTATTCTTAATAAAGAAATTAAATAGTTAGCAATAAACTTTCAATAAATATGGTTTGGTATTTTCATATGAAAAATTCGAACCTAGACGTTCATAAAAAATTTAAATGTATTTATTTATTTGTTGAAATACTTTACAAAGTAAATTTGCAAATTATTTAGTGCACAGATGCCGTCTGGGTGACTTAGACCATATGTCGGCCATGTTATTCACCCGTATGTTCTTCCGTTACTGTGACTGACTGTACACGACCTATGCCTTCACATAGGAAGTAGCAACGTAGTTAACCACGGAATATTTCTCAGATGAACTGAACATCTATACAGTTGTCTGAGGTGTTGAAATTAACTAGTGCGAGTGAGACGCAAAACTCTCGAAAGAGAGCAAACGATCAGTGGTCTCAGACCACTGGTCTGGCTGCACTCAAAAAATAATTGCCAACGAGGCTTGATGTTGACTGACTCAATCAGAGCTGCTTTGTGACTGAATTAAATCTATTTAAAATCTATTTCAAAAAAATTTTGCATTAAATTTTTTTAATGAAATACATTTCAAAGCCCCTTTTTTAATCTTATGAATAAGAGGGTAAATATCTTTGCTCTATTTTTATTATTAATTATGTATTTTTTCCCATAGAACCTACACGAAACGGTAGATTGACCATAAAATGTTGTAACATTTTTAATATAAAAGGGTATACAGATGGCTTCATTAGACAAGTTCATTAGTCAAATAAAATTATTCTGCTTTGTACGAGTGACACAAAGAAGTAGAGAAATAATGGACATAACATTTTTTAATTTTTTTTTTTTACATAAAAGTTAGTCATTATTGGAAATAAAAGAGATTTTAAAATATTCTCCTCTAATGAATATTT
Organism: Linnaemya tessellans; assembly: GCA_951800035.1. Classification (NCBI taxonomy): domain Eukaryota; kingdom Metazoa; phylum Arthropoda; class Insecta; order Diptera; family Tachinidae; genus Linnaemya; species Linnaemya tessellans. The sequence continues at coordinate 35,701,820 of OX637536.1, read as the reverse complement.
TATCATATACGGTAGGAAATTTGAAATGGAAAGAAATAGTAAAAATAAATTGCTGCATAAATGCGAGTTGACACAACAATAATGTGCTTAAAAAAATTTCAAATTTCTAATTGAAAATTTTTTGAGGCATTTTTTTTGCAAATTTTTAAACTTTTATTTCCATAGAAATGCTTTTTCTGTTAACTGAAAGTAGTTAAGACTCAGACTATGAAGCGTAAGATAATTGGTTTGAGTCCAGACTCAGTCATAATTATATTCGACTTTTTTTCTGATCCGCAGAAGTGCATAATTGTGTTAGTAGTTGTGGACCAGTTTCGAAGACAAATTATAGCACTAGTCGCTGAGCCATATCGTCAACGATTGATACTATAATGTACTAAAAAGCGTTTGACAGCAACGTCTGCGCAGTACGACGATCTCGCAATTGTGAAAGCCACACCAAGCATCAGCTTAAATCAGTACACACAATTCTTCTTAGATAAACACGCTGATCTTCGTCCAGTTTCAAATGACCCCAAGCACCAAAAATGCGACGCAAACGATTATCCTCGCTTAGCTTCAATTCTTGCGCGAGCTGTATTTTGTATGCAGGCAGGACAAGATATATCTACGTAATCGAAGAGCAAAGACCATCAATTTCAGAACGAAGGCATTTCTTCAGCTTCTTCATTACTTCGCTCTGTAGCAGCAATATGTGCCTTCAGTACGCAGATTTGTTTTTTTTTTTTTTTTTATAAATAATTTTGAATCGCAACTCGTTTGTAAGAATAATGAGTGCCTACATGAGAATGTCGTATGCTCTTGCTGAAAAGCGAACGTTTAATTAAACACGTTAATCTGCAACTGCATTTTGAGTCCGAAGTATTTGTAAGTTCAGGTAACGTTTAATAAAACGCAATCGCCCATATTATGAATGTCGACATCGACGTCGCATCAATAGCAAAGCAATTGTCCCTTGTGTACTCCCTGTCGACTACTATTGACCTGTTCTATAAATATTACATGCCTTAGAGAATAAGAGATTGTCAAGAGTAATTAATTGTTATCGACAACTTGTAGACAAATGATAATTTTTTGCTGTCGAGTTGATGTGACGTCGCCATTCATAATAAGGTGGAATATAAATTGTTGTTCCTCCGTGTTCCACTCTATCATCAATAAGAATCGCAAAGAAGTTCATGTAGTTCTTTCTATCATCCAGAGTTAAATACGATCAAATTACAAATTAAAAAAAAAAATCTAAACTTTTTGCTGTTCACCAAACATTGACAACAACTTGTAGCCCAAAAAATCTCTATTATATGATTGATAAGTTAAATTGATCGTTTCCAAGGTATTTTGAAATAAAAAGAAACTGAAACCACTAAATCAAGTTCTTTAAATAAATAACTGTGAAAAAAACTTTCTGCTGGTTTTTATGTTCCAATTCTACTCCTGATAAATACAAAATCCGATTTCAATTTAAATATCCGATTTTTAAATTAACTGTTTGTATCGCAATGATCAGTAGATATCGTTCTGTTGCACAATTACATTTAAAATAGAAACAGATTCTAAAATTTATTGTTTTATATATACGATAATTTTATGACAGAACGATACTAGTGTCTAGGGACATCATGGTATCGTACACTTTTTACTTATTTTTTTTATAATAAAGCTTTTCATTCAGAAAAACATTTAAAATGTCGTGGAATGTTCCTTAAAGAAATATGTATTCATTCATTCATGAATTAGGTTGTAGCTGTTTAAAACTGGGGTAAGTATTGAATTTCTTGAGCCAAGACGAAAATGTTTGAGTCAGCGCTAAATTATAATTTTTGAATTTTTTAAAACCTGAACAGGATTGAGATAATGACAAAAAAAGGTAGATTTAATTTATAACGGAAATAAGACGGGTTTGTATATGAATCTTGGTGGACGTCGACCCTCTACATTTTTTTATGCCCAAAATTTTTATGGTAGTACAATACTCGGCCACCACTTGGTAGTAATAAAGCAAGTTTAATATTTGAGACCTCTACTTGGAAATAACTTCATAAGTTTTATCTATGAACATTATTATTATCCCAGTCTTTTTTGAACAGTCATCCAAACTTTCAAAACTAAAAACTTATTTTTTGTGGTTCCATACTAATCGGTTATATTTCAGTTTTCATCGATACCAGCAACTACTGTCGCTTATATTTGACTAAGCGTTGGTTCTGCTATAAAGGAAGTCACTTTAGATGTCATAATAATTTTAGAGACGCAGTTCCTCTTTTTTTTTTTGGGGGATAATGATATTTTATACCCAAACTTGAAGACGGCGCAAAAATATTTAAGTTTTGAATCGAGTTCGGTCGCATCTGAGAGAATATATTCTACTGCCGGTGTGGTTCAAACGGATTTGCGAAGCCGTCTATCTTCGCAAAAGCTGAGAATAATATATTTCTTAAACAAAAACCTTATTAATATTAATAATATCTTTCGCTATTTAGTTGTTTGTTTTTTAAATCCTATTTCATATGAATATTTTGCTGTTATTTAGTAAAACAATTTCTTCTTTGTTAATTTTACCCTGAAATCAAATTTAATGCATTGTTTTTATTGGAACGAAGTTCCTTATGGGTCGATGCGGGGGAGTACCCTAACCGAGAAAAAAACGTCCGTAACGTAAGATTTTTTCTTTCTAAATCAATGTTTAAAACGTATGAGTAATACGATGCCATACACACAAATATTAATCATACGCAGCCGTGACGTGACAGAATTCAATTTCGTTTGGGAACAAAATTGATTCTGTATTTTCGTTGGTCGGCGAAAAAAAAATCATAATAAGAAATCTATACCCGAATAATTATTTTCTTTATACCTCGAATAGAACTTAAAATTAATATTTTTATAATAAGGAACTTCGTTCCTATCCGGTGTCCCACGACACCACTCATCTTTTTTCTAAATCTTATTGATATAAATTTTATATATTAATAATCTCTTACACTGTGGTTTCATGGGAATTTGTTAGTTCCAACTTAAACCCAAATTCATCAATATGCATATCGTTATTGCCGATATTTCTTTTTTAGTTTTAAAGTAGGTATCGCATCGACTAAAACACAAGCTAATGAGAACAGATCTCAGCCATAACGCCGTCAATTCTTGAACTTTTTGTTAGATACGTTTTTTCAGTCATTGAGCAGACTTAATTTAATATAAGGTTTAATTCATAAAAAATATTTTATGTTCATAAGCTCCTTATTTTAAAAAATGTTTTTATATAAAAGATATAGGTATCCTTATATCTGAGGCTAGCAAAGATCTATGCTTTAACTGAAGCTGCGAATGCAATTGATGTGGTTGTCTTTGACACATATTTGTAGGCCGCACGCAAGGTCCTAAATTTAAAGATCGTGCAATAGCCATCTCTGTTTGACAGACATAATGTCAATAGAGTGTGGGCTACAGGCATGACGACATTTAGTGGAACGAACTAGCTAACGAATTTGTTCAGAAAAGTCACGAAGCGATATGCATTTTCGCTTAGTGAAACTGTCAAATGTGACTGAATAGTGGTCACTAGGAAAATCAGCACTCAGATGGTCTACAATTACCATATAAAAAGTATTTAAGAGGCTTTGACTTTTACCTACTGGAGATAGAAGCAGTCACCACTTTTCAAGAAGCAGCGGGGCAGAGTGCAAAGAATTTTTTAATAAGTCATTTATTCTAAAATTCCATCTGTTGTGTTTATTTTCCACCATTTATAATTTCTTAAGGAAGAAGTGTTCGGACACTGGACATATAACTTAAAAGACTCTTAAATGAGAATTTTTAAATAAATCGTATTTTGAAAAATTGTAAGAAAACTTCAAAAGTATAATTCAGCGAAATTATAGAAATCATATTATTCTAATTTTTAACAAGGTTTTATGCCTTTAGTCAGAAGGGTTTCGCCATAGTGAGCATATCCGTTAAAAAACTGACTGAGTGTCCCTAAAAAAAATCTGAAATTACCGTCTGAGAAACGCAAAAAGTTCTTTAATGTTTTACGATTTTACAAATTCATACCCTTCACCAAAAAAAATAGTAAAGGGTATTTGTAGGTTTGTCATTCCATTTGTGGAATTTCCACAATTCTAACATGCAACTATATTTTATGTTCTAGAACAAGGGTGCCCAAAAGTTCCTTATCGAGGAGTAAACACCAACAAATTGAAAGAAAAACTAATTTTTATTCAATATTTTTTGTTGTAAAAACAAATACATACAAAGCGATATCATACGCTAAGCAAAAACAACATCTTCACTGATGATCGCTGTCGTCAATGTTTCCTAGCAAACCTTACAAAAAGTGTTTTTGCTTTCGACTTGCTTTTATAAAAAGAAAAAATAAGACAAAGTTGTTTATGTATTTCGTATTTCTAGGGCTGGTTGCTGTATGTGAGTATTAAAACAGATACCCTATAGCTAAGCGCTTTTACAAAAACAAATGAGCACAAATCGCATAGGGCTTGGGCACTCTTGTTCTAGAACCTGTCGAACAAGCGACGTCCGCTATCTGTCTGTACGTGAAACGGTTTCCCGAAGCCCCAGAAAAGAAATACTTTGGTTTTGGATTGATACATTGGCAATAGTTCCAAGTTGATTGCTATTAAAAATTAGCAAAATCCAAAATACGCTTCCAGAGCTGGAAAATTTAAGCTTTCTATATAAAATTGCAGAGCGAAAAATAAATTTTTTTTTAATGAAACCTATTTTATACATCAAAAGGAATTAAATTGGTATTAAAAATCAAAAACAAAATCAAACAGACAATTCCAGGGTTGGGCAGTTGAAACTTTTGTTTGTACATAAAACTAAAACAAATCGTTATTTTTTATATATTAAATATATTTGATATCTCTGAAGGAATTTCGTTGGTAGTAGAAATCATAAAAACCAAAAAGACATCTCCATAGCTGGAAAATGGATATTAATTTTTTTTAACAACATTTTTCTTTTTTATATATTAAATAGTTACATATAAAACAAATTTTATCTTTCTTTAGTAGTGAAAAGCAGAAATATGAAAAAGATGGTCCCAGGGTCTGTTCAAAAAATAATGAGAATTTTAATTTTTGCAAAAAAAAAATATTTTTTTGTTCATTGATTTCCATATTGTTCGCTTCAAAATAGATATAATATACTTCTGCCAGCGTTTTTTCCAATCCTCCAACCCGTCCTGATATAAAATGTTTGGTATGTCATTTCGCTCTTTCAGTGACTGGATTTTTATATCATCAATTATCAGAAAACGCTGTCCTTTAATGGGTTTCTTTTAGCTGAGGTATGATTACGCTGTTGTTTTTGGTCAAAAAATTATTAACACGCAACAGGTTTTTGAAAAAAAAACACGTTTCATGCCTGAAATTTTCGAAAAAAGTCCATGGAAAGAACCAAGACGACATCTGCAGCAACTTCACTAATAGTAATTCCCAATAACAAATTTCTTTACTTTCTGAAAATTTTCATGTGCTGGAAAATGGAAATTATTTTTTTTTTAATATCCAAGTTGCATATAAAGTATTGAAAATCAGAAATATGAAAAAAATGGTGCCAGGATTGGAACGAATGTATTTCCATATTCCAGACGTACATTGGTAAAGGGTATTCGGCTGTACATACAGATATGGTACAGCCGAATATGGCGCTTTTACTTGTTTAATCTTTTACCGTTTATACTCGGAATTTGTCTTTTTTTCTTTTTCAATTTGTCAAAACAATTCACAAACTGAAGGTTACAATAGAAATGATTAAAATGAAATAAAGAGAATATACGCAAATAAAAAATAATCTCTACAAGCAAACAGAAAGCGAAAGAAATATTATTTGATACTCGTATTAGCTTGATGGTCAAAATATGACCAAAGAGCTAAAATAAATCTTTAACTGAACATATGTATGGATATCTTTACATATATACATACACATTTATGTATATGCAAGCCAGAGTTACTAAAATTTAACAAAATAGATTATAAAGACACCTTTGCAAAACTAGATGTGTATCTGTAAGTATAGAAAAAATTGAATGTGCATGTTTATACTTTGCACATCTACACAAAAATAACTTTAAAATTATATAAGTCCGACGCGATATTAGTGGAGTATCTAATAACTAAAGTGTACCACAAATGTGTGGCTTATATATTTACAAGATTTGCTTAGAGATAAAAAACATATAGTGTTAACTTAAAATCTTCAATCTTAAGACATGTTTAAAACCTATTAAATTATCAATTAAATTATGTATAATTAAGTATTTTTGCATAAAATAAACTAAGACTTCTAAAGCTTAATAAGATAAGCTAAAATGTAGTGCTTTAATAATGATTGTATTTATGATTTTTCACTCTATTTCTCGCTATCACTCTCTCTCTCTCTCTCTTTCTCTGCTGTACTCCTATTTTGTTTTACTTTTGAAATAAACCTTTAGACATTTAAAGTAGTAAAACATATTTTCTTGAATAAAAATAAAATATTTTATTATCATTTAATTTATTATCACTTTTTTATTTTTCTTTTCTTTTATTTCATTTTTTTCTCTCAAATGTGTTGCAAAAACAAACAAAAAATCAAAAACCAACCAAAATACCAAATCGAAATAAATAAAATAAATACTCTGCTCCAACCGTGTGTATCTCTGTTTTGTATCTCTACTACTACAAACTATCAACGATCAAACGACCAACCAACCAACCAACCAATCAATCAATCAATCTATCAATCAATCAATGTATGCATCTCAAACAACCAACGAAACACGCAAAAAAAAACTATTAAACAATCATCCCACCGACCAACCTACTTTTTGGTCTTCAAAAATGAAATCCATTAACAAAAACCTTGAAAAAAAAATAAAACAATTATAATTGTTAAGGTTTCATGATGAAGAACATGCAAATCTTTTGAATGCAATGTGGCTGATAGCAATAACATTTCTGAGTGTTGGTTTTGGTGATATTGTTCCAAATACGTATTGTGGACGTGGTATTGCTGTTAGTACAGGAATAATGGTGAGTTTCCTATTTTTATATATTTTTAATCTAGTTTTTTAGCAGTCTTTTATAATTATAATACCAGCAATTTGTTTCAATACTATTTACATACTTATTAAGATGTTTGGTAAATTTAAAAAATCAGCTAATTTAAAGGTATAAAAAAAATTAAAAATTTTAATATAAAAGTTCTTAGCAAAATTATGTTAGAAGATTTTCTATTATTTATTAAGAATTGTTGATAAAAAAATTTCGTTCATGGGAAAAGATCCTCTAGCAATTCTTCATAATATTTGTTTTTAGGTTCTACAGGCTGCCCGCCGGGAAGGTATACTACTTTGTTTTGCCGCCATTTTGGTAAACAATAGTCTTGGCAGTTCATATTTGGCAGTTGTGAAGTAGACACGTGGCAAATTTATTATGGAAAAATATTCGATAAACCAACGTATTTTAGTCGGATTACAATGGAATTACTGCGAGACCTCTTTCCACAACAAGTTATTTCAAGAACTGGTGATGTTGATTGGACTCCATGGTCGCCCGATTTGACTGCTCCGGACTTCTTTTTGTGGGGATATGTGAAAAGCAAGGTTTATGCAAACAAACCAGAAACGCTTGAGGAACTCAAACAAAATATTCGTGATGAAATCAATGAAATACCGCGTGAAATGTATGAGAATGTAATGAAAAATGTGCTGAAAAGGGCTAACAGAGGCGGACATTTATCTGATATTGTATTCCATACATAATTGCCGACATTAAATAAAACATTTATCAATATAAGATCCATTATCTTTCATTTAATCATAATAAACAACAAAGTAGTATACCTTCCCGGCGGACATTCTGTACAAAAAATATGTATTTCCATAAAATCTCCTCTAACGAGAATGCAAAGCAACTATTTTCTTTTTGAAAAACTATTGAATGAAGCAACTAATTCATGCAAACTCTGAGGGAATAAATTTTGTAAATATAAATTCAATTCGGATAAACGAAAATACTCTTAAGAACTGATGGTGAGCATATAGCGACTTTCGAACACATGGTTGTTGTGCTCTGCTATGTCCAGTTCGAAAATTAAGTTGATGCTGATTTCTCATGGTCCAAGTCATATTTATAATGTAGTTTTGAATATTTTAAAACAATTTTAAAAAAATATCCACTTTAAAAATTTTATATATGACTGCTGTCCTCATCAAATAAGTATGCATTTATAGAAAAAATATGATTAAAAATTAGCACATATCAGAAATAAATTAAATATTTAAAAAATAACGTACGAGGTCTGTTCAAAAAATTAGGTGAATTTAAATGTTTGTCAAAAATATTTGTTTATTTATCGATTTCTATTTTGTTCCCTTCAAGAAGAGCATACGAGGTCTGTTCAAAAATTATGGTGAATTTTAATTATTGTCAAAAATAATTTATTTATCGATATCTTTTTTGTTTCCTTCAAAATAGTCGCCCTCAAATATTCTCAAAACAGTCCTGATATGCAATTTTTGCTATAACTGTTATTTTCAAATTTCGCGAGTTAAGTATGTTCGATTATCGCATTTTTTTTTCTGTTATGTTGGTACACATGTCTGTTATATATGTTGGTAATATTAGCCATTTTGGACTGTCCCTTTGTTTTTGGCAGATAAAAAGGTTAGTGGTGTTTTGGTGTGCTCTTCGATTTTTGACTATTCGAAAAAATGGATCAAGAAAAGTTTTGTATAAAAAATTAAATTAAACGCGCAAGGACATTTCAAATGTTGACTGTGGCGTTTGGCGAGTCTACTATGAGCAGAACACAAGTTTAATTGTGATATAACCGGTTTAAGGAAGGCCGAGAAGATGTCAATGACGATGCTCGACCTGATCGCACGAGCACATCAACAACCGATGAAAACATTGAAGCAGTGAAGAAAATGACTTGGGATAATCGTCGAGTCACTATCAGAGAGGTGGCTGATGATGTTGGCATATCGTTCGGCTCATGTCAAGCAATTTTTACGGATGTTTAAGGCATGAAACGTGCGGCAGCGAAGATTGTTCTAAAATTGCTAAATTTTGGAACACAAATCAATGCTTGTGCGTGACTTTTTGGCCAAAAACAAAACCGTTATCATCCCTCAACCACCGTATTTACCGGACTTGGCCCTTGCTGACTTTTTCCTCTTAATTTCATTTTTTACACAAAACTTAATACAGTTTCAAATTAATGTATGAATTTCTATTTTAATGGTGAACCTTTTGTTTATGTAAATTGTATTACAGGATGTTAATTTCCCAACAGGCTATAGGTTCAAATCTGCGAAACTGCAAATTATTTTTTATTTTATTTTTTATTTTTAATAAATGAACGTGATTGCATTCTATTTTTTAATTTTTTTGAGAGTGGAATATTAAGAATATTTTTCATAGTCATTAAACCAGCAGAACGGATCAGTACTGATTTCGAGGCCGCTACGCCATCTCATCAGCGTTCTTTGTTCAATTTTTCCACTTTCGCAAGTGGTGCTAGTTAGTAGGAATATCAACTATTTAACCAATATTTTAACGAAAATTGAATATGAGAAGTTATCACATTCATATTATTAAGTTATTACATTTTTGGTTAGTACGAAATTCCCCAACTAATTTGCAGTTTCGCAGATTTGAACCTATAGCCTGTTGGGAAATTAACATCCTGTAATACAATTTAATACAATTTCTTTGATCTATTTTTTCGAATAGTAAAAAATCGAAGAGCACACCAAAACACGACTAACCTTTTTATCTGTCAAAAACAAACTGACGGCAGATGTAAATCAGCACTAATCCGTTCTCTACCATATTTTTTCTGAATTTTTTATTATTGCAAAATTTCTTATTACATACTGATTTGTAAGTTCAAGTACTAAACTTATCAAGAACTAATTTTCTTAGTGTAAAATTTAATATGAAAATGTTTCTACTGTTTTTCAAAACGAAATCATTTTATGCCAAAAAAATTTTTTTATCTCAAACTGGCTTCTGAAAAAGTGTTTCAGCTTTAGTTTGATTTCCAAAAGATATATTGTAGTCTCAATTCATTTAATTTTAAATTCCTTTCCCTAAATTTTGCATTTGATTTGCATAAATGCAAGTCACAGCCATATTTCTCGTATTCATATTAATTCTAGTCAATGAAATAGTAAATATATTAAAAGTCTTTTGCAAGTTTCATCCACTTTCTCTCCAATATGAATTCAAAGTTTCATATTATTTTATTACTTCCCTTGAATCCTCATGCTGGCAATCTTATCTTCATTCCCATTTTATACGAAATAAGTTTTCTTATTACTTGTGGATTTCCATTATTTTCATGATTTGTTTTCCTAATTTGCCGTTTTGTTATTTTATACGAATGATTAATGTCCCATGTGAAATCAGCAGGAAACCGAGAACAAGTCAAATATTGTGGTGGAAAAGAAAAGGCAGTTGAAATGTCTTAAACCGTGCCATATATACAAAAAAAGACTAAAAGACTAAAAAAAAAGAATAATGCTTTCTCCAGCGAAGATTATAAGGACGTTGTAAGAAAAATTTAGGACGTAATTTTTTCTTAAAAGAAGAGCAAAAAGAAAAGCATAAAAATATGTTTTTAAATTTTAAAGAATTTATTAAATAAATGTAATAAATATACAAGACGCTTACAGCGTTAATTGCTAACAGCATAATAAGAGGCTTATAAAACAATTTTTTGCAGGCAAATTTGTCCTGATAAAGCAGAAAAAATTTTCATAAATTAATCCTTTAAGCTACACAGTTTAATAGTTTGCCAAAAGCTATTTAAAAGGCGTCCTCGCCCAAACAACTGGAATTTTTTGTTAAATTTATATACTTCGGAATTGTTATTTAGAATTTAAATGATTTTATTTTAATAGTGCTGATTCTTTGTTCCCAAATTTATTCAAATGCAAACAATTCCAAACAATTAGAAAAAGTAAAAAAATCTAATTGGAAGACCACTTATTTCATATTTTTATTTGTTGGCAATAATCTTGTTAAATAAATGTGGGCATTTCCATCGAAAGGTCCGGCGACAAAATAAAATTAAAAGTTTTGGAAAACAATATGTTTTCGCAAATAAACAATGAAATTTAGCAAATGTTCCATTTGGATATATCTTTTGTTATTATTTTGGATATAACTTCAGCTTTTTTCACAAACGAACGCATCGGTTTTTTAAAAATGAGAAATTGCTCAAAACCAAATTTAATATTTTACAGGGCTAATATAGGTTTATAAGTTACTCTTATAATAAAAAAAAAACTCTTTTTATTTAAATTTTTTAACGTGTGCGATAGTCACGTTCGAAATCATGGAAATACCCATATCCAAAATAAGTTACGTTTATAATCAAAACGTCAACTTGCTTTATTTTGATTTTTTAGCGTATACGACGTTCGACATCATGGAAATACCTATATCAAACATAAATTGGGCTTATAATCAAAACAAAAATTTATTTTATTTTAATTTTTTTAATGTCACGTCCGACATCACGGAAATACCCATATTCGAAATAAGTCACGCTTATAATCAAAATAAAAACTCATTTTATTTGGATTTTTAATGTATCTACATAGTATACGATGGTCACGTTCGACATCATGGAAATACCCATATCAAACCTAAATTGCGCTTATAATCAAAACAAAAATTTATTTTATTTTGATTTTTTTAAATGTGTACGATGGTCACGTTCGACATCATGGAAATACCCATATCCAAAATCGAGAATAATTTTGATTTAGTAAAATAACTCTATGTTTGAGTCAAATGTAGTTTATAAAAAAAAAACGATTTCGACTTCAGTGTAAAAAAAGATAACATGTAAGATGACAGACAGACAGCTAAATCATCGGGCCTTTTACAAAACAATATTATATTTTAAAATTTTTCATATATAGGGATTGTTTTTAACACTTAATTTTTAATTTTAATCGTGTTGATTCGTTTTCCCAAATTTAATAAAAGGTGGGTGGGTTATTCTTAAGCGCATTTTAGTGCGCCTAATGCAGATCTTCAAGGAACCTTTTAAGTTCAACATTTCTTAGAATAACTAAATATATTATTTATATGTGTTTAAACTAAGAGCAGAGGAACAGCACCCTCCTTCGTCAGAACTGTATCAAAAATTAGCCGGCTAAGTAAAAGGTTAAAAGGTCTCTCATCTTTTCAATACTATTCCCTCCTTTCTAATGCCGGTGAATTACAATGCATAGGTAGAGTTCATCCCCTAAGTGCTGGTCCTACTTAAAAAAAATAGAAAACTTCTTATTCAATTGAGAGGAAATTTAAAATAATATCTTTAATTATTCTACTTAGAAGTTTAAGTTTATGTGCAATAAGCTTCCTGTTAAAGTCTTAAACCAAAAGTGATGTTATGAAATCATTTATCATAATAATAAAATGGCCAGAGTAGAAAAAGCTTACTTTCGACATCAACATTTCATTATGGCATTAAAACACGTTGTAAAAGAGAACTAAACATGCAACAATTTTCACAAAGAACACTAATTTTAATATTCGTATTTTCATAGTTACTTCTTTCTAACTCGTAAAGTCAAGTTATGCATAGAGAACTGAAATAACACAACAACGGAAAACTCCAAATGTAATAATAAAAAACGTAGTAAATATTCCATCATAAAATTAATATTAAAAACTAAATTTCAAATTTCAAGGCCAACACTACGGAGGTTGGTTTATTTAATAACAGGACATACATAGTTAAGGACTCACCTGGCACGAATGGGAATCGTTGGCGATATAACATGCAGGGCCTGCCAGGAAGAGGACGAGACACTGTAGCACTGCTTGTGCCACTGTCCAGCATTTAGCCAAGTCAGAAGACAAACATTCAATCAAGAGATTATACATGAGATGGAATTTCTTAGGGGCTCTAATTGGAAAGACTTAAGGAAGTACATTGAAGAAACTAGGTTCTTGACGTAATCAAACTCAGAGGTTTCCATGGTATCGGTGGAGGCTCCCTACAGGGGAATGAGACCTCCTTATTATAGAGCGCACAGCAGGCCTATGGGGCCTAAGTGTAATCCAGGACGGATTGGGATGCTTATGCCCCTCTTTTTCAACCCAACCCAACCCAAATTTCAAAATATTTGTTGCGCATCAGGCAAAAGGGAAAAGAGAAAATTCAACAGTCACCTTAAAGAAATTTTGTTATTTCTATTAACTATTTTATTAGACCTTTTGATACATTTTTTACACAGAAGTTGGTAAAAAAATTTTATAGAAAATTTGTTTCTGCAGCAAAATATTCTCTATAGAAAATTATTTTACTCAATATAATGGATAATTTTTCCTTTACATGAAATTTGTTCTTATATGTGTATTTAGGTAAATGTTTTATAAATAAATAAAATATTTTTATATAAAAAAATATTAATAAATGATCACTTAATATACTAGAGAGAGAGAGAGAGAGAGAGAGAGAGAGAGAAAAGTTAAAGTCTACTGATAATTTGGTAAAGCACCAATGAAATGCATATAGCCATTGCTTGACCACCATCAAATAAATTTCATTTAAAAATATAATTTTTTTAAAGTATTTTTGCGCGAAAAATATTAGGTAAATATAATTTTTTTACATAAAATTTATTGCTGGAGTAAACAAAATTTATTGGCTTAATAATGAATACAAATTACTTTAGAAATTTTAACCGTTTCCTTTTCCCTCTATTGTGAATTACAATTTCCCTCGTATTGTGCCCACTGGAGAAATAATAATAAAAGGGAAAAAATTTTTATTATTTCATTCGAGTTTTTTTCACCAACAAATTTTGAAGCAGCATAAAGAAAAATGTAAGAGTGAAAAAGCAAAAGGCGAATTAAACTCTCTAGGCCCGTCAACTATAAACATTACCGCCTCTTATTCAGCACGATTGGATGTTGAAAGCAGAGGAATTTATTTTACCACTTTTGGCGAAAGATATTTTAAAAAAATCATTATGTTTTAAAAATAAGGTTTACGAATCTAGGCCAATTACTTGTAATTACAAATTTAATCTCAACCACAAAATAATTTGTCAAAAACAAAATAAGTTTTTTTATGCCCTCCAAAGAAGAATTGGACGGTGTATTCATTTTATCATTCCGTGTGCGTAATATCCCTCTCATACCCCATAAAATATACACATTTTTGATCAGCGATGAAATCTAAGGCGATCTAGCCTTGTCCGTACATCTGTGGAAATCACGATATAGTCCAAACAAACAGAGCCAGACCCTTGAAATTTGTTATAGATAAATTCGGGGCAAAAAAAGTTTCCCTAAGAACAACTAAACCAACCTCTAAAAAAACAACATATATTTTTTTTGTATTTTGTCCAAAGCGTTAAACTTGAACAGAAAACTCTATTTTTTGGACCCTTTTAGTGGGCGTTGACGTAAGATATTATATGCAAAAATAGTGTAGAAAAATTAATTTTTAATATTTTATTACGAAGCTGAGGTGTTTTCTGGTCTTCTACTGCCCTACCATCCCCCCTCCCCCCCTTCCACTTTTGCCACCGAATGATCCACTAAGACCCCATAAAGTATATATATTCTTGATCAGTGATGAAATCTAAGACGATCTAACCATGTTCGTCGGTTCGTCCGTCTGTGGAAATCACGATACAGTCCAAACGAAAAGCCTTAGTTACACCTTTGAAATTTAGTATAGATAAATTCTGAAGGATGGCACAAGTCAAGTTCGTAAATGGACTGAATCGGGCCAGAGGGAAAAAAGTTCCCCTAAGAAGAACTAAAACAACCTTCAAAAAATAATATAATGTTTAAACTTTTTTTTTGTAAGTTTTTGAAGGTCCAAAAGCGTGGAACTGGAAGCGAAAATCAGAAAATTTTATTTTTTGGACCCCGCCCCTTTTAGTGGGCTTTGAATTAAGATATAATACGCAAAAAGTGTGTAAATATAAAAAAATAAAATTTTTAAGGTTTTATTATGAAGCTGAGATTCTCTGATCTTCCACTGCACTACGCCCCCCACTCCTTCAATTTGCCTCTTTAATTACCCTATTAAAAAGAAATTTTTAACACTAGGGTTATTTTTTGACACTAAATAACCCCAACAAACCTACTTTTTAGTGTTTTATGGCAAAGCTGAGATGTCTCCCACACGGCCCTTGCGTTAGCGAAGCGGACAAAATAGAATTTTAAAACTGGCCTCAGAAATTTTTTAAAGGAACTCTGAACCAGCAGGTTAAACATTTTTAAGTTATTTACTAAATATTTGGAGGGTATTTAACCGATCGAATATAACGTTTTTGTTTTTTCCCTTTCACTAATTTAAATACCACGCTTAAGGTTATTAATGGGCAAAATAGAAGCTTTAAAAAAATTCTAAAAAAAATTATTATATTTCAATAATTTTTAATTGAATCGCTTTTACTGGCATTTGTGCTGTTAGAATGGAAAAGTTAACATCTTTAACGTATAACATTTTATATAGATTTGTTTTTATTTTCATTACAAATCAGTTGTGCTGTAACCTTTAGGGTTAGAAAGGATAAAACGATAACACTTAACTATATTTTTTTATTTTCTTTATAAAAAAAATTTGCATTGATTAATGTTTGTTGAAAACATAATGCAAGATACTATTAGTTATTGGCCAGCTGTATGCCATCCTTATACAAACTCTTACCACTTTGTACACCAATTTCTTGTAGCTCAACTGTTTGGTAGGGACAAAAGTTTTAGTGTGAAAAGTATGTTTTTTTTTTGTTTTGCTATAAAATAATCAGGCCATAAAATCAAATTATGGGGTCAAACACAAAACTTGTAGAAAAATTACTACTAAAATATAAAAAGAAGGCAGTAAATGTATGTATGTATGTGCATAAATATATATCGTCATCTAAAATTCAAAAAACGTCTTAGGCAAACATTTCAAGACAGAGTTTTTTAATTGGTTACAATGCAGTTTTGTTAATTACATCCCTCTTTCATCATTATTAAATAATTTGTAATTACTTTCTATTAAAAGTAAATAAAAATAAAATCAAAAACTCCATTCAGAGTTGCTTGTCAGTTAGGGCCTTTTGGATTTCAGGTGGCGATTTGTATATATACATGCTTATTTATTTAGATTATCCATTCATTTAATATAATTTTTTTATGTGGCTGTAGAATTTGTTTATATCCATAACTTTTGCTATAGTTAGTGGACAGTGGACACTCTTCTCTGAAAAGATGTTCCATTTTACTATCCTTTAAGAAACTATTAAGAATTTTACTGGTAGTTTTAACAAATTCGTTTCTAATCTATTTTATCTATTCTTTCACTTCATTTAATACTTTTTTTGCTATTGTGCTTAAATCTTTTTTCTACTTGATTTTTGTATTCATGATTCAATTAAATTTGATGGAATGTCAGTGTTTTGCACAAGGCAACGAGACTCTTTCTCTTTTTTTATTTTATTTTTGCAATTGTAAAAGTAAATTACATTGACGTTTTAAATCAGCCGGTCATTTTTTCTTTGTAATAAATAAATATGGAGCAATTAGAAACTAAAGGAAATAGTATTTACATCAACATAATTGACAGGGACTAAGAGTTTTTTAACACCCAGTATAATAAAGATAAGGAAACTTTTCCAAGCGGCATAAACTCTATATAATAACATGAAGATGCGTATGTTAAGGTTTAGGATTGGACATACGTAAAAGTTAACGCATGTATACGAAACCGAGTGCGATTCCGCACTCAGTTATGAATATGAGAACAACACTATTCCCTACTTTCGTAGCTCTGGTAGGAAGTATTGCATCACTGGGATCCATACCCTGGGTCTACTAAAAACAAAGTAAAGAATATATCATATTCAATACCGCCCATTATGCAGGGTGGTTAAATTTAATGTTAGGAAGTAAATTGGCTGTCAAATGATGAAATATCAACAATTAAACTGTCATCCTCTGACATTTATTTAGAAAAGATTTGGGAAATTTTAACTATGAAACGCCAGCGGATCATAGTTTGTGTCGAAAATTTGTCAATTGGCTGTTAGAAAAACTGAACAAAAACAACGAATTTTTGCAACAAAATCATCTTTAGTGCTGAGGTCCATTTTCAATTAGGCGATTTTGTCAACAAACAAAATTATCACAAAATCCACAAACAATCATCGAAAAATCATTATATCCACAAAATTTTAACGTCTGATGCGATTTGTGGCCAGGTGGCATCATCGCCCCGTATTTTTTCGAAAATGAGCGAGGAAACGCGCTCACCATGGATTCTTTTCGTTAACAACCGACTTTTTGTGGCCACAATTGGCTAATGTTGAAATCAATGACCTTTGGTTCCAGCAAAACGGCGCCACAAGCCACACAGACGGCCAAACAATTCACTTATTGCATGAGAAATTTCCCGGTTGAGTAATTTTTCGATTTGGCGATATCAATTGGCCGCCTACTTGTTGTGATTTAACGCCCTGGATTATTTGCTCTGGAGTCATTTAAAAGATAGGATTTAAGTGAACAAACAAGTGAAGATGTGAAAGATGAAATTCAGCGCTGCATTAATCAGATAAGCGAATCTTTGTTGGAAAATATGGTTTAAAATTTTGTAAATGGGACAGAAGTCTGCCAACGTGATAGAGGTGAACATTTGCCCGACATCATATTCCGTTATTAATTCCCATATTTCTACTTTACATGGATATCAATAAAACTGAGTTCGTCAAAAAAAAGTGTGTTTTTGAGTCAATTTACTTCCTAACCTCAAATGTGTCCACCCTTTAGTTCTCGTAAAGAGTTTTTATTTTGAAATGATGCTTCTCAGTAGAGTTTAATAAGGAAAATAATTAAATTTTATTTAAATAACTTTATTATTAATTTAAATATTTTATTAATTCTTTTTTTGGCTAAATTTAAAACAAGGGATTTCAAATCATACCAAATGCAGTCTGTTCAACTACAGTGTAAGCTCGTTATTCGCGACTACCCATTATCGCGACGACCCGATTATCGCAACGGCTTACTTTTAAAAATTGCAAGTTCTATAAACGCAACACTTTATGAAAAATGGGTTTTATTTGCGCAACTTTAATCTGTTTTTTATATTTGATTGCAAGAAAAAAAGGGAAATCCCCTTTTAAAATCATATAAAATTTTGGATTCGGTTATAGAAAAAATTCAGTGTTCGCGACAGGTCTGGTTTTTAATTAGTCCCTAAAATAGAGCTTGCACTGAATTTTTTTTTTTTTTATCATTTACTGATTTTGTAACATAAGTCGTGTGGGTTACAGTGAATAATCACACGTGTAATTTCAAAATCACATGTGATTTTCTTATCCATAATTGCATATGAATCAAAATAAAATTCAACGTTATAATATTTTATAACTTAAAAAATACAGTCCAAATATATTTATAAAATTATTTATATCCGCAATTTCTTCCCTTGCCGTTGAAATACTAGAAATTTTCCTTTCCCGAAAATCTTACATCATATTTCCAAACCCTAATATCGCTCGTTTATTGCATCATAGTCGTATGTCATTTCAAAAAATATCAAACTTAGTAAAATACGATTAAAGTTTGTAAAACGTACGCTTTCAGATACGATTGCTATTACTTCGTTTCAGCTTGAGATACAATGCTAAAATTTTATTTTCCATAAACATCTGGCGTAGAAGTGCAATTTTTGTTAAATAGCTAAAAATATAAATTTTTTGAATTATGATTATGTTGCATTAAAGAAAGCGATATGTATTCACATCAGCATCGCTAAATGTTAAACTCAACTCCATGATAGCAAAAATAAGCACCTTTTTAATTGAATTTTCTAACTGTTGTTACTAAAATAACAGTACTCGTTGCCTCCAACACCCACTTTTGCCACAAAACAATTAAAATAAGATAATTTCATGGCGGGTCATTTGCAATAATAACTAACATTTATTAGCTTTTTGACGTTCTCTCATATATACATAGTAATTTCGTTTTAAGACAGTTTCCACTCACTAAACAACTGCCAAACTACTGTAATGAGCTCCTAATTGTATTCGGGGCAAACAAAACAACACACGTCCATAGTCCAATGCAAGGCAATGTTATTGCACTTAATAGAGCAGAAAGTGTTTAAACATTAATGTTTATTTTTTAACAGACATAACCAGCCACATTAAAATTTAATGAAATCAAACATGCATACAGGTACACAAACACATACACATCCAAATGGCTGAATGTATTCAACAAAAACCGGCATGCAACCGCTTAACCGTAATGTCATCTTTATCCCTTTAACAGATACTCGTGCATGTGAAAAGCCACACTCACACTTTGCCACGACAGTGTTATGAAATCGTTACTCAAATGTTGATACACAGAAATTGCCAGATAATGGCAAATGTTTAAAAATTAGGGAAATTTCACAATATTAAAAGAGTATTTTTAGATAGAAGTACAAATAATAAAAGTCAGTGATTTGGTTTTAATACTTGATTAAGGGTTACTAATTAAATTAATTTATACAAAATGTATGTATTGCTATTATCCAGGGCACAATCTACAGCAAATGTGGGGTCATCCCCTGAGTGCTGGTCCTACCCAAGATATTAAAAACAAAAAACAATTATATTTTTATATTGTTCAAATTTTTGTAGCCTTTAATTTTTCAATTTAAGTAATAATATTGAGCATGAGCCTTTTTTTATAAAATAATTACATTAAAAAACTATTACTTATTTATTTTTCAATATTTCGATATCCTCTTCAGGAATTTTTTTTATTTTTATTTTATTTTTTTTTTTTTTTTTTGTTATTGTTAATCAATTCTTATCCTGAAGAATATATCCAGTTGACGTCCATATATTGAAAAAAATATAAATAATACTTTTTTAAAAGTTATTGTTTTTTTATTTTTGGAACGAAGTTCCTTATGGGACGATTCGAAGGGGTACCCTAACCGGGAAAAAAACGTCCGTAACGTAAGATTTTTTGTTTCTAAATCAATGTTTAAGACGTATAAGTAATACGATTCCATACAAACAAATATTAATCATACGCAGCCGTGCCGTGTCAGAATTAAATTTCGTTTGAAAACAAAATTGATTCTGTATTTTCGTTGGTCGGTGAAAAAAGGTGTGTGGTGTCGTGGTACACTGGATAGGAACGAAGTTCCTTATTATAAAAATATTAATTTTAAGTTCTATTCGAGGTATAAAGAAAATAATTATGTATTCATTTTTGTACACTGCAAAGAAGAATATGGAGGGTATATTCACTTTGTCAGTCCAAACGAAAAGAGCTACACTCTTGAAATTTTACACAAGTATATCTTGGATGATAGCACAGGTTAAGTTCGGAGATGGGCTAAATCGGGAGAGAGGGAAAAAGGTTTCTCTAAGAAGAACTAAACCAACCTCTAAAAAAAAAGTTTTTTTTTAATTTTGTTAAGCAAATGATATATTTTTATGTCAAAGAAGGTCCAACGCGTTAAACTTGGATCCATAAAATATAAAAAAATAATTTTTGTACCCTGCCCCCTTTAGTGGGTGTTATTATATACACAAATAGGGTAAAAATTTAACAAATTGTTTTACTTAAGCCTACATTCCTTGAAAATAACATTTTTAAGCTTTAATGACGAAGCTGAGATGTAACCTGGTACTACTCTGCAATACTCCCTCCACCCCCTTTTGACGTGCGATATTATATAAAGCAACTCTGTCCCACCAAGTTAAACATTTTAAATTTGCTTACTAAATATTTGTAGGGTATTTAAGATTCGACCCGGTCGAATATAACGTTATTACTTGTTTATTATAGTTCTTTTTTCGCCGACCAACGAAAATACAGAATAAATTTTGTTTCCAAAGGAAATTGAATTCTGTTACGGCACGGCTGCGTATGATTAATATTTGTGTGTATGGAATCGTATTACTCATACGTCTTAAACATTGATTTAGAAATCTTACGTTACGAACGTTTTTTTCCTTTTTTTATAAAATAATTACATTAAAAAACTATTACTTATTTATTTTTCAATATTTCGATATCCTCTTCAGGAATTTTTTTTTATTTTTATTTTTATTTTTTATTTTTTTTATTGTTAATCAATTCTTATCCTGAAGAATATATCCAGTTGACGTCCATATATTGAAAAATATATAAATAATACTTTTTTAAAAGTTATTGTTTTTTTATTTTTGGAACGAAGTTCCTTATGGGACGATTCGAAGGGGTACCCTAACCGGGAAAAAAAACGTCCGTAACGTAAGATTTTTTGTTTCTAAATCAATGTTTAAGACGTATGAGTAATACTATTCCATACAAACAAATATTAATCATACGCAGCAGTGCCGTGATAGAATTAAATTTCGTTTGAAAACAAAATTGATTCTGTATTTTCGTTGGTCGGCGAAAAAAGATGTGTGGTGTCCTTATTATAAAAATATTAATCTTATGTTCTATTCGAGGTATAAAGAAAATAATTATTAATTTTTGTACACTGTAAAGATGAATATGGAGGGTATATTCACTTTGTTAGTCCAAACGAAAAGAGCTACACTCTTGAAATTTTACACAAGTATATCTTGGATGATAGCACAGGTTAAGTTCGGAGATGGGCTAAATCGGGAGAGAGGGAAAAAGGTTCCTCTAAGAAGAACTAAACCAACCTCTAAAAAAAAAGTTTTCTTTTAATTTTGTTAAGCAAATGATATATTTTTATGTCAAAGAAGGTCCAACGCGTTAAACTTGATTTAGAAATCTTACGTTACGAACGTTTTTTCCCGGTTAGGATACCTCTCCGCATCGTTCCATAAAAAACTTCGTTCCAAAAAATTTTTTCTGTATACCTCGAATAGAACTTAAAATTAACTGCCTTTTCGCCGATGTCGAAAGTTATCGTTCGATCGAATAAATAACAATTAAAACAAAAACAAATTTAAAAAATGGTTTTTGTTTTAAATATTATTTATTCGATCGAACGATACCTTTCGGCATCGGCGAATAGGCAGTAAAATTTTTATAATAAGGAACTTTGTTGCTATCCGGTGTCCCACAACACCACACATCTTTTATTATTTATTTTGTTTTTTAACTACAAGCGGCACTCAGGGAGTCCCTAGTCATAGAATGTACTGTGTCGGGAAAGTGGAAAGATGGATGCACTCATGAGAGGACAGGTGAAACAGTGATATGGACAGACTGAAATATCCTTCAAATTATTTTTTATTGAATTTTACTTATAGCACAACAGGCCTATGAGGCCTAAGTGTAATCCAGGACGGATTGGGATGCTTGTGCCCCTCTTTTCAACCTAACCTAACCTATAGTAAAATTTCATAATAACTTCATATATAAATAAAAATTTTAAATCTGTCAAATTTTAAAAATTAACCTGGGATAATGGAATTATGCAAGGGGAATTTCGACCCCAGCTGAGTTCAGAATATTTACAGTTCTATGATTCAGTTACTTATGATATTTTAATTAAGGCCAGTTTAGCTATTTCATTGAAGGGAAAAAAATTGCCTAATACAGTGAAGAACTAGAAATTTAAAATGCTTCACAAAAATTTTTATTATCAAATTTAATTGATATAAAGCCGTAATGAATATAATCATTAAAGTCAAAACACAAAATTCTGAATAATTACCTGATTATCCTTTTTGTATTTATTTCTGGCGTTCACGTTGATTTTTTTGTGCTTCCATGTCTTTGGAGACAATTAATGAAATTTTGTGGCACATACAAGTCACTTATATCGTTCGTTAAAAGTAGAGCCAAGTACCTAATACCTAGAAGATTAAAATGAGTCCCATAAATATTATAAAAATGAAAACGTTTACATGTACTTAAGTATAAAAGAATTCAAATAAAAAAAAAATTTTCTTAGGTATAAATAATGAAACAAAGAAAAAATACAGTAAAATGGACCATGAAGAAAATAATCAAATGGCAACACGGGCTTTAAATAAAAGTGTGTTACCATCGATTTTCTAATAAAATTTCTACAAATAAAAACTGTGGTCATATTCATCTGAGACACCTAATGAGTGGCGACAAACAAAATACACATGAGTACTGATGATAAAAATGTGGCGGCTTTCGAAAACACCTGTTCTGCTCCGCTATATTTATTAAAAACTGATGTTAACTTTCCTTGGCATTTTTGAATATCTATCATGTCTTTCTGAATTTAAAACAAAAATTTCAAACAATTAGCCTATAAATCTTAATTAAATTTTGTATGAATTTCTATTTTATTTGTGAACTTTTTTTATGTAAATTGTATTAAAGAATGTTAATTTTTAACAACTTAGAGCCTGTTGAAAAAATTAACATCCTTGATTGAATTCATTTTAATGTTTTACATCTAATTGCTGAACGTGCAACTTATATCTAAAAATAGTGTATTGCAGGATTTCCCATATGCAAAAGCAGTTCGTCCTTACGAAACGACTGCCACATATAAGTTTTTAAAACGACCATGCAATTGTATATCTCTCTTGGTTGCTGCTGCCCTAATCACTCGCTATGATTTTATTGTACGGCATTATTACATATTATACGTATTATGAATGGTAACAGTGAACAACAAAACTATTGACTGAACTACTGACCCCACAAATAACCTCATTCCAGACTTAAGACAAAAACAACAACAAAATCTTTAAACAAATATTTTTAAAATCTTTGAAAAACTAAAAATTTTAATTCTTATTTTTTGTCTTTTTCTTTAAAAAAAATACTTTCATTGCAGGGTGCCGGTTGTACGGCTCTTCTAGTGGCGGTTGTGTCAAGAAAATTAGAATTGACAAGAGCGGAAAAGCACGTGCATAATTTTATGATGGACACACAGTTAACAAAAAGGGTATTTAAATCGTTTGTCGTTTGTTTGTGTGGGCATTCTTTTTCTTCTTTCTTTCTTTCTTTTTTTTCAATTTTATTTAACTATTTGTGTACTTCAAACTTGACTATTTCCTTTACCTTTTAATTTTTTTGTAGTTTCTGTTATGTTTTCATTTCTTTTTTCAATGTTTGTATATGTCTCTCTGTGTGTGTGTATATATATTGTAATAGTCTTAAGAATATTTAATAATACTATTTAATGTATTCAGTTTAATTTAATTGCTTGCAATTGCATCATTTACTAACTTGGCAATTCAAACACGTTCAACTAAACCGAACGAAAGCACTCGACACTTTCTTTGCAATACACTGATACAATTGAATGCAGACAGTTTTAATTTAAAATTAAGAATAAATAGAAAAATATACGAAAGCAAAACATTGTTAATATAGTAAATAACAATTTTACTCAATTGAATAGAATGTTATTTATTTTTAATTATAGTAGAGTTGTTATTTTAACTGTAAATTGTAGCTGCAACTCAAACTGCTGTATATACTTGCATATTGTAAGCGTACGTAAGTGAAGTGGCCTTAATCGACTGAATGCTGTATTTACGTTTCCTGTAGCTGTAGATGTTTGCGTTTCAATTACAATTAACCAACTATTAACAACTATTTATTTTATTTGTTATTTTTTTTATTCTGTTTTTATTTGCCATCACATTTAATTCCGTCAATTATTCTTTGTCGCTGCATGTTAATTTTTGCGTTCAACTGTTGCTTTTTTGTGCTACATATTGGATTGTGGTTTTTGTGTTCTTTTGCTTTTTTTCAGAATTTTGAAAATTAATTGTTTGGTTTATTCAAATTTATATAATGACTGAGGATTTTTTTTTATAAAATCTAAGCATTAATGTTGACACTGTGTTGAGATAATGGAAGACAAATGGTAGTGATTTAAAGGATTTATTGAGATGAAGGCCGTCATTAATTAGATTTATAGCATTTGCAAGGCAAGATGTATATAATAAAAAGAATTAAATGTTTTAAAGTAAACTTCAGCAGGCAATATGGCGAAACACTTGTTTGAAAATAACTGAACACAGTTCTTTTTATACCCTCCAAAAAAGAATTGGAGGGTGTATTCACTTTGTCATTCCGTTTGTAACGCAGCGAAATATGCATCTGAGACCCCATAAAGTACATATCGTTGGCTTAATATAAAAAAGGCGTAACTCGAGTTTGTGTTACTTTGGAGTAGAAGGCAGAAACCTGATAAAATCCGTAAAATTTCTGGCACAAGAAAAGCTTTCATGCAATTTTTAATAAAGAGATGCAACACATTTTATTAAAAATGCATACAAATTTTTTTGTGTCATAAATTTTACGGATTTTATTTTGTTACTCTTCTGTAGAGTAACAAAAATAGAGTTACGCCTTTTTTATATTAAGCCATCGATATGTTCTTGATCAGTGATGAAATCTAAGACGATCTGAGCATGTCCGTCCGCCTGTGGATATCATTATTCAGTCCAAACAAAAAGAGTAAGACTCTAAAAATGTAATATAAATATATCTTGAAGGATATCACAGATTAAGTTCGGAAATGGGCTGAATCTGGCAATAGGGAAAAAAGTTTTTTGTAATTTTGTTAAGCAAATTATATATTTTTAATATCACAGAAGGTCCAACGCGTTAAACTTGGAGCCATAAAATCAAAATAAAATAAATTTTTAGTCCCCGCCCCCTCTAGTGGGCGTTATTATATGCAAAAATAGTTTACAAATTTAAAAAATTGTTTTACTTAAGCCTATATTCATTAAAAAATAATATTTTTGAGCTTTTATGACGAAGCTGAGACGTAACCAGGTACTCCTCTCCGCCCTACCCTCTCCGCGCACTTTGCCCCCTAAATGACCCTTTCAAAAAAAAATTAAAAATTAATTTTACATCCAATTATATCAAAGATTTGTTCTTAGAGTTTTATGGCAACTGTGAAATATGTCCCCAACGGCCCTTGCCAGATAGACCCCGACAAAATACAGTTTCAATGTCCTCCAAAAAAAATTACACCCCATAAAGTATATATATTCTCGATCAGTGAATGCCAATACGTTATATGATATAGTCTATTTTTGGACCCTGCCCCCTTTAGTGGGCGTTGACGTACGATATTATAGGTAAAAATAGTGTAAATATTGAACAATTTGTATTCCTTAAGCATATAAGAAGCTGAGATGTTCTCTGATCTTACAGAGGTGAAACGTCTCCCCCACAACCCTTCCCGGAATGATTCTGTCAAAATAGAGATTTAAAATTGGGTACAGAGATATCTTAAAGGAACTCTGTCCCACCAAGTTAAACATTTTAGATTTACTTACTAAATATTTGGAGGGTATTTAAAATTCGACCCGGTCGAATATAACGTTTTTACTAGTTTTCTATTAGCTTTTATTGGTATTTTTAAATGTATTTTCTTATATTTTTGAAAAAATTAGAACTGAAGTAATAAAATAAAATTGTTTAAGAAAATGTGCTCAACTTCAAACTGAAGTTATGCAAATTTGTAGAAATTTTTCTTTTCTCTGTTGAGGTTAGAAAAGAACTTTCAAAAAGTAATTAAATCATTAGGAAATTTTTTATTTGACATATTGTCACAATTCTATTTTAAATGAAATTTATTTGTTGGTGGTCAAGCTATGTCTATATGCATTTCATTGGTGCTTTATTAAATCATTTTTAAATAATTTTTTTTTATCCAACATTTAGTAAAAACCATTTTTTTTTAAATTAAAGTCAATATTAATATAAAATGAAATGTATCTGCATATCAACAAAATCTTCAGAATTTGAGAAAAAAAAAGAACAGAATAGAGAAAAACTATCGTAAATTACGTAGCAGACAATTTTATGATATATTTATACAGAATTGAAAGGAAATTATTAAATAAAAAATTGTGATTTTTCGAATCCCGCTTTCTTACATTTCCTGCCGAGAAAATATTTAAACATAATTCAGTTTTTTATATGCACATATCGTCACCTGTAATTCAAAAGTCCTTAAACGAACAACAAATAAGAAAAAAATAAAATAAGTGCATTATGATGTAATTAACAAAAAATACATAGAAAGTCTATAATGACTTTTAAATTTTTTCAGTTAGGGCCTTTTGGATTTTAGATGAATATAAATGAAATGAACATTTTATTTCCCCTCACATAATTTGCCTGCCTTCAAACAGTGTCAACGACTTAATATAATATATAAAAACCTTTCAAAAACTTAAATATTTTCCAACACCCCACCAGTTCTAATTTAATTTTCGTTGCACTCTTACCACCATCTTTTTTGCTATTATTTTGATCTAATATTTCGTTTTAATCGCTTATGAATATAAAACATAAAAGCGCTAACACGTAAATATGTATTATTCCTTTTCTTCTTCTATATAATATCAAAAAAAAAAAAAAACATAACATACCAAAACAAAAACAAAAACAAAAAAACAACCAATATATACTTTTTTTAGCTGAAAAATGCTGCGGCGAATGTTCTTCGTGAAACTTGGCTCATTTACAAACATACAAGACTAGTAAAACGGGTTAATCCCGGACGTGTAAGAACCCACCAAAGAAAGTTCCTTCTAGCAATTTATGCGTGAGTATTGAAACAAAACCAAATTCTAAACAAGCAACACCAACTAAAACGAACAAAAAAAAAATTTTTTTTTGTAACTAAATAAAAATCAAAAAAAAAACAACACTAACACTTCAAAAAGAAACCTCTAATAGGGAGTAGGAAGTAGCATTCAAATATATTTTTAAAAAGCAAATCGATTGAATATTTGTCTTAGAAAGCAAAGCAAAAGGGAAATCACTAGATCTTCAATGTTTCAATGAAAAGTTATCTTTCAGCGGAAACCCGTAGGGAAAACCGGAAACTAACTGCTGTTTTGCATACACAACCTTGTGCTCGTAGCTGCAGCAAGGACAGTAAGAAAACCAATAGACAAACACAACTGCGAAGCAAACAAAGGAAAATTAATATTGGACTTGCATCTCTTAAAGAAGAAATGTTCCCAGCATAAAATTAAACTGTTGTGCTGATTTCCTAGCATGCATACGTTTTACATACCAAATTGTGTATTCACTATATGCATGTATGTATGTATGTACGTGTTTGTTTATAGTCTTTTGTGCGTATGTATGTGTACATTATCCCTACCACTGGCTTGATAGAGCAATCATCTTTATTTGTTTAACAATCCTGTTTAAGCCTCGTAGGAAACACACTTCATATTATTTCGCTCGCGTGCTCTTAGGAAACCATCAGCAAACAAATCCATAGACTACCATCACGTTTGTTTGTACAACAACAACAACAACAACAACAGTAGCAATTAGATGCATTATATGTTTCCGAAAACAGCACTATTAACTGCTCTGGCACACCTCTAACACTCATTCCAACCATAAATGTGCTTGCTAACCCAAACATAAAATATTGTCATCCAGCAAAGATTATTGAAAGCTTCACCGTATCATTTTTGTCACAAAAATTAGTTTGTAGAATTTTAGGAAAATGTATTCTAAATTAAATGTTAGCATTTAAGCAGATGCTTTGATGTTTTTTGAAAAGTGTTGCTAAGTAAACTTTGCCACTAATTCTACAACAACAAAAATATGGAGGGGAAGTAAGTAAGTGATTTTCCAATGCGATTTTCGGATCTCCAGTGCACTTTTTTATTCTCACTAACGACAAAGAGGTATTTTGTAAATATTGCTATTGTAATAATGCGTCTCTGACTAACTTGTATGAATTGCATATTTCTGAACTTCTTACCAACTTAGAAGCGGCTGGCTCTAAGATGTTTAATTATTGAGCTGAATTCTACAAAATTGTTCCGGAATTTTACTTGCAACAAATGCTTCCTGGGTGCTAATATTATTGATATGGAGAGAAGGTCTTAAAATCCCCACTTTTCTGGAAATTAAAATTTTCATGGCAACAAATTAATACTTGATTAAGGCCAGAATAAACACTTGGGCTAAACAGAAGTGCAAAAATACCATCCCATCAGTTATAGTGTTTTCACACTGACATGACTTTAATAAATTCTGGTTTTAAAGTTAAAACCAACTCTTAAAGCCTGGTTTTACCATGCAAAATGATTTTGTTAAAACCAACTTAAAACCACTTTTGAATTGGTTTTAAGTAGTTTTTATGAAATGCAACCTTGTTGGTTGCCTGCTTTTGGCTGTGCTAAGTTGAGTTATATAAATGGAAACAGCTGGTATTGTTTATGTTAATAAACAAAACTTTCAGAAGTTTTTCATACATATATAACAGCTTGATTTCCAACAAATTCTTCACTTTGTAAAAGTAGTTCCATAATTTTAAAATATTTATTCACAAAATGTAAAATAATTTCTATCTTAGAACGCATTGTAAAACTTTTTCGTTTTTTCTCCAAACAAAAACTTCTGTTGTACAGGTTGTCAATTAAGTGTTGTGAAAATAGAGAACAACTACAACAACAAATTAACATATTTCGATGAGCAATTTAATTTATTTTGAACAAATTTATTATACCGCCTGTGTGTTGAAATCACAATTTCCAATGTGAACGTAAAATCAGCTGTTTATGGTTTTAACGCTAAAACCAGGTTTTAACTTTCAATGTGAAAACACTATTACAGAGATAAAGCATTAAATATCATTAAATGCTGGCATTGCCAATTTGATTTAGCAGGTTGCTGGGAAGAAGGGGAACAGTTTAACCCTTTTGGATCCAAAAATAGTATCTCCATGTCCACACGATGTCAGTCGATATCGTTCTGTCGAATAATAATATATGAAACAGACACATAATTTTAGAATTTGTTTTTGTTTTAAAGTGATTGGGCGACCGATCGATGTCGAGTGATGCTTGTAGAAAAACAATTGATAATAAGCGTGAGAGAAAGGTGTAGGACTAAAATTGTAGAGTAGCCCACGATTGAAATTGTTAGAGAAGAAAAAGGATCGTGAGACCTTTCTCAGGGGAGCCTGAGAATGAATACATCGCTGCTCTAGGCTCAAGCTATTGACATTCGCCGATAGCTCTGACAGATTGATGAAGGATACCCTGAAAGAAATTGCAGATAATGATTTTCCAAAGTCAGAGAAGATGTATAATGCTTTCCTCCTCATCATTGCAGATAAAGCAGTATTCCTTGGAACAGAAGACATATGAGTTTAGCATGGGTTCCAAAAAAAAACCACATGACCACGAAACTTTGCAAGCCTTTTTTGTAGTCCTTGGGATTCTTAATGTCATTTTAGTTCAAGCGAGGCCAGGCAATTTTTGCTATTAAGCAGGCTGATTCATATGTCCTGAACTAATGCGAAAAGGACAACGTCGAAATGATTCGAGCAGTTTGAGAGTGATAGTCTACTGAGATTGTCAATACGATTTGAGGGTGCTATTGGCTGATATAGTTAACACGAGACTATGAAGTGGACGGTTCTGGGTTCGAATCCACACTCAGTCATGCATATTGTGTTGAATTCTTCTGATCATCAGTAGTGCATGGTTGTGTTAGTTGTTGTCGGTTTCAGTGATGAAGGCATAGCACTGGTGACTGAACATATAACTGCTAGAGATTGACACTGTCGTGTACTAAAGCACAGAGGAACAGCACCCTCCTACGTCGGCCCTGTAGCAACAAATTAAATATTGAAATAGCTAGAAAAAAATCCCTATCTGCTCATCTTCCTTCATCTGTCCTTTCAATACTAGACCCTCCTTCTAGTTCCGGCGCAATGCATTGTATGTGTAGGGGTCATTCCCTGAGTGCTGGTGCGAGTGCAAAAAAAAGATATCGACCTTACGAAACAGACTTTTCCTGTTTGCTAAATCGTCAGCAACTTCGTTACACAAAGTGATTGCATCGAATTTAATATCGTGTAATCCATCCTTTTGTAGTCCTGCCAATCACCAAGACACGCAGCATCATTATCGTTTGCTCTAGTCTTTTTGTGATCTCTGTGAGTCAACTGGTAATTATTGACTCCCTTAATTGCTATCAGCTGGTAGACTGAACTGCCTGGTAGCCTCCACAACTAATTTTTGTTGCCCAGTGTAACACTGGACAAACCTGAACATTCACTCACAATGTGCGCTCATGTCTCGGCAGCTTCCAAGCAAAGTCTACAACTGCCAATTAAGGTTTTCCTGTTATAACTAAAAAACATATCCTGTCCAGAGGGTGCTTCAGCACTAATCCAGTCTGCTTTGCAAGATATCATCAGACTATAATAGTTGGTTTGCAAGTCAGTATAGAATGTACTGTGACACTTCACTAGTTAAAACATGATGACGAGACTCTGAAAATCGGTGGTAATTCAGAAAATGATCAGCTATGAAACGTTTTACTTCCGGCCTTATTAGGAACCAGTGTCCAGCTCGTTCATTTCCAGAAAGTGTGATAGAGTAGCTAATTGAGGTTATGTGTCAGGTTTTTTGACAAATTTGTCCTATTTAAAAACAATACACTTCTGAGCAATAAGAATTGCTCCTTTAACTTGGAATCGCTTTGTGTAACAGTGTAACGCCGCCAGCCAACTTTTGAGGAGATATTTTGTAATAGAACGAAACTCTTGTTGACATAGTCATACGATTGTGTCAATCATGTCCTCAAGCCATCGAGAAATTTGATTTTTGCACGCCCTACTGTTCTTCTAAGTCGAACTAAAGTTGAAGTTTCAATATTTTTTATAAAAAATACCACTGTGTGCTCACACTATTTAATACGTACTAGTAAATATATTTCTCCACTTTAAATACTTCTTATTTGCATGATGGACTCCTGAGATGCATGCGAAATAAAACAATGAATGCCATACAAAATCAAAATGAACACATTCCTTGAAATATCTCTTCCAAAATACACACAAGAGAGTGCCTTGTGTTTTATCTCCCGAATGGATATCTATTACTAAGCAACAACTATTAAACAACAACAACAAGAAAAAACAACTAACAACTCGTTTTACTAGCCTGTAACTAGGTTGTAAAGCCAAAATTGCAAAATGTTTTTTTTTTTCATCCAACTCAATTAACAAGTTTAACAACAAGAAAAAAACATGCATTTGCTTTGTTTTAACATTTCAAAAGACATGTCGTTAATTTTTTAGAAATTCGTATCTCAAAATATTCATTTACAGCACGTACATATTATTTAAGATCATAACCGAACATGCAAATTCCTGCTTTAAACGTACAGCTCTAGACGATTTTCAATGAAATTAGCAGCAGGTGAAAGAGAGAAACAGCCAGCGGATTGTGTGAGACGTCAAGTTAGGCATCTTACAACAGAACAGAACAAGTGGTGGACTTACACATTTGAATGTAAACTCCAATTTTCACTTTGAATATTAGTTTCTAAAAACAATTTCGTTACAGTTAAGATTGCAGAAACCCTACCATTAGATTATAGCTTTTATCAAAACTTTTATTTCCTTTCCTTTTTATTAAAATGTAAACAAGAAGATAAACGAAATGGTGGAGGTTTTCATTTCTTAGAGTTTGTGTACAAAAGAGAGAGAGAGAGAGACTATTATATTATTTTAGGCTTATTTTGAGATACGATTTTCTGCAATCTTAACGACGAAATTAAAAATTTCCATCGCTAAGTATTTTTCAAAATATAATCTACAAATATTATTACAAAATATTATTTCTTAATTAGAACAAACATATTCCTTACATTATTTTATTAGACTTTGCATAACAACTATAAGCTTATATAATTAATAAACCAAAAACTTAAAAAGCATTTATTAAAAACATGAATGAATTATCAAATAATATCAATTAATAGCCCTTAAATGTAGAAAATCGGTTAATTTTTAATAGAATGCAACAAACAAGAATTGTCAAGAATTAAAATGGGTTACGGTTGTATGTGGCCAAATTTCCAAAGTTCATAAAATTATTAAAATAATGCCATGGAATTTTGTGAACTATAGCATGTACAACCGATACAACAATTAGTACACTTTTGTGAGTACCTTCATTATAAAAAAATATATATTTTAGGCCTAAGTAATAAAACATTGTTTATGTTTATAAACTGCTCATTTGGCAAAATTTTTATAAAAATTTGTCAAATAAGCAGTCATAAACATAAAATAATTTTTATGAATTACGCCTTTAATAACTA
This sequence comes from Linnaemya tessellans, assembly GCA_951800035.1. NCBI lineage: Eukaryota > Metazoa > Arthropoda > Insecta > Diptera > Tachinidae > Linnaemya > Linnaemya tessellans. The sequence continues at coordinate 35,668,740 of OX637536.1, read as the reverse complement.
AAAGAATAACATTATCAGCCATGTTACGCATTCCGATTCCGTTCGGAAATGGGAACGTTGGGAAACGAAATTTGTTCCGTTGGGAAACGAAATTTGTTCCGTTGGGAAACGGAATTGGTTCCGTTGGGAAACTGAACTGGTTTTGTTGGGAAACGAAATTGATTCCGTATACGATTCCCCTTACAAAACAAAGGAAACAATTTTTCGGAATGATTTTTTTTTTAAATATCTTTAGCTGATTCCGCTCATAATATTAAAAATTATTTCATTCTGAAAAACTGTTTTCTTTGCCGTTTGCAGAAGAAGCAAAATATGGAACCAATTCCGAAGGACATCAATTCCATTTTCTAACGAAACCAATTCCGTTTCCGAACGGAATTGAACTCTGTGCCATTGGCTGTATAAATTTAAAAGCTGTATAAAATATAATAACGAAATTATAAAATTCTATACAATTGCCACTGTTCTATGCGTCACTTGAAAAATCAGGCGTGTCTGCTTGAGGTTTAAGCCGAAACACACATTTTAACATTTTCTGCCATTGCAAGTAAAACCACAACACTGTGTACTAATGGTATTGCCAGTCATTTTCAGTTTATAAGGCAATGCCCTATAAATTCTTGAATGAAAGCGCAAATGCAAAGTCACAATGTGCTATCATAGTGTATTTTCGGCTTTCCTTTGCCGCTACAAATACTTTTTATTTCATTAATTTATTTTATGTCATGGAAATCGATCGATTTCACAAATTCTAATTCGAAACAAATTCTACAAAATGATGACCTATTGATTATTTTTTATAATTTTCAGTGAAGATTCATTCGAGTATTATATGAAAGATTTCCATTACATACCCAATTAATTTGATTTCGAGTGAAATATAGAGCAAGGCACGGAAATTAAAACTATATTTATTTGTTGGAAGTAATGCTAGAGTTAATGTCGGCGCCGTTGACGGCGTTTCAACGCCGAAAAAGTTGAAATAGATTGAACTTTTACGGCGTTGCAACGCGTTGAGATTAACTGCTCTCATACAATTTCATACGATTCAACTTTTTTTTTGACATTTGACGCCGTCGACGACGTCGACATTAACTCTAGCATAAAGCTAATTTATATGCCTGTATTTCATGCACGGCATTTTTGTTTTGCCATCCACAACAAATCAATATTTTTGAAAAATAAATTCATGATAATACATTTAATTAATTATGTAAATAAAAAATATATAAAACTATAAATATAAAATAACTGAAAACTAAAATATATAAAAATATATATCATATTAAAACAAACATGCTGTCCTACAAAATCCTGTAATCCGTTTTAGTTTGGCGTTTTAATTATTGCTTTTTATTTGAATTGTAATAGTAGCATTCACCAACTCCTGCTAACTTGGCATTATTATTTACCACCTAGCTGCTTTATATTTGGAAAAAAAAAACAAAAAAAAAACATATAGTTCTTGGGCACAATATTCACAGGGTTAGGCGAAGTTTAAAGGGCTATCAACTCTTTGAGATAACTCACTTGGGTCTTTATAGGGTTAAAAATGTCGCCAAATTAACAGTTTGCCCAGAAATGAAATGGCGACAAACTGAAATTTTCTTTAACTTCAAAAACGTATACTTTTTTATTTTTGGTAGATTCTGAAAATCACCAGGTCAATAGCAAATCAAGGCTTCACAACTTACGTTGAGAAATCAAATATGATCCATGAGTAATCAGTACCTGGTTTCTATATCTTGCGCCAAGTTCTCATATCGAATGAAATATTAATAATTATGCTTATAATAATATGTTCATTGGGATATGAATCAGTCCAAAAATTAAAAAGTACAGAAAATAAATATATGTGTATGTATATATATGTATATCGGCAGTTTTTTTTCTTAGCTGCAGAATAACACAAGACGGCAATATTCAGCCATGTCACAGACTTCAATTAAGTTCGGAAACGAAAATGATTCCGTACTTTAGTTCCTCAGAAAACTGTTAAGCCTTGTCACAGAGTCCAATTCTGTTCGGAAACGAAAGTGATTCCGTATATTTTTCGGAATCAAAAAATTTTTTTTAATTTTTAAAAAGATTTCATTCCGAAATGAAATCTTTTCCGTTTCCGAAAGGAATCGGAATCGGTGGTATAGCTCTATAAAAAAACAAATTTTTCGGAATGAAATAATTTTTTTTCATGAACGGAATTATCTAATGAATTTAACGTTCATGTCACAGATTCCGATTCCGTATTTTGATTCCGAAAGAAGAACCAATTCCATTTCCGAATCGGATTCTGTGACATGAATGACTGTTGTGACATGGCCCAGAATCAAATTCCGTTTGGAAACAAAACTGATTATTTTTAATCCCTAAAAAATAAGAAAGGAACAAAATTTTCGGAATGAATTCTTTTTAATATCTTTAGCTACTTTTCGTTCATGATATTAAAAGTAATTTAATTTTAAATTATTTTTAATATCACAATATTCATTTTCTGGGAAAACATAATTAATTCCGATTCCGAGCGAAACTAAACTTTGCGACATGCATAAACTTGTTTTTTTATGATCTGGTAGATAATTTCAAGGCATCAATATTTTAAATACGATTCTCGCTATATATCTCTGCCGCGGCTATGGTCCATGGTTACATGGTCCATTCGGTTGGTGCAATTTTTTACTGCTTTTCCCAATGACCATTGATGGTGTCATACTAATGCTTCAAGTTCTTAACACTTAGACGACAGCAGACTTCACTGCTTTAAATGCTGCCAACTTCAAATGCTACTCTGAAGTCAGCTTCATAATTATTTTGAAGACAGCAGCAACATTATAATCAGCTGAGGGTAAATCAATCAGGGATGCCGCATATATATTTTATAATGAATAAAATTAAAGTTATTGATAAAAAAATGTAATAACATCACGAAAAACTATAAAAACACATACATTTATTTTTATATTGTGTTTTTGTAATGTTCTTTTATGTTCAATATTAAAAAAAAGTTTTTGTTCTTATTTTTCCAATTTATATACTATATAATGGCAACACTATATTTGTTTATTGCTGCCCGTCAAAATAGAAAATAGCCTAAGTTTGCAGCAGCAGCAAATGCTGTTGTGCAGTCCTGCTGCTGTGCAGCCGTCAAAATAATCGTTTTCATTTAAACATGGATTTTATTTTTGACATATTGCTGCTTGCTGTTTGCTGTCGTATATGTGTTTAGAGCTACAAGAGTTGCTGGTTTACCGACATAAATCAGTGACTTACCAGTGTGCCTTAAAAAGTAATCCAGAGCCACGAATGTTGGGGTCAGTGAACAGGACTTCTGAATATGAAGAGCCCACCAAATTGATGTTGCAATAAATCAATTGTTAGGCGCGCCGTATTGTTTGTTTCGCTGTCTTATTGATACCAAATATTTAGCTGATAAATTTTTGAACACAAAAATTCAGTCAGCACGGCTCAATAGCACTACTTATTCGCTATTCGTAATGATGATTCTTCAACAACTTGAGATTTATCTTCTCTCCAAATACCAGAAGTTGAAGGTTTGGCCACGGTAATGCAGCCAATGATAAAATTTGCATAGTGCATGACAATTTTAATATATTTAAAATACAAAAGAATACTTTGGTTGCACTCCCACTTTTTTCACTTGTTAATCATTTAATTCTCAATTCATGACAAAAGCCATGTTTAAAATGCAACCATCAGGTTAATTTTAATTAAACAACATTTTTAATCTCCGATAGAACTCAAATCCTGTGCTACTAGTTTTAAGATTAATCTCACATGTGGCTTTAGATTTACCTTATATTTGTAGCCACAAGTAAAAGCGTGTGTTCTACTTCTAACAGACCACAGATAATTTTGTTTAGGGGAAAAAATTTAACATGTCTTCTTCATCTAATAAATTCTAGTGGTGCACAGTTTTTTTTTTTTGGAAAATATGTGAACAGCTGCCAAATTGTAGAAGTAAAGATTTTTTGATTTGAAGGCTGATTTCAAGTACCCTAGAGACGATATGAAACATACGTCAATCATATAGTTTCAAAAAAAATTTTTGGTTGGCTACACGTACATACGTGATTTTTTTAATTTGCTAAGTAATTATTTGATTGTCTCGAATTGCGGTTGACAAAGAACAAGCCAATTGGTTGGAAATTATTTTGCAAACGAACACACCGAAGCTACAAAACAAATCACGATAAACGTGTTTATTTTTTGCAAACGACAATAATACGACACTCATACAAATGCAATGATTGATGTGTGTTTATTTAATCTTCTTCACAAACGCCTTCAAAATAAAAATGATCTTACTGATATGTCATAGGATCTGAAACCACGCCATAACTGCCCAGAGCTGATTATAATCAATTTATGTAATTAATTTGCGCTTTTTTTTAAATTGGCATAAAAAGTCGCAACCAATTGACGCGGCTATTGGAATAAAATTGGTTTAAAAAATTCATTTTATTTAAACATTTGTCAGAAGTTTTTTAAAATCCAAATCCTGTTCTACCATTAGTAAATTATGAAAAAAAATCATAATGTGAACATGGCATTGCCTCTATTACAAAATATTAAAACATAAAAATATAACATCATAAACCGACGGAAAAAAATTAATTATATAAGATATGTAATAAATTAATAATATATCATGCAATAAAAATAATACTAACTACTAACAACAACAACAACAAAAACCCCAAAATACATGAACATTATTTTATTATTCATTATGGCTTCTTTTTCTTTATTTTTTATTATTTTCCTTTACCAAAAAAAAATTAAATTTTCAAAATCGTAACCAATAAACCAAAAACAAAAATTAGGTTACGAAAAGTTAAAATGGATCAGCGTAAATTGATGGATAATGCCAATACGATAACTGATATGGCCAAGGTAAGAGTAATAACCCCGATTCAGTGAAAATGTATTTTTTAAAACTCATGTAGACAAATTTTGATGTTAAAAAGATGTGAGTATCAATGAGATAATTTTACATGAAATAAAATTTTAAAGTTTTTTAAAACAAATATTTTCCACAATACACTCACACTTCTTCACAAACACTAAAACAGACTTTTCTGACACAGTCTCAAACTAAAATGACATTATATGTATAAGTGAATGTTCAGAATTGTGACAGATAATTTTATATAAATACGCCACTCATTTGTGGTACACTTTTATGCATCTTATCGTTCGCCGATATTGATGAAATATATACGGTTTGAAAGGTATTTTTATGCAGATATGCACAACATAAATTATTAACAAACAATTTTTAAAATAGTGCTTTTAAATTACTAGAGAAACAGCTAAAAAATCAAATAGAAGAATATAAAATTTTTTATAATTAACTAAACAAATATAATATTTCCAGACCTGGATTAAGAACAACTATTCCAAAAATATGTACAATTCAAAATGGAACTTATGAAAAAAAAAATTTAATACTTTATAATTAGACGATTGGGCATTGAATTGAACAACACACTCTATTTACGATACAAGTAATTTTATCTAAATTATATTGTGTGAAATATGTTGTCACCTTTTTTTGTAACTATTTTGTGATCATCATGTCTAGGCAATCCCTCTTATTCTGTAACTATTTGTTAATGTCACGTCAAGACAATATGAAACATAAAATGAGCTCCAGTGAAATCCCTTAAATATCACCTTTAATTTTTAAATACTTTAGGAAAAAATGTAAGTTTTAATCAGCAAATTTCAAAATATATAAATTCAGCAAATTATTTGATTGATTTATTAGTTAATTTTTACAACATTTTTATTGTTCCATTTGATTTTTTAGCTGCTTCTCTAGTAAATTAAATTAACAATTATGTTGTTAAAAATTTATGATGTGCATATGTGCATAAAAGTACCTTTCAAACCGTATATATTTCATCAATATTGGCGGACGATAAGATGCATAAAAATGTACCACAAATGTGTGGCGTATTTATATAAGATTATTTGTCACCATCCTGCATATTTGCTTATGCATATAATGTTAATGGAAAAACTGTTAGCTCCTTATCATTTTTTAATTATCTGTTTTTTTCACATGCTTTAGGTTGCTTTTTTATAAAAGAAATTAAATTTTTTTTTATTATCCAATATTTCGATATCCTCTGGATATCTTCTTCAGGACAATAATTAAAATAAAAACAACAATATTTTCAACAATTTTAACAGAAAAGTTATTTTTTACTTTTTTGTTTTGTTTTTTATATAAAAATTGAATAAATAAAATGAAAACAATTCAAAATAAAGTTTTTCCTTGAATTAAAAAAATAATAATAATAAGGAAATGAGTTCATTTGAAAAATATTGTTATATTAAATTGAATTAAGATTTATAGGCTAATTGTTCGAAATTTGTTTTAAAGTAAGAAAGACATGATAAATATTTCAAGGCACAAAGGAAAGTCAACGTCGGTTTTTTTAGTTATTCAACTTACACAGCACAGCTGTTTTCGAACGCTTTCATCATCAGTGTTCAGGTGTACTCATATTGTGTTTATCACCACTTATTAGGTGGCTTAGTTGAATACTGCAGAAGATATTCAGAGGATATAGAAATAATGGGTAATAAAAACTTCAATTTATAAAAAAGTGATCTAAAGCTTGTTTAAAAAAAACAGGTAATTAAATTTAACTAAAAAAATGATATAACGATTAAACGGGAATCTGAAAAATTAATATCGATTTCAAGTTTGAAAATTCAATTTTTCTAGCAACGATGCTATTAATTGCACCCGATAAGGGACGTCATATCTCTTTAAGGCTAGTAGATATTCGAAAAGCGCTTTTTAAGTAAAGCTGCCTCACAAGGCCATATCCTAATTTGGCACTAAAAAGGAGCCCAGCAAACCGAGGATCACTTGCGAGATAAGCCCAAATTATCATAAAAATTTTAGTGTCAGCAGACCGGATATCATTCCTAGTTTGTTAAACGCAAGAAGTGACTTCGCAGCAGGGTAAGTAGTAAAGGATTTTAAAAGATCTGCTAAAATATGTAAAAGGAGGAGGAATGCAGAGAAAACTTCTTTCATCCCAGTAACCGGTTGCCATTACAACTGTAAATAGCCTTCGCCTAATGGAAGGAGCATAGCCGGAAGTAGAATTCGAATTGCTTCTTTTACAAAACCCAACACATTTTGCTCCTACCTTATCTACCAAGTACAAAGCGTTCCTTGAAACAACATGTAAAATTATCTTAATATATTTACATCTTTGAGACAACATATTTTATCTGCCAAGAAAAAAAATGAACAATAAAAGTCATATATTCGAATCATATTATCAAACCGTACAAGTTCATTTTGCTCATAATCATTTGTTTTCTTAAATTTCCAGACACAAAATACAGTGTACGAAATAATATCGGACATGTCAAGTAGACAAGATGCCATAGAGGAGCGCTTAACAAATTTAGAAGATAAATTACAAGCTCTACAAGTACAAAACTATTTTTTATAACTTTGTGTTCTTTGATTTGTATTGTAGTGTTTTTACGCAATTCTAATTCGATTTAATATTAATGTTGTTGTTTTTTCTATTCATTTTGCCTGCAATTCATATTAAACAGGATCATATGGAAAGCCTGCCAGATATAATAACACGTTGCCTGAGTCAACATCAAGAAAGAGTGGAACAACGTAAAAACTTTTTACATCCAGATACGGCAGCGCAAGCCTTGCAGCCGCCACACACACCCACACCCCTGTTCAATACGCCATCAATGCAATTTCCACACTCAAGGTTGGTATTTAATCCTTTTAAAACAAGAAATACAACAACAACAACAACATCTGCAACATCAAAAAATCAACAAATTCAGCAGCAACATCAATATCTAAATCAAACACAAACTCGATATCAACAACATCATCAAACCCATATCAGCCATTATCATTATCCTTCTGAAACATTGCCATTGATTCCTCCTTTCAATAAATCCATTCTACCGCAATCATCACCACCACCGACACTACCGGCCACAACAATAACAAAAACCATGCCACCACCACGCCACTTTAATGCAAATATAGCAACAAATTAACTGAAAAAGAACAAAAGCTAAAACTACAAAACCGACGTTAGAAAATTATTTGCAAACAAGTCGTTCGCTTTTCGTTGTAATTTTCGTTTTCGTTTTCACATCCGAAAACAATTTTTAAAGGTTTGCCCTACAAAGACTTTTTTTAAATTGTTTATGTATTTTTAAGGGTTCATGCCGCGAACTCTGTTGTTGTATTTTTGTTTACTCTAAACTAAGAGTTTTTAATGGCATAAATTTTTGGTTATCAAATGCCAAAAATGTTTCCAATTTAAGCTTTTATTAAAAAAAAAAAAAGTTTTTAATAATTTGAGCCTCCAGCGGAAAATTAAATAAAATTAATTAAACAAAGCCATTAACAAAGACAACAAAAAGTTGCTCCTAAACCACTGAATCCTTAAAAATATTACATGACACGCCAATTAATTATCTTCAATGGCAAAATTCAAGTCGATAAATCATGAAGTAGCAAAAGTTAAATGGTAAATCCGTGGTGTTGCCAATCTATTAAATTCTCTTTATTGATTTCTTATATTTTGACAAAGCTGCAACAAGGATGTACAAATGAATTCAGGAAATAAGCACCTGCTCGCCAGTTAAAGGAAAATATTCAATCTACATGTAGAAAAAATCATGCTCACTGCAATTTTTTGTAAAGAATCAAATATCATTCAGTGTATGGAAAACTGTAGCACAGATGTACATACTTGCACAATGTCAAAAACCAACCGTACTTACTCACATATCACACAAATTACACTGTACAACAAATTCAAAATTTTTTCAACTGGCGATGATAAAAGGGATAAATAATGCTAGGAACACAACTGCGACGAACGAATTTTTGGTCGCGAATATTCGTCGCCAAAAATAAAACACTTTGGTGTATATGAAAATGCACACAATCGTGGTGTTGGTCGAAATTCGTCATACTCAGCCAAAGTTGAAATAGATTTACAGTCCGCTTTACTGGAAATAACCAAACCCCAATTTTTCAGTTATCCGATTTTTTTCTCTAAAACGTAGTTCGGATTAATGAAATTTGTTACAGTAAAGTGTACTGCTTAAAATCGCGGTGTGGAAAAAAATATATCCTAACTAATACAATCTTTACTGAGCCTAAGTGCAAATATGAGAAGTGCATAGTAGGCATTTTGACGGAAGAATTCAGTGTGGCACAAAAATCGTAACTAACACAATCACTAACAAACAATTAGAAATCTTTACTGAGCCAAGTGCAAGTATGAGAAGTGCATAGTAGGCATTTTGACGGAAGAATTCACATTGTGGCACAAAAACAAAAATCGTAACTAATACAATAACTAACAAACAATTAGAAATCTTTACTGAGCCTAAGTGCAAGTATGAGAAGTGCGTAGTAGGCATTTTGACGGAAGAATTCACAGTGTGGCATAAAAACAAAAATCGTAACTAATACAATCACTAACAAACAATTAGAAATCTTAACTGAGCGTAAGTGCAAGTATGAGAAGTGCATAGTAGGCATTTTGACGGAAGAATTCACAGTGTGGCAGAAAAACAAAAATCGTAACTAATACAATCACTAACAAACAATTAGAAATCTTTACTGAGCCTAAGTGCAAGTATGAGAAGTGCGTAGTAGGCATTTTGACGGAAGAATTCAAAGTGTGGTACAAAAACAAAAATCGTAACTAATACAATCACTAACAAACAATTAGAAATTTTTACTGAGCCTAAGTGCAAGTATGAGAAGTGCATATCAGGCATTTTGATGGAAGAATTTACAGTGTGGCACAAAAACAAAAATCGTAACGAATACAATCACTAACAAACAATTATAAATCTTTACTGAGCCTAAGTGCAAGTATGAGAAGTGCATAGTAGGCATTTTGACGGAAGAATTCACAGTGTGGCAGAAAAACAAAAATTGTAACTAATACAATCACTAACAAACAATTAGAAATCTTTACTGAGTCTAAGTGCAAGTATGAGAAGTGCGTAGTAGGCATTTTGACGGAAGAATTCACAATGTGGTACAAAAACAGAAAACGTAACTAATACAATCACTAACAAACAATTAGAAATCTTTACTGAGCCTAAGTGCAAGTATGAGAAGTGCATAGTAGGCATTTTGACGGAAGAATTCACAGTGTGGCACAAAAATCGTAACTAATACAATCACTAACAAACAATTAGAAATCTTATCTGAGCCTAAGTGCAAGTATGAGAAGTGCATAGTAGGCATTATGACAGAAGAATTCACAGTGTGGCACGAAAACAAAAATCGTAACTAATACAATCACTAACAAACAATTGGAAATCTTTACTGAGCCTAAGTGCAAGTATGAGAAGTGCGTAGTAGGCATTTTGACGGAAGAATTCAGTGTGGCACAAAAACAAAAATCGTAACTGATACAATCACTAACAAACAATTAGAAATCTTTACTGAGCCTAAGTGCAAGTATGAGAAGTGCGTAGTAGGCATTTTGACGGAAGAATTCAGTGTGGCACAAAAACAAAAATCGTAACTAATACAATCACTAACAAACAATTAGAAATTTTTACTGAGCCTAAGTGCAAGTATGAGAAGTGCGTAGTAGGCATTTTAACGGAAGAATTCACAATGTGGTACAAAAACAGAAATCGTAACTAATACAATCACTAACAAACAATTAGAAATCTTTAATTAGCATAAGTGCAAGTATGAGAAGTGCATAGTAGGCATATTGTTGGAAGAATTCACGGTGTGGCACAAAAAAAATATCGTAACAAAAATATCCACAGTGAGGCAATTTTGAAGAAGTTTATTAGTTAAATCGACTCCGCTTTATTGGAAACAACCAAAACCCAATTTTTTTCAGTTATCCGATTTTTTCTCAAAACGTAATTCGGATTATTGAAATTTGCTACAGTTAAGTGTACTACTTGAAATCAGTAAAACAATATTTTTTATATCAAATGTCTAGCCACTTGCATTGACAATATAATAGAAAAATACAATAAAGTACGTAAGAGCGAAAAGGACAAATAAATTTTGGCATTTAATTTTTAACGACAAAACATGCACAATTTTTTCAGCCTTAAATTATGCAATCGATTCGATGTCATTGTTTATTTTTTCACTAAAGCCAAGTAAGTTTCATACAAAGGCTTGCTATTGGTTTTCAGTAATACGATATTTTCAATAAAGCGATGTTTCGCTAAAGCGAAGTGAATAAGACTAGCTGCGTTTAAAATCAGTACGGGGATTTGTATCGCTTTCAGTAATCCGATTTTTTTCAGTAAAGCGTGTTGCGCTAAAGTGGATTCGACTGTGTTTCTAATTGTTTCGTCAGCGAACGACGAACAAAACAGTATCAGGTGACCAGGTTTCATATACTCGAAGTGTTTTTTTTTTTGTGGAAAAACATAGTTGACTACTATATTGTAGCATGTAGCGCAAAAATTTTCAGTGAATCCTAAAAATACATCCACCAATTCACAAAAATCTATCTTTCGGACAAGGTTTTATTAATTTCGAACACTTTCTTTAATATAATATTTCTGCCTACTTCCTACTTTTTCATATGGTCACCCCATCAGCCGTTAAATGAAGAGAATATTTTATTTATAGAAGAAACATTTTTCAGAAAATAATTACAAAAAGAAATTTGTTCCGAAAAAAAAAGAAGGACCACCGAGGTAATTATTGAATGTCTGAACAATCTGGCATTAGAAGATTACAAAGATTATTAAAAAATTTTTTAATTTTTTTTTTTGTTCATAATGTTAATTTATCCGCCGTTATTGTGACGAATTTATAGAGGGAATTTTTACCTACGAATTCGTCATATTGAACGAAATTCGTCGTTCGTCCCAGTTGTGTTCCTACCATAATGTGTAATATTTTCACTTTACTCTTATACTCTTATTCATGTTTTTCATGTACCGAACGCACTATAAATAACATTTTTGTGAAGCATTTTAATACTGGAACTCTGTTCTATACAAGTCCTTTTGCCTCTCTCTCTATCTCGCTCTTCATCACTGGAAAAATAGGCATAAAATCTTTATAAATTTCAATGTAACGAATTGGAATATCTTAAAAAAGTACAGCAAAACCCTGAATTGAACATGAAAACTGAAAAATCATGTATTCTTTAAGTAGGATTTATTGCACAGTGGGGCCAAAAGACCTTTCTTTACGTATCAATCTTGACAACTATAACAGTGAAGCTCATTGAGCTTAATGTGGGTAATTCTTGCAAGTTCCAATAGCAACTACAAATTTTAAAATTAATTTCAGATGTAAGAACTTGGAAAACGCGAATACATTTATAGCCTTTGCCCCTTCTGCCGGAATAACATGTTAGAACCTTATTTCCTTTACAATATGTTCTTTTCTGTAATGTCATTAGTGGATAATGTCTTCTAGCAAATAAATAATGCAACAACCTTAAACAAACGGTAAACAGATCACGACCTTCATATACTAGGCTCAATACAAAATTATTCCACTAATAAATTTATAGGTTAGGTTGCACAGGATATAAGTTTCTAGTAGCTTGCTACGTTCTGTTATCTATAGGGTGTCTCACTAAGGGTGCACTTTTTAAAATTGGAATTTTTTTTTCATGCAAGTGGCAACTCTGAAATTTAACAGCTGTCACCTCTGTTTATTCCGATTATTAAAAATGGAGCGTTTTTCAAAAGAACAACGCGTTATAATTGTGAAAACTCATTACAAAAATGAGGAAAGTTACGCTGAAACCGCTCGCAAACTTCGCCAAATTTTCAGCCGAGAAAGTGCTCCTAATGTGTCAAACATTCGAAGAGTGGTAAACAAAATTTTAAGAAACTAGGTCGATAATGGATAATATGGATCCTTTGCGTCAACGCACCGGTCGGTCTCTAGAAAACATTGCGGCTGTAAACGAGAGTGTGATTGGACCTTACTTTTTTGCAAATGATGCCGAAATTGCAGTGACTGTAAAGGGCATTCGTTACAGGAATATGATAACGGACTTCTTGTGGCCTCAACTGGATGTCATGAATCTGCAGGACGGCGCAATCTGCCACACCGCGCATGACACAATCGACTTATTGCAGCAACGATTTCCAGAACACATTATTTCACGAAATTCTGATGTCAACTGGCCACCAAGATCGGGCGATTTAACGCCGTACAATTTTTTTCTTTGGGGTTTTGTGAAATCTCGGTTTTATGCGAATAAACCCGAAATAATTCCTGAGCTCAAATCGGAGATCCGACGCGTCATCGGTGAGATATTTACAGGCACATCTCTGTGCAAAAGTCATGGAAAATTTCATGAAAATAGTAATGGCCTGTCATCGGAGCCGTGGGGGTCATTTACCGGATATTTTATTCCATACTTGAAACGGAACATGTCTTCTTTGCCATAAAATAAAAATATCACAACTCTATCATAAAATACTTGCTTTTATTTTAAAATGAAAAAGTGCCCTCTTACTGAGACACCCTTTAGTAGGGTAATTCCATATAATTTCTAACAATCAAAACGAGAAGTTGATTTTACTCGATGACCGGTGGCAGCTAAACATACTTAGTGGGTGGGCAAATTTGAGGTTAGAAAGTAAATTCGCTGTCAAAAGATGAAATGTTAAGAAATGATCTGCCATCCTTTGATAATTATTTAGTAAAATGTTGGAAAATTTTAACCATGGAAAGCCAACCGACCATTATTTGCGTTTTATGTTTGTGAATTGTCTATTTGGAAAAATGAACTCAACAAAATAATTTTTAGTGATGCGGCCCATTTTCAGTTAGGCGATTCTGTAAACGAACAAAATTGTACGACAATTATATGGGGCTCACAAAATCCACAAGATGTCCTCGAAAAACCATTACATCCAAAGAAAGTGACCGTAAGGTGCAGTTTTTGGTCAGGCGGCATCATCGACCCGTATTTTTTTTCGAAAATGATCACGGTGACGACGGTCACCGTGGATTGTGGCCACAATTGGCTATTCTTCACATCATTGACCTTTGGTTTCAGCAAGACGACACCCCAAGTCACACAGCCGACCAATCGATTCAGTTATTGCATGAGAAATTTTCCGGTCGCGTAATTTCTCGATTTTCGATGTCCATGCGGCCCCCTCATTCTTGTGATTTAAAGCCGATGGATTATTTTCTCTTTGCTCATTCAAAAGACCGGGTATACGTAAACAGTGCACAAACAACTGACGCTCTAAAAGATGAAATTCGGCGCTGCACTTACGAGATAAGCGAAGCCTTGTTGCAAAATGTTTTTCAAAATTCTGTAAAAAGGGGGCGAACCTCTGGCAATGTGCCAGAGGTAGACATTTGCCCGACATCGTATTCCATTATTAATTGCCATATTTCTATTTTACATTGAAATTAATAAAACTGAATTTGTCAAAAAAGTGTATTTGAAGTGAATTTACTTCCTAAACTGAAATGTGCCTTTATAAATGCATTTTATTTCTTTCGCATTTGTTTTTTGTGAGGACAAAGGGTTCTCGCTATTACAAACGTTTCATTCATTCATTTTATCATCTGTTGTCCTGAACTAACCAGGATGAAAGTGGGAGCTCACAGCCATCTCATTTCCAGCTTTCAATCCTGTGTCCTGTATCAGCATGAAAACACTTCATAACTAGATTTATAAAAAAAATACATTGGCAACACCTACAACTGACTGACTATTGCTTAATCGCTTAATTTAAAATTTAAATTTTAAATTTTAAATTAACAACAAAGATTAAATTAAACCGTATCTCTTCGTCTTCACACTTCTTCTTCTTCTACTACTACTACTACAACTACTTCTTTTATCGTTTCGACCAAATTCATCTCTCATGTAAATCTTTAGTATTCGAAAATCATGCTTAAAGTCAGTGTTTATAACCAGACCAGACGAAATTTGTAATTGTATATTAACTAAAACCAACTTTTTCTTTTCTTCTGTTTCGTTTTTTTGTCTCAAAATTCTGTTCTTTTCGTTTTAACACTTGTCGTTATGTGCGTCTGTATGTATCTGTGTGTGTGTGTGTGTGTGTGTGTGTGTGTGTGCTTAATTGTATATTAAAACAAAATGTATTATATTGTGTGTATGTGTGTGCGTATATGTTATAATATACCAAAATATATGTATGCACGTATGTATGTATGTGCGTTTTTGCCTTTGTATGCGTTAATTGCCGAATTGCAAATGAAACGAAATCAAGACCAAACTGCTTTTTGCATAGAAGTGTTCCCTCATCCAATAATGTTGCTGCTACTACATACCATTGGCCAACAAGTCCTATATTGCCACCTATTTCAAGTAGAACACCACATTTAGTGCCTGACACTCATCTAATGTCATCTAATGGATCTAATGCAGTTAATAATTACACATCTTCCAATAAGTATGGCAGCTGAATAATAGAAGATAACCGCTCCTCCATCAACATCCTAAGCACAGCCGCCATTGCCAACAGCACTACCACGACCACGACAGCAATCAGTAGCAAATATGACACAGAAATCACCAGCGACAAGACCAACATTAATCGTAGATCCTCAGCAGCTGCCATAGTGGACATTGAAATGTTCACGATGGGCATCTCTGCAAACAAATGCAACACTGCGTTTACAAGACCCGCCACGATGACAAAAAGTATTTCAGACTCAGCGACAACAACAACAGACAACAACAATGACTACCAGCAACTACAGCAGCTGCACTATACGCAACACCAACCATTTCTACAACAACAACAACAGCAACAACAACGACAACTACACTGGCACCATAAAGAGAAATTTTTGAAAAACTACAGCGTCCCGCATGCCATGCATCAGCAATGCGCCCTACCAGAATCGTTGCGTATTATTGAGACGGTGATAGCCGAAGATGCCGAACTGAATGCCAATACACCAGAATCACAAACAGACGCCACCACCACTACCACCACGAATTCGTCACACCATCTGCTGCAGCAACTTAAGCATCAGAGCACAGCCAACGTCATGACAGCGTCATCAACCTCATCATCGTTATCTATTTATAGCACCGCCTTACCGCAATCGTTCTCATTCTCACCCTCCAGCACCCTGACGACTGACGCCACCACCAACACTTCCTATATGACGGCATCTGCATCGGTGCCCACTTCAGTATCGGCCGCATCGTCAAATACCTCAACAACCAACAACAAATTCACCAGAAAACGTCAACGTGTCTGTAACTCAACTAGCAACTCAAATAGTGCTATTTCGAAATTGGCCAATTGTAATTAAGCATTTTCGAAATAGTTCGAACAGAAACAAACAAGATTAAAACTTCAACAAAAACAGAACTAAAAACATATAAAAAGTTAAACAAATAAAATTTTAAAAATTTAGTCTTAAGCAGAACGTTAAAAGAAAAACCAAACATACAAACATATTAATAGGAATTTAGAATAACTATAGAAATAACTTCCTTAGTCCCAACTCTGTAGTGTAAATATGTTATTTCCGTTGAAACCTGTTATCCTTTTATCCTCCTCCTCCTCCTGCTCCTGTTATATTTAGAAATAAATAACAATTGAAGAAAAGGCTATTGTACAAACAGAACGATTATCTTTATATTTAATAATTGCATTGCAAAAAAAAAATGAAATTAATAAATAAATACAAACAAGAAGAAATAAACAATTAAGCAAAATGTAAATTATTGCGTGTGAATGTGAATACGATTTGACTAAAAAACATACATCTAAGTATATGAAAAGTTTTGTATAAAAGTGTGTACAACAACAATACCAAATATTAAATCTAGCAATTAGTTGTTTAAAAATTAATTATTAATTAAATACTTCATTCCCTAGAGAGAATTTATATAAAATTTTAAAAAATATATAGATGTGAGCAGCATAATGCAACAATCATGTAGGCCTTAAGACACAAAAATTCTACAAATAAAATTTGTAATTTAAAAAATATCTATTTAAAATTTTATGACATTTAAAAAATATCTATTTAAAATTTTATGACATTTAGAAATTACTCCACAGTGACCTAATGTACCCAGCAGTTCAATGAATACATAATGCCAATATTCCACCCGATCGTGTATTCCGCCTGATAGTGTATTCCGCCTGATCGTGTCAGATTAAAGAAACGCACAAGCAGTTTTCTTTAATCTACTACGAGACGTAAACGCCAACGCCTTACACAATCAGCGCGATTACTTCTGGAGACAAATTGCGGCAGTCGATAACGACTGAAATTTTCACTTAAATTGTTTTGAAATTTCAATCTTATTGCTTACACGTTTTATTGCATTAAGTTCTTCATATACAACAAAAAAAAATCAGAAAGCGAAAAGTTAACACGATTTTCAAATTATTGTTTAATTGAGCTTCTACTTTCTTTTTACACTAATAAATATGATGTAAATTTTAGCAACAATTTACAAAGATAAAGATAAAGATCGTAAAAGAAATGATCTGTCTATTTCACGTTACCGAAAGAGTTCTTTATTTCTTTGAAACAAATATTTATAAAATGTTGTTTTTGTTTCAAATATAATTCTAAGAAAGAAAAAATTATTTCGTCATTGTAAAATGGGCAGTAATAAAAAGTTTCCCTTATTCTGTATTTATTTGTCAATGTCACGTCAAGACAATACTAAAATTAGAGCACTTGTGTATTAATTTTCTTCAGCAATTGACAATTCCGAAAATCATCTCGGCAATGCCAGCCAGGGCTTTAGAGAATATTCACGGCCTGTCAGAAGTAGTTCATTGTTGTCCACAAGGAGTAGGTAAGTGTCCTGTTTTTTGATATTGACGTGACGTTGACAATTAGTTACAGAATAAGAATTTTTTAAACTTAAAATACATTTCGAAATTAAAATTAAATTTTAATTTTTTTTTTTCAAGTATAATTTGCGGGAAAGGATTTTTCTTTCTATATTCTGGGGCAGACCTGTAGCCCATTAAAAACAAGATATCAGTTACAACTAAATATTACAAAATTTAAATATGACACTGTCAGTTAAACCTTCCGAAAATGGATTGCGCAATCTCCAAATACATTTAAAAGTTCAACACAGTGAGGAATTATGAAAGATATTATAAATAAATTTGAAATTTCAAAATACTTGGACAGATTTTTATAAAATTAAAGGACAATTACAGTTGGGGAGCTTAATGCTTAAATTGGTTCATTTCATGTTCTTAAAGTGAAGGACGTTACAATTGGTCCAAAGTAGACCACATCAAGTGTATGACAAACTTTAAAGAATGTAATTTCTAATATTTTACACCATGTAGAAAAATAGCTGCATACGGACTCTTAGACTCTTGTAAACGAAAATATTGGGAAATTATAAATTTTAAAGCATCTTTATGTTTAAGACTTGTTATATCCTTTTAGTATTAATTCATGTAAAAATTGTTTAATTTTTTTCTTCTACTGAAAAGTTTGAGAAATGATCACAATAGTCTAAGAAGATGAAAATATATATATAAAATTTTCATTTATTAATATTTTCGACTGAAAATATTTTTCGGTACTTTTGATGTATTTTCTGTTTGAAGTTTTTTTAATGCCAGCCTTGGGATTTGAGAAAACTTAATGTTTGTATTGGTCTATGATGTTTACTCTTCCTTATGGAAGAGTAAACACCAATACATTGAAAGAAAATATTTTTGTTGTAAAAACAAATACATACAAAGCGATATCACAGGCTACACAAAATTTTCACTGATGATCGCTCTCGTCAATGTTTACCAGCAAACCTTACAAAAGTGTTATTGTTTTCCACTTGCTTTAACAAAAACAAATGAGCACCAAGCGCATAGGGTTTGGGCCAGGGATGGAAAATGCCTATTTTGATTTTGTACCAACTAAATAAACAAAATGTACCTTTCGCATCACGGCGGTACCACTTTTTTTATATATATCAAAAACAAAAATTAAAAAGAATTGTTTACAAATTCAAAATTATATAATAAAATATATTAGATCCATAATTTTTTTTTGTATTTTATAATTAATTAAAAATAATTATTGCAAATACACACTCACACAATTAAAGAATACAGAGACAAGAATAGTTGCACTCAGCGGAAAGGAGCAATATTAATGTTCTAAGACTGCTCTAGATGATCTAAAGCTGATTAATCAGTTCTGCGATGAATTTGATTATAAATTGATTGAGATATTTAAATTGTCCCAATAAAAGTCGCGGTAGTACCATGGTACCAACAAGGTCGGAAATGTACCATAGAAAGTACAATTGTACTATGTTTTCCATCCGTGGTTTGGGCACTCTTGGTCTATGGCTACAACAAATTCTCTCTCTCTTCTCATCTTTCTCTATTTGAACTTTTTACACTTTCCTCTTCTTTTACACTTCCGGTGAAATTCATTGAATGAGATTTCAAATCCTAAGTGCCGTTCAAAGTAAAAATATATAATTGAAGACAACATTTCCAGCATTGAAGTGATCAAATATTGAAGTGCTGTTACTTTTTGCTAGCATTTTCTATAAGATACTGACCACGAAGCACAAAGTTAAGTCCCCTTTTACAACACATCAACTTTGAATGGTCAAATCTTCATCTTTTGGGAGAGAACGGTGAAGAGCGTGAAAAGGTGTACAGACTTGACGGTACTAGTCAGTTTTTATATTTTCTTTTGTTTTATCATCCGTAATATATTAAATGAATATTCGGCAATGAAGAGAAATTTGACATGCCCTTTCGTGTGTGAACGTAAATGCAGGTTCAAAAGAAAATTGAAGAAAAACTGAGCAAGTAAATCTGATGTGTGTAAAAGGGGACTAACGAACTGCCTGGCCCACGAAGTCACAAGATAATGTTCTGTCGCAAAATTACATTAAAAACTAAAGCCAAATTTAAGTAGTTTTTGTTGTTTTGCAACTAGTTTTGCGAAAAAGGAAATTAAAAAATATTTCTGTTTTATAAAGGGCTTATACAACAAATTTTGTATGTATTTATAATTTATAAATCAAATATATTTTTTATGAATAAGGCCTTAAATCTACTTTCAAAGAAGTAAAAAATAAATTTTGAAATTTAATTTTATTATCTTCTTTCTATTGCCAATATGAACAAATTTTAAAAAACAATGGAAAATAAAAATTTACATCATATTTATATATTTTTATTGTTATAAAGCTTTAAACCCTCTTTTGAAACATATTTAATTTTTTTTCCAATTGTAAACCATGTGCTTTTGCGAATGTAAATGATTTAAACTACAATTATGTAAAAATTTATATATTTAAAAATAAATTTTTATAAATATATATTGCGTAATTTTCAACAATAATGCATTAAACACATTCACGGCAGCAAGCTACCTATACTATACGGCTACAGAAATAAAATACCTGTATGTATATGGGAAAAGTAGCACGGACAACAACCTAGCCTGTAGCCTTGAAAATAATCATTCCTATAGAGACACATGTATGTAGTTTTGTTTTGTAGTCGTGTAGTCGGTAGCCTGCTGTCGTGAATGTGTTTAATGCATAAATGAAAACAATAACAAGTACTTCAATTTTGTTATATTATGATTATTATTTCCTTCTAGTTTGCCATTTCTTATTTAAAAAAAAAATAAATTAAACTTTATAATTAATTAAGAATTTTAGTTTTAAATTAAACTTTAAAAATTATGTGAGTTATAAAAATGATTATGAATAACTAGTTATACATATATTTATAAATTAGTTAAAATATATAAGATAAAAGACTTGCAAACATATAATTAAAATAACTATAAAATAATTACAACACTAGTCTGTAAAAAGTAGATTATAACAAATAATACAACAACAAAAATAAATTAACTAAACAAATAAAAATTAAGGCAAGTAAAGGCTTCTTAGTATAAAAAAAAGTAATAAATAATAGTATATACAAGTTAAAAATAACTTCAAAAACAATAAAAACCAGCTCTGTAAATAATCGTTATCAAGAGATAAATAAATATAATTATATTAAATATTTAAATAAAAATTGTAATAAACTTACTTTTATTATTATTTCAAATCTTGTGTTTCAAAATAAAAATCAACAATAATGTACAGAGCTCCTAGGAAACAAAAAACAAACACAACAAACCTACATACCAGTACATGCATAAATAGAGTAATAAATAAAACAATAAACTTAAAGGAAATAGAATATACAAAAGTACTAGTACTAGTAGTAGAATTAAAATAAAACGCATCGAAGACTTAGGCTCTTAGCATTTTAATAAATAGAACTAAAAACCAACCACTATGCATTGAAATAAAAATCCAAAATATTCTTTACAACTCAGCCATATACATGCATACACATACATCTACACGGAGATAAATGATAATATGCTAAAATAGGAAATAAAAAAAAATAGAATGTAAAGCGACAATATCAAGTCAATACAAAGAACCCAAACTTATCAATGCAAGTATATTATAAACCGACAAAAGGAAGCAAAACGACTACAAAATATTTCACAATTCACTTTTACAATTTCATGTTCAAAAAAAAACAGTTTCCTTTTACACAAAACTAAACAATTGGAATAATGCATACAGTGGTAAATCATATGATCGGGACTGGCGCATAAAAAGTTCTCATTGAAATATGTAGTTTTTAAAAATTATTAAGATACTGAAATCTCAGTGAAAGTTTTTACTTTTAACCCTGGAATATCGTTCTTCGTCTCACAAAAATATGAATGATATTTCAGGGTTAAGTAAAGGAAATCATTTTCGAACATTTTTTTTTATCTTGGACCAGCACTCAGGGAATGACCCCTATATATGCAATGCATTGTGCCGGAACTGAAAACGAAGGGATAGTATTGAGGGGACAGATTAGGAAAGATGAGAAGATAGACAGTTTTTTGTACCTTTTTCAACCTTTTACTTCGCCAGCTAACTTTCGATACAGGACCGACGAAGGGGAGTGCTATTACTCTGCTTTTTAGTACATGATAGTGACTATGCCTTCATCATTGAAACAGGCTGGCAACAACTAACACAACCACGCACTAATGCTGTTTAGAAGAATTCAACACAATATTTCATGACTCAGCGCGGGCTCGAACTCACCACCCTCCGCTTAGTAGTCTCGTGTTCTACTACTTCAGCCAACAGCACCCACCCATTTTCGAACATAATAATAACTCCTTAACTCTGAAATATCATTCATATTTCTTGTGAGATAAACAAAACATAAACATGAGTTGTCGAAACGACGAAGAATGATATTCCAGGGTTAAAAAGCAAAAGGCCCTAAGTAGCAAATAACTCCAAACTGACTTTTTTCTAAATTGTGTGGTATTTCATCAAAATAATCATTATACAAGCCACAGACTATGCGACAAGTTGTACAACATAATAAAGTTGGTTATGAGATTGTAAAGTGTGTGGGGTCGTTGTATGAAATTGTGTCGCGGTTGTACGAAAGTTTAAAAAGATTTAATTTTTTGGGAAGTTGTAAAGATAGGTTGTAAAGTTTGGGAGCATGTTGTACAACTATGTATCATTTTCTGCTAATTTTCATTGTGTTCCCCATAAAAAACGATGCGCACGAATTCAAATTTTCCACCTAAAATGGAGAATTCATCAGAAATGCGTGATTTTACTGAATTTTATAAAAGTTTGTCGGAACTTTGGAGGTATAAAAATGAAAACTATGAATTCTCTAAAATTTTTAAGAAAATAATTTTCATAATATTTTTGTTTCATAAGCAATTTTTTCAAATCAAATAAAATAATTAATTTCCTGAAGAAGTCACACAAACGGGTGACGAAATATGGAAAAATAATATTTTATTATATAAAAATAAAGAAACCTTAAGCTTAAAAATATTAGAGAATAATAATAATTAAAAAAAGGTCAAAAAACGAGAAGAATTTACAATATCCGATGTCATATTTATTCAAAACAATTTTCCATGAAATGAAGTTGCTTTCTGATGTTGTACTCAATGTTGTATAGTTTGTGCACAAAACAAACAAATTGGTAAACTAACGTGTTGTTCCAACCGTTGCATAGTCTGTGTCTAGCATTAGGAGAGAAAATCAAACTTACGCCAAGGAAAAGAGCGGAGAGGAGAGACAAAATACTGTTCATCGTGCACTTAACATAAAAATAGACATAATAGTATTTTTTCAGTTAAAGAAGATAATGATGTGAAAGAAATTTTTGCAGTAGTTAGAGATGTGTACTCTGAATTAATTTATGGAAAAAATTCAGTTTTGGAAAATTTTGAGTTGTGACCATTTTTGTATTTAGGGTGCGATATGTATGCTGTACATGGTCTCAACGCGTTCTTTCATACAATGTTAGTGACATTTAAAATGACCGCATTTTATACTTTTAACTCACGACTACATCCTAGCGTGATTGCGTTGGCCCTGTAGTAAAAAATGAGCCAGCAGAGTAAAAGGTTGACTTATTACTTGCCTGTCCTACGCTTCCATCTGTCCAGCGACAACTTCCAAAGAAAGCGTGGTCAATATCATCTACGATTTCGGTTTTGAATTTTAAGCAAATAGCTGCTGAAATAGCCTAGTCCAGATAACATGTAATAATTAGCCTCCCCTTCTCCTTTTTCGTGCTTTTTAATTGTAACAGAACATTTGACAGGTTGAACCGCAGTAAAAAATCAGCTGACGCTTCGAGAGAGATTTTATGGTTATTTGATATCCAAACAGTCAACCAGCAATAGGTTGTCACATAAGAAAATTTACAATATGAGACATTTATTGAATGACCGACAGAAGAAGTTTGTTGAAGAAGGGACAAAGATGCCCCTTCGTGTGTAGTACACGACCCCCTGTACTGCACATTTTTTGCTTTCATTTTCTTGATTTTCATATACACATAAACATAAACATCAAATAACAAACTCGTCTGTCTGTCTGTCTACTAATTTCGCCCATGTAACAGCTTGTGGCATGAACAAAAATTTATTTAAACAAGTAAGAACGTTTTATTCGGCCAGGTGGAATCTTAAATAACCTCCAAATAAGAGCAACTTGGCTGAAAATAATTTTCTTTTAAAAATGTTTAGCCTGCTGGGTCAGAGTTCCTTTAAGACATTTTTGTACCCAATTTTAAAACTCTATTTTGACAGGGTCACTCCGGGAAGGGCCATGGAGCAGGCATCTCACCGTTGTCGTAAAAACTTAACAAAACAATTTTTGGGATAATTAAGTGTAAAAAAAATTTTCGATAGGTTCATTTAGGGGTCAAAGGAGCGGGAAGGGTTATGAAAGCTGAAAAATTTTATTTTTAAGGAATGTAGATTTAAGGAATATAATTTGTTTTATTTACACTATTTTTCCATGTAATATGTTACTTAAACGCCCACTAAAGGGGACGGGGTTCAAAAATGGGTTCTTATGATTTTCGGGCTCCAAATTCAATGCTTCAGACATTCTTTGACAAAAAAATATCTCGTTTGCTTAACAAAAATAACCAAAAAAAAACTTAAAAAGTTATATTCGCCTTATTCTGTATCTATTTGTCAACGTCATGTGAAGACAATCCCCCTTATTCCGTAAGTATTTGTCGACGTCAACGTCAATATTAAAGAAAAAATAGGGCAAAAAATAATACTTTTTCTTCATCAATTGTGTATTTCTAACAGCCTCTTGCTGCTTTCTAGCCCTTAGAGAAAAGTATAAGGACGTCAGCAGTCTTCAATTGGTCCCCATAACGAATACTTCAGTATCCCATTTTTATATCGTCTTGACGTTAACGTCGACAATTAGGTACAGAATAAGGGGGATTGTTTCCAAGAGGTTGCTTTAGTTCTTTTTAGGGAAACTTTTTTTTGGGCTGAACCGTGCCACAGCCCATTTACGAACTTGACCTGTGCTATCCTTCAAAATTTATTTATACCAAATTTCAAGGGTCTGGCTGTTTTTTTTTTCAGTGAATGACCCCTGCATATGCAGTACATTGCGCCGGAACTAAAAAGGAGGGGAGTTTGAACTGAAACGTGATTTCCACAGACGGACATGGCTAAATCGTCTTAGATTTCATTAGTGATCAAGAATATATTTTATGGGGTCCTAGGAGGGATATTTCGCTGCGTTACACACAGAATGACAAAGTGAATGCATGTACTTTCTAATTCTTTGTTGGAGGGTATAAAAATGTCCAAGTACAAAAGTTCCTCGTATAAAGGGAACTTGGGCGCTTCTGCCACACACGGTTTTTATTCATCGTTCAAAATTACTGATTGATTCTATTCTGAAATATTTAGTTATAATAAGTTTATTTTTAACTATTAATTTTTGTTAAAAACAATAAACTTTTAATCTTAAACCATTGTCTTGTAAGAACGATTCATTTGATGGAAGAACATTTCATTTTTATAAAAAAATGGAGAAAATTACTTAAGTTGTTGCAATAGTTTCTTAGGAAATACTGTTCGATATTACAGCTTTTCTTTCTCATGTTTTTATTTACACTAAAATTGAATTATTTCGAGGACCAACAACCATAACATTTGAAAAGAATAGCTGATTTCAATTTATCTGCCCATGTTTGTTTATCTTGTGCCCAAATCAAAATTTGTAGCTTACAAAATCCATTTCATCACTCACAAATCAATAAGGAAACTAAACTTATTCAATAAAGACTGTTTGTCGCCAAACACAGATAAAATGTTTGAAAAAAAACTCTTAAAAAGAACAACAAAACAACAATGTAAAGCTTTAAAAGAATTTATTCAAGAAAAAACTAACAACACAATATTGAAACAGCTTTATATTTGTATCGAAAAATTATACAAAAAAAAATCAAAACCGAATAAAAAAAAATTCAACACTCTTTGGGTTTCATAACTTAGTATTTAATACACTTTACTGATGGACTACAACATAAAAAACGGAAACACAACTCGAACAACTATTATTCTCTGTTTATTTAAAAGCTATTTTTAATTCATAAACTTTTCATTAAATTAAATATATGATTTACTTCTTTTTTATTGGAAAAAAGAATTCAATACTAATATTAAAATAAAAGTTAAGAGTTTAGGAATAAACTACATCTTCAATGGCCGACACAAGTACCTACAACACCCATGAAGCAACTCTTCAGTTTTTAAAAAGCGACTTAGCGCAAATGACAAAATTACTGCCTATTTCACAATGTCTAAAGTGTTCTTTCTTACTTGTAAATACATTTAAAACCAAAACAATTTATAAAATTTTGTTTTTCTTTGAAATGTATTCTTTAAAAGAGAAGAACACTTTCTACATAGTGAAATCAGCATTTATTTGTTAAGATTTTTATAATAAAAAACTCACATTTTTTGTTTTTCTTTCAATAAGCCGCAAATGCATATTTTCATTTTATTTACAAAAACGCGATAACAGTCATTTATTCAGTCTGTTTTGCCCAATTCCCCATGAACGGCTATAGAATTCAACAGGGCCTGCAAATAGTAAAATTGTTTAATTCAAATGATTGTTCTGTTCGGACAACGTACCGAATCTAAACATCGTTTAGGATTCAAGTGTGTGAATTTTGTCCTGGTGGCTACATCGGTCCATAGTTCTTTGAGAACCACATTGGCCTGACCATCACTGTCAATGGAGAGCACTATAGGTCGAAGATTACAAACTAAATTGGATTGATCGTGAACGACAACGACATGTGGTTCCAATAGAACGGGGCTACGTGCCACACAGCTCATGCCACATTGGATATTCTGTACGAGCAATTTGAGTTTATGGCCATCTCACATGAATTCGATATGAAGTGGCCACCGCGATCGTGCGATTTAACTCCGTTAGACTTTTTCTTAAGTCCACAGATAATGGCATGAATACACGAATAAAAATGGAAATCTCAGACACAATTTGTCTAATAAAAGACCCTTCAGAGCTGATGGCCTCTGTAGCCAATGCCCTTTTGCTTAATCTAGTCTTGGCATTTACTTTCCATAGGTTATATGTACATATTAAAAAAGTAAAAGACACTTTGAAACCATTTTTGTATAGAAGAGTTTGAAATTTCTGTGTGTCAAAATAAAACAACAACTACAGGCATACACAAATATATTGCAGAACATCTAACGCACATGTTCTGACATTCGCATAATAATTACGATTGTGACTTGAACTCGCAAAAGAGATGTTCTATTAATCGATATAGCAAGACTCTTGGAGAGTTCAAATCGCAAGATTATGCCCAAGTGAAGTAAAGTATTTTTAGTAAACTGGAGATCAGAGATAAAATAAAGCAGTGCACATTTTAAATCTTTTGCATTGAATGTGTTCACGACAGCAGACTATCAACTACATGTCGAAATGAGAATGATTATTTTCACGACTCCAAGGACACACAGAGGAATTTGTTCATACAATGTTTGTCAAAAAATAGAATGAATGTTGAAATTTTGCTTTGAGCCTTTGGTTTCATTAAAATTTACCACGCCCACTTCCCACCGCCCATAGAACACAAAATTTATTTTTGGCCCAACGTTTTTGAAATTTGGCACAGAGCCTTTTATTACCTCAATTAAGATTAAAATAAAGTTTTATCAAAATTGGCCACGCCCACTACCCACCGCCCATAGAAACCAAAATTTATTTTTTGCCCAAAGTTTTTGAAATTTTGGCACAGAGCCTGTTATTACCTCACGCCACGCCCACCGCCCATAGAAACCAAAATATATTTTTGGCCTAGTTTTTTAAATTTACCTCCATTAACGCCCACCACTCACCGCGCATATAACCCATATTATATTTTTGCCCACAACTTTTTGTTTCTTTACCAAAACTAATTACTTTTTGTAATTTTTTAACATTAAAAATTTCATGAATTTGGAGACAAATTTTATGATTTTATAAAAGATTATTAATTATTTAAACTTTTTTTATTAATTCATAATATGGAGTCTTACCTTTCATTTTATTATAGAGGGAACACCTATTTAAATCAGAGCAATAAAATTATCTTACGTACAAACACTATAGAAGTGCGTAAATAGTTTTCAATATTTACACGTGATTTTACTTCATTATTTCAAAGACAAATAAATGTTTTTTTGGAATACAATTTATGGATTCTTCATACTGAATCAATTTTCTACAAAACTGCATCATTACAATTTTAAATTTTATATGTCGAAAAAATTACTTATTGCACAAAAAATCCCACTGTTCGACAGTACGTTGTCTGTGCTGCTTTTCCTATTCTATTTCTGTAGTCGTGTAGTCGGTAGCCTGCTGTCGTAAATATGTTTAATGCATAACGATTTAAAATGTTTTCCATGCCGTTGTTTAATTAACACGAGGGATTTCAATTAACAGATTTTCTAGAATACAACTACGAAATAGCTATTGCGAATCGAAACCAAAACATTTAGTATACAAAACAGACAGAAACAACTTTTGCAATTTACATTTTGCTTGATACGTAACGACATACAGAGTAGCACGGCTTTGCAAACAAAAGGTCCATGTGTTTTGAGAGGCATCATCAAATCGAATAAGTCGATTAATTAAAGCGGATAAATAAAATATTTTTTCAAATTTATATAAAAGATTAGAATTTGATTTATTCCCACAAGTTTGTAATGATTTTATACATAATGTAGGAAAGTTCAGAACAATTGTACAAAAAAATCATTGATATAAATATTTTGGTTGAATAAAATTCAAATATGCAGTCGAATCCGCTTTAGCGCAACACGCTTTATTGAAAAAATCGGATTTTCGAAAGCGATACAAATCCCCGCACTGATTTTAAACGCAGCTAGTTTCATTCACTTCGCTTTAGCGAAACATCGCTTTACTGAAAATATGGTATTACTGAAAATCAAAAGCAAACCCACAACTACGTTTTGTATGAAACTTACTTCGCTTTAGTGAAAAAATAAACAATGACAAATTTATTTATTAGAAATCGAATGCATAACTTAAGGCTGAAAAAATTTTGCATATTTTGTCCGTTAAAGAATTAAAATGTATTTGTCCTTTTCGCTCTTACGTACTTTATGGTATTTTTTATCAATGCAAGTGGCTAGACATTTTTGAGGAATTCGAGAAAAATTTCAACAACACAATGTGCTCATATGCATGTATATGTTTTACTGATTTTAAGCAGTACGCTTAACTGTAACAAATTTCAGTAATCCGAACTACGTTTTAGAGAAAAAATCGGATAACTGAAAAAATTGGGCTTTGATTATTTCCAGTAAAGCGGAGTCGACTGTGTATCGCTTCTTCATTGCTAAAATAAAATTTTGCATATGTATAAAATAGTTCAGCAAAATATTCTCTGAAAGCCTTAATTTAATTTTTTCTTTTTTTTAATTACTTCTCTAAAAGGAATCTAAGTTATTCAATTTCAACGTTTTTTTATGTACATATTTTTTTTTTTTTTTTTGTTTTTTAATTTTCTTGTAGCTGCTATTTGAAAACTGAGCATTTGGCAGCTAGTTTTGATCTGGTCAATTGAATAGTTTAAAACATAAAAAAATTTAAATTGTATGGAAGTAACGATCCATATCGAATACAGTAATTTGGCCCTGGGTTTCTGCTTGAAAATACTAATAATTTGAAAAAAATATCTTATACTTTTGCTATGTTCGTAAATTTAATACAGCGTATTATGAAAAATATTATAAATAAAATTTAATAAACGGAGTACCAACATCAGACTTACATCTCTGATGCAGCATTTGTGATCGCAGGAGCTGTAATAGTATTCTAATTATTGTTGGCAACTCGATTTTTTTTTCAACTACAAAAATAATGGAAAAAATCTCAAGTTTTTTATATAATTATTTTTTCATAAATTTTTTGTTGACTGCAAATGATACACGCACTCACTTATTTATTAAAAATGATCAATTATTCATTTTATTTAAAAAAACACACATTTGATTCCAAAGCCTAGCATCCCTCTACCCAAACCAAAAAGTAATGAAAAAGATATATTGAAGAAAAGACAAGACAACTAGTTAACTTTTTAACACATTTGTATAGTATTTCATAGATTTTTTACATTTTAAAAATTATATAAAAATGATTCAAAGAAATTAAAAACCAAATGACAACAAAGACCAATTTATATAGAGTTGTACGTTTTAATAATAAACAAAATAAAAAATAAAAAGAAAACATAAAAAACTAAAAACGTTAATTATACTACTTAATATTGGATAAATAAGCAAAACATGCATATACAATTAAACAACAACTAAAACAACAAAACTAAAATCTTAAACTAAAACTACTGTTACTAATTCAAAAAGTAATCCCAATTAAATAAATAAGCAGATTAACAAACTAACCAAGAGTTAATTAAAGAATTAAATAAAAATAACTTAAAACTTAGACTAGTAAGAAACTTCAGACAATTGAGTTGAATTTTAATAAAATAAAAACAACTTTAATAAAATTGATTTAACAAATGAAAGCATGTATATTTTAAAACAAACAAAAATTGTTATTTATTATTTAAATATGAATTAATAAGTAAAATATTATTAATGAAAAGTGTTTTGCAAAAAGCTTTAAAAATTAGGGTGCCTACATTTGCTAAAATTAGATTTTAAAAGAA
Organism: Linnaemya tessellans; assembly: GCA_951800035.1. Lineage (NCBI taxonomy): Eukaryota > Metazoa > Arthropoda > Insecta > Diptera > Tachinidae > Linnaemya > Linnaemya tessellans. Next base: position 35,638,095 of record OX637536.1, on the reverse strand, counting down.
AATATAGATATACATATATAAACAATGTAAACGACAGCAGCAACACACTCAATTCTACTTTCAATAAACTAAAGCACATTTCCTACAATTAATAAAACTTTAACTTGAATTGAGTATCGTTTTCTTTTCTAGAAAAAAAATGCTACAATTTTTTGCACTTTTCAACAAAAATTGCGATATATTCATATATTGTCATTTGGAAAACGTGAAATTATTCGAAATTAATCTATCATACTTTTCTGCAAGTTTTTAGAAAAAAAGTGTAAAAATTTTACATGTTTTCTAGAAAAGAAAACGCCATACATTCAATTAAATCGAAATAATTTTGTTTTAAGAATAAAATCTATTTACAGCCGTCAATAATTCCTGTGGTTAATTTTCATTAAACACTAGTGTTTTAAACAGTGTTTATTTTTATACTCCTTACCCGGGATGGCGGGGGTCTTAACCGCCATTAGCTGTAATAAACTCAAGGCAGTTTAATACTTGATTCCTTAAATAAAGCAGTTGTATGCTTTTATTAAAACAAGAGTTTTTCGATGCCGATTCAAGGCTATACTTTAATTAATGCTTTATTTTCAAAAACCAACATTATTATCACAGACCCTATTGGAAAATAATACAATAACAAAAGTTGTCTTTATCAAATTCAATTAAGAATGTTAAGCTAATTGTTCGCATATATGTTTTCTAAATTCAAAAGGTACAAGGGAAACGAACATCAGTTCTAATTATTCAATTTACACAGAAAAGCAGAACAACTGTTTTCGAAGGCCACTACAGTTTCATTAAGAGCAATTTTTAATTATAAAAATTTTATTAAGAAATTGCTTACGAGAACTGTACCAAACCATGTGTTACCATAACATTTCTAGTCCCTGTGTGGCCGTTTGATTATTTTCTTCATATCAGATTTTCTGAATTTTTTCCTCCATTGCACTTAAACGAAACTTTTTTATTTTGAATTCTTTTATATTTAAGTACATGTAATTTTATATTTAAGTTTTAAGTACATGTAATTTTTGGAACGAAGTTTCTTTGGGAGGAGTACCCTGACCGGGGAAAAACGCCCGTAACGTAAGATTTTTTGTTTCCTAATCAATGTATAAGACGTATGAGTAATACGATTCCATACAAACAAATATTAGTCATACGCAGCCGTGTCGTGACAGAATTCAATTTCATTTGGGAACAAAATTGATTCCGTATTTTCGTTGGTCGGCGAAAAAAAAAGATGTGTGGTGTCGTGGGACACCGGATAGGAACGAAGTTCCTTAATTTAAAAATATTAATTTTAAGTTCTATTCGAGGTATAAAGAAAATAATTATTCGGCTATACATTTTTTATTATTTTAAATGAAATTTATTTGTTGGTAGTCAAACAAAAATTGTGAATTCTCAGATGCTTTTCAGAAGTACGTGCATAAGATCAGAGGTTTTTAACTTTTCGAAACTGTGGTTAAAGTCTACTGATGATTTGGTAAAGCACCAATGAAATGTATATAGACATTGCTTGACCACCAACAAATAAATTTCATTTAAAATAGTTTTGTGACAACAATATGTCAAATAAAAATTTCATAATATTTTTTATTATGATTTTTTGGAACAAAGTTCCTTATGGGACATTGCGAAGGCGTACCCATGACACCACACATCTTTGTTTTAATTTCTTATTTTTTTAATTTTATTGTTAGCTGAAGTCAGTAGCTTAAATGCTTATGTAAGTCTTTTAAATGACTTTTTTCTGAGTTTTAATTATTAAAATTAAAATTCAAATCAGTTATATTCGAAAGTCGCTACACTTTCATCATTAGACGACTCAGTTGAATGTGATAACAGTTTTGAGTTACACAAATTTTATTAGGAAATTGCATACGAGAACTGTATCATACCTATGGGAACGCACTTTTAATCCCTGTGTTGCCATTTGATTTTTTATTTTTTTTTTTTGTTCCATTAAACTTAACACAACCTTTTTTAGTTTGAGTTTTTTTATATTTAAGTACATACAAGCAAATTTTTTTTAAATTTTTATGTAAGTATTTTGTATCGAACTTTTTTTTTTGCTATATTAAATACAATTGAGACTGATAGACTACATTGCTCGAAAATGTGTTTTCTAAATTCAGAAAGATGTGCCATATATTCCAAGGCACAGCAAGCGTTAAGCTTTCCATTACGTATTTCAATATATGACGTGTAGTGTGGTAGACTCTTAGGCACTCTACAGTAGTTGGTGGCAATAAAATTCTTTTGACTATATCATTTTCTTGATGCGGATCCTAACATTTTTTTTTTTTTTTTTTTAAAACAAACACAGCCCGCAAAGCTATTTGCTTGTCTGCGGAAAACACCCAGAGTCTCCGGCGGGAATCGAACCCACGACCATTGGACTGACAGGTAGCATTGCTATCCATCAGCCACAGAGGCACCCCAGCAAATTAATGTGTGCGTGTGTGTGCGCAGTACAAGCAAACACTGAAAATATTATACATACCCACCAGTTTCAAATTAAAAAAGCATATACACGAGATGTACACGAGTACACTCATAGTTATGCACAAGTAGAAGGTGTACACCATGAAAGAAAGACAATGTCTATAGTGTATTCAAGGTGTACATTGTATTAAAGGTGTACATTAAATTTTGTGGTACATTTCTGAGATCTCTGATGTGCATACTTATACATAATTTCTGAATTAGTAACAGAGAAGCATTATAATTTCAAGTGTCTTTTTAAAACAGCCAAGAAGCGATTTGCTTGATTGCGAAAAACAACCAGGTTCTCCGAGGAGAATCGAACTCTCGGACATTGTAGTTAAAACTGTTAATGATCCCTATAATTGGATCTAAGTTTTAAGTTTATAAATTTTTTATCTTCAACAAAAAAAACAATGTGCACTAAAATGAGCACATGTAACTTTAAGTAAATCATGTAAACAGTTTTTTAAGATTTGCATTTGGGAAAGCGCACGTGACCAATTTTATACAAGTACCAAAATCACAAATCCTTTTTTTTCACAAAAATATTTGTTATTTTAATTGTATTAAATATTACTGTTTGTATTGAATATTTGATTAGCTTTCTGCATGCACTTTCAACTCTCCAATTACAAATGTTGTTTTCCAATTGCTTTTGCAAAATTTACAACTATTTAGTATCGCATTCTTTTCTGATTCTTTGTACCATCAGAAAGATTTTATAGAGCAAAAGTCAATGGGCAATGCCTATAGAAAAGGTTGCAAAAGATATAACCAAATGAAAAAATTGCCCTTTTGTGAGTTCGCATTCAAATATCTCAAAACGTGTTATTTCTAAAACAAAAATTTTATTACAATAGTTATGCCAGATGTTTTTTAAGACCCTTTAATGCTTTGGTGTCGTTGGCTGCTTTGATATAAATTATCAATTGCTAATGCTTTTCAAATAAAATAGAATCGCAGCAGCATATTTGCAAGTCTCTCATATAAACTAACATTTTATGCTACAAAGCGTGAATGCCTGTTTGCAAACATGTTGTAAATTTGCTATGACAGCTAATGTACCCGATTTTCCACTTTTTTCTACATATATTATTTTATAATCAAATATCATAAAATTAAATGTGAATCAATAAACAAATAAAGTTTTATAATATCAAAGAATTTCTAGAAAATTAAATAAGCATAACAATTTCTTATTTTCTTATTTGCGGCATATACATTTTTTTTTTTTTTTGCCTTGCAGAATTTATTCTAAACATCCAGAATTTGCAAGACACACAGACGCACTAGGAGAATGATTTTCTCTTATGGGAATAATTCAAGTTAAAGTTTTTTTCTCTATCAAAACACAACAACAATAATTTTAGTTATATAAAATTTTTCATAAAAAAAACTTAACAAAATTTATTTTTCGCATTTAAACTAAACTCACTTCTATAAAAAATTCGAATCACATCTTTACATAATTACCTACTAAGATTATAAAAGGAAAACAGAATCTGTATGAAGATCCATATTTCAACAAGAAAGAATTCCCCAAAACACACAAAACAAAAATTTAGAATACTTAAAATAAACACTTTAAATTCTTAGTTAAATTAATTGTTATGGTTATTAATACTATCTTCGTAAATAAAATTAAAAACAAACAAAAAAAAACTTGTATTCAATACCGATGATTAAAATAAAAGAAAATGTTTAAAATGAAACGAATTCAAATTATATATTTAAAAGCAACAATAATAAAATTCAGAAACGTAATTAAATTAAAAATCAATGAATTCTAAAAACAAACAAGAAACCAACTAAATGAATTAGGTGTAATTATACTTATTTAAATAAATTAGTTTCATTAAATAAATTGTGAAAAAATTTAAAAAAAAATTAAAATAAATATGAAAAAAAGAAATAAAAAAATTTACACAAAAAATAATTTAAAAATGTATAAAAATAATCAAGTTTTTGTATTTAAATAAGGAGAATTGAAATTTAAAATTAATTTGAAAAAGTAAGTATGTGTCACTTTCAATTATAAAACGTTTATGACTTTGAAATACTGTATTCTGAGAATACAACTGGGATAACGATGAACTTCTCGTCGCGCATATTCGTCGTCAAGAATAATGCACATTTATGTGCAGTGTTGCCACACTTTTTAGGCTTAAAATCAAAAAAAATTCGACAAATTTTCACGAAACGAACTGCAAAATCTTTAAACCAATTTCTAACACAGTTTTTCATATATGATATAAACATATCAACAATCCCCCTTATTCTGTAACTATTTGCCAACGTCAACGTCAAGACAATGGGATACTCGTTGTGGTGAACGTTGAATTCTACTGATGGCCTCAGTCTAGAGACTGTAGAGGCAAGAGACTGTTAAATGCAGACAATTGGTCAAGAAAAAGTGTAAGTAATTGTCCTATTTTTGATATTGTCTTGTTGTTGACGTCGACAAATAGATACAGAATAAGGGGAATGTATTTCTTAAAAAATTACATATACTTCAGAACATAAATATTTTTTTCACAAAATAAACTGAATTTTACTTAAGATACATTTTAACAAAATTATTCATGTATGATTAAGTATAAATTTCTTGTGCATAAATAAAATATTATTATAATTTAAATAAAATTAGCGTTGGAAAAACCTAATGCGAACTACACCATTTTCTTCCAGATCTTATTATCTAGAAGAAAATCGACTATTTACCACGTTTCTTGGCTACTATTAAAAATATTTAAGAAAGAATTTTTTTGGTCGACGAACTATTTTATTTAAATTTCCCAATTAAAATTTTCAGCACATTTTCTAAATTGATTCAGCTTGATTGTGCAAGCAGGGGGGCGTTTTTTGTACAAGAAACACACAACCAGTTTTTAATCTACTATGAAGGGGCGTAAATGCCAACGCTTTGCACAATCAGGGGGAATAATTCCCTAGTAGTTTGTTCGCTATTCCTCTGTTCTAAATAAAATCTCCTTGGAATTTTTTTCTATTTTCCATTATTCTAAATGAATATCAATATGAGAAAATATAAAAAAAATATTGAAAATTGTAAGGAACCTGATGAAAAGGTTCTGCCTAGGATGTAGGAATTGGCAGATGATGTCCTTGTAGTTCTGCTGCTCTTCTGCTTCAGCTACAATTACAAATGCTACACTAAATATGTTGAATTATCTTTAATTGATTCCGCAACAACTAGAACTTGCAATTTTTACAAAAATTATTTCTATTTAAAATCAAAACAAAACCGTTGACATCAAATAATTAAATTCCTCCCTTCCGAAACTGTTTTGAATAAGAGGATTTTATTCCCGGGAAACTAATTTCCCTGCGAATATTTAGAATTAATGTCATTATTTATATAAAAACTACGAAATTTCTTATTAATCGCAAATTGTAACATTTCAGATTCTTTCTTTTGTATTTTCAACATATTCAAAACGAAAGATACTGAAAATAACGGTTTACATTCCCATCTTTTGAGTTTCATTAGTTTTATGCTTGCCAAATTGGAAAATATTTTTGTGTTTTAGAAATTTTTTTTAAATATTTAGGTACAGTTTCGCGTCTCACACGCACTAGTTACTTTCAACACTTCAAATAACTGTATAGATTTACAGTTCTTCTGAGGAATCTTCTCTGGTTTACCATATCGCCGTCAAGGCAGATTTACCATGTGCTCTCACTAGTACAACAATTAACAAACACCAAACCACACGTATTTTGTTATTAGAAAATTACGTGCTAATCGGTCTGATTGTGTAAGGCGTTGGCGTTTACGCCAAAGGCGTTTTTTGTACAAAATTAAAGAAACATACACGCAGTTTTCTTTAATCTACTACGAAATACGGCTGAGGCGTAAACGCCAACGAATTACACAATCAGGGGGAATGTCAAAATCAAGAAAGAAGAAGCATCAGTTACATGGCAGATTTATGAAAAAAACCTTTTCACGTAGCTTGTAAAGGACATGACTGACTATCCTACACAATCGCGCGATGTGCCAATTATGACATGTGTGCTGAAAGAGTGTGGCTTAAAAACGTAATAGATTTTTTTGATTTTGCTCGGACCAGTACTCAGGGATGATCCCCACATATGCAGTGCATTGCACAGGATCTAGAAAGAAGGGGATAGTATTGAGGGGGAGGTGAAGGAAGATGAGAAGACAGAGCATTTTTGTAGCTATTAGAACCATTTTACTACGCCGGCTAATTTCTTGCTACAAGGCCGACGAAGGAAAGCGCTGTTCCTCTTCTCTTTAGTACATGATTGGGTCAGTCGCTGTAAGTTATGTTCAGTGATCAGTGCTATGCCTTCATCACTGAAACAGGCTGACAACTAGTAAAGCAATGCTGAGCAGAAGAATGCGACACAATCGGCCTGATTGTGTAAGGCGTTGGCGTTTATGCCAAATGCGTTTTTTGTACAAGATTAAAGAAACATACACGCAGTTTTCTTTAATCTACTACGAAATACGACTGAGGCGTAAACGCCAACGCCTTACACAATCAGGGGGAATATTCATGACTGGGCGCATGGCTGAACCCAGGACTCTCCGCTTCATAGTCACGTGTTAACTACTTCAGCCAAAAGCACCCTCAAAAGATTGGCAAGTCTGTCCGATTTGGAAATGTTTATGAATATTTTAATAAAATGATAGTTTCCATGCGATGAGGGTAGTATTTATAGTGAGCCAGACGTTTTTCCATAATTAGCGTGTCACCTACAACGCCATTTTCAACAGATTTTTTTTTAAATCTGTCAGGCTTTTGCAACATTTTCCTGTGAATTAGTCGCCCGATTGTGTAGGATAGTCAGTCAAGGCCTTCAATAAACTTTTGGCAGTAGTTCGATAAGTATTTGTACAATAGGCAGCTGCGCTACTGATAGTACCTGGTAAATCTGTCTTGATCGCCGATATATCGTCTCAGTCACCCTGCCGGCATCTGTGCACCAATATTTTGCTAATTTACTTTGCAAAGCATTTTTAATACAATACATACATACATATGTACATACATACGTACAAATGTTTTTCGGTAACATAAAACAGCTGCTTTTTTATTATTAAATAATTAAAGTAGGTACTTACCGTTAGAGTTTTTCTCCGCATACATCATAATTTTCTTAAATCTTTTTGTTTGTAGGTTGTTAGAAAAAATTATTTAAACATTTTGAAAACACTAACTTTTTACTAAAAGCACATTTGCACAAAAATTCACAACACTTTCCGCATGGTATTTTCTGCGCCCGCACCTTTCACAAACAGTTGAAATTCGTAACTGCCAAAGTATATCTGCATCAAGTGTATGCAAGAGCTCTGCCGCTCTCTTTTTTTAATTTCATCATCTAGGAATCTCAAAAATTATAACACACATGGTGTAACAATATGAGGTGTCAGCACTGCGGTAAATGATTATGTATCACTGAACCGTTGTTGAACTACACTTTTGTTAAATTTTTGTATACAATAAGTCCTCGTTGTTTGCATATGTGAACGTTATACGCAATTGTGCTTTAAACTCAATAAGACAAATTTTTTTTTTAATTGTTGTCCAATATGATATTGAGTGACAGCGACTGACAGATGATTAACATAATATAACACATATATATTTAAGTAAATAATTTCAATTCAATGTGTTGTACCAAAAAACTCTTATTTTTATTGTAATGTTGTATATGTAGCCCCAAAAAATGTTTATATAATTTTTGTACTGAATAAATAAATATATAAATCTGTAAATTTAATGAATTTGTTGTCACTGGTATTTTTGTGGTTGCTTTTTCTTTTAGAACTTTTTTCGTAAACCAAACATTCATACATTCAAACTCCAAATCGTACCAGCTGATGAGAATTTCAAGATATGCATGTATTTTAATCAATGTTCTTTGGATACCACCTCATATTCGTACACCATGTATGGTGTACTAGGAATGTAAACAAATTGAGTGGCAGATGCTCTTGCATATGTTAATGTTGGTACTTGATACAGATCATTATCTAACATTTAATACTTTGGTAGTATAAATTTAAAAAAAATATACATACCTACATAAAAAAATTAAATTTCAAATATATAAAAATTTCAAATATATAAAAATTTCAAATATAAAAAAATTTCAAATGTATAAAAATTTCAAATTTAACACTTCCATCCGCTGCATTAATTGACCACCAAAACACAAAAAAAAATTACAAAAATAGAACCCTTTTTAGATATAAAGCGAAACTACTTTTTAAAAAATATCTTATTAAAATTGCAAACAGATGAACATACATACATATGTACATACATACTATGTACTTACATATATGCATATGTATATACTTACTAAAGTATATACATACATACATGCATACTTGTGTAATTCATTAAATGCATTCTTTCTGCTTCCAAACTCATCATCGCAGTTATTCTTATAATCAATATTGCAAATATTTGTATTAATAAATTATAAACTTAAATTCTAAAATTCATTTGAATCGCTATACGTGTTAACCCAAAGAAAAGAATGACAATCTAAACGCCATTTCTACCATATTCTGGGGAATATCTGGACGATGACATATATAAACTTCCTTAGGTGGAGACAGAAACAAACGTCCAACGGCTGTAAAATATACATGTTTGTTTTCACTAGATGATCTTCCATCACGTACACGTATAGTCATGCCATGTTCCTTGACTGATATTAAGTCTTTACCATTTAACTGGCGGGATACGTCACGTTTTGAAATCTTGGCCTTTTGCAAAATTGTATGTATAGTATGGAACGCCATGGACATTTCAGCGGTGAAAGGGAAAGTTTCTTTGCTGGATTTAAGAGGGCAAAATACCGAATTATTTGTCCCATCGACATATATATAATAGAATATATTATTCTTCCAGCCGGCTGATATTTTAACGGGCACAACATTGCTAATTTCTTTCCAAAGTGATTCAGTGACCTGCGTTTGTAATTGAACATCCGAAGCAGTACAGTGCAATAGATTATCTTCCATAAAATTCTCCCAATCCGAACCGCTGTCATCGCTTGCCTCGTTATTGGCCAATAGACGTTTTTTACTCGAATCATCTTCGCTAGGTGTTAGACTGTGTACTGATGAGCCCCCCAATGATGAACAAGGTTGATTATCTTCTTCGTAAATAGTACTTCTTTGTGTGTAAACATTGCTAGAAGATCCAGATTCCTTAGAGTTGGATGCATGTAACTTTTGCTTCATCAAAGTAGTATCTGACTTTTTTGTTTCCTTGCCCAATGCTATAGCTTCTTCTTCTACTATAGAAGTTTCCAAAATTTCCGGTCTTTTGTTCGAGACAGACCAGAACATAGCCAGAGATTCTATGCCACATTGGACCAAATGATCCAGGGTTTCTTGTATTTCCTCTATGTAGAATAGCGAAGGGACCACCTTCTCTTCCTCCTCCAAGTCAGGAGCATTGAAAATTTTTAACACCACCGCCAGCAATAAATGACCGCGTCCACAAATTGCTAAAAAGTAGCGCCCAGGACTATCGGGTAAAATAATTTCTTCCCAAATATATAGCTCCTTGGTGCTGTGTCTGTGAACAAACTCGAAAATACCTCGACATCTCATAAATACTTCTATATAGTGGCGCATTTCTAGAGGCATTTGGGAGGCCAACATATAGTGATCATAGTAAAGAACGCTGCCATAAATAAAGAATTCTCGATGGGTATGCAAAGGTTCATCATTCCAATTGCGATAGTCCATAGCCTCCATTTCGCTTAGAGCATCAAAAATACGCAACTGAGCTTCCTTGGGCAAAGGAAGATGCCGCGACTCTTTTAGAACATCTTCCAAAGGTGTAACATGGCCTTTCTTTTCTAATTTTGTCAGTAAACGCACACGTTGTATGTCACAAAAATTCAGCATAAATTGGCGGAAGTCAGTTGCCTTAAAATTGTTTAGGCTCATGTGAGGGAACATAAATTTTATATATGCCAACAACTCATCCGCCCTTAAATTTCCTTCGGATAAATTGACCATAGAGCAGGGATAAGAAAATAGTACAAGAAATCCATTCAAGTTTCGATAATATACAAAATATTGAACGTTTTCAAATTCCAATTTTGAAGCAGAGGGTTTCGTTTTCAATTCCTCACTAAGAACAGCATTTAATGTTAAAAAACTGCCACGCGCCTTGTACAAAAAGTTATTGGAAGGATCTTCAGGATAGTAATACAAAGAGTTTTTGTGTTCATCATCTTGATAACATTCTGGTGGCAAGATTAGCAGACCAAAAATCATGCCCAATTCTGAACTTGCTGAGCAACTTTCATTTAGGTTTTGAAGTTTTTCAAACATTTCCGAAAATTTTGTGAAATTTTCAATTTTTTTAATTTCATTTGGAATCTCTCCGCTTGCGGCCAAATCACCATCATCATTTTGGTTTTTAAGAGGTCCTTGAAATGTTAGACAAACCTTTGTGGGCTCCACAAATTGTAAAAGCAAATCGTCAATATTACTGCCTCTTATTTCAATATCATCCAAGGTTTTAAACCAGTCTCCTTTAGACACAGGTTTGAGATTGCCCTGCTGAAATAAAGCTGGCATATCGTGTACAAAACTATCCACCATTAAACATTCAGGTTGATCTGAAAAGGGCACTACATGAAAACCTAAAATAGATTCCACAGCCGTAGAGCGTCTGCCAAAACGAAAACGATCGGCCGCTGTTATAACTAGTTCTAAAGTCTTAGATGATTCTTCAGACGTGGCAATATTAGCAAATGTAAACTCGTTTGTTTTATTTTTTCCTTCTTCAATTGGCGCGTTCGCTTTAAGACCTGTGTGTTGCCTTCTCGAAGATTTTTTAGCCATCCTTAAGGAATTTCTCATAAATTCAACCTTGCCTTCGGACTGGAGTTTGCTTAAGTCCTTCGGCACATACTCTAAATAAAATAGAGTGCCATCCTCTAAAACAAACTCTTCCCAGTTCGCCATATCACTTCCATCGCTGTAAGAATCATCTGCACTCCCGGAATCACTTTCTGACGAATAACTCTCACTGCCGACATCCACATTTACGCAACTGCTATTGTCCTTAATTGCTTGATATTCTTTGGAGCGACGCATTTCTTTTGAATAACTACTTTGTGGCAAGTAAACGAATGCAATTAATGCGCTTGCGTGGAGCAGTAATGACAAGCCAGATATTTTACATTTATTCTAGCGATTTTGGTAACATAGAATGTTGCACACAAAGCCAAACATAGACTTCACTACAAAAAATAACAGGTACAATACACTTTACTCCATATCATGCTAACGCACTTAAAACTATTACTTCGTAGTACGAAATTTTTATGAGCTGTGCTTCGACAAGTACGTTTTCTGTTACATCAGTTAAAACGGTATATAGTAAAGTTAACATCAAGACTATGCTAAAACCTTCACATACAAAATATAGTTTGGGAACGTCTATACTGAGCACAAAATATAAACACCCTACACTGCACAAAAACAAGTATGCTACAACCTAAACTTCTGCTTATACTTATTAACACAAAAATGATATTTTTTTAGTATTGTTATTTTCAGAATTAATGTGTACGCGTTTGTATTAAAATATATTTTTTAAATTGTTTATTGTAATAAATAATTTTTTTGCGTAACGGCATGAAAAAACAGAGTTGGTATGCGTAATAGATATTCATCCAGACTGATTGCACACAATATATCAGTACTTTACAGCACTGTTTATTGTTATGGAGGAAAAGTCAGGTGAGTCGAAAAATATGTCACCCAAAAATAATTACGATCCTTCCGAGAATTCCGATCAGAATGTGGCAGAAGCAGACTTGCAAGGTATTTTGCAAAGAAATTTTTTTTAATATAAAAATGTATTTTGTGTTCTCGCAGAAATGGCCGCTGTTAACGACAGCCTAGACGAGTTGAGCACTGTTTTAGATTTCTTTGAGCAGCGCACAGATAACATTATTGAAAAGCTGAAAGAATTACTGCATTCCAATCGTGAGATACGCCAAGAATTGGCTTTAGAGAATGCCGCTAATGAAGTCGCAAATTTGGACATAGAAAAACCGGAATCGTAAATTATCTACCGCAATTTTCTTCATAAGCAGACAAATTATCTACAAGTATTAGGCATTGGGTGATCAACATTTCTTATTACACGACAAATAAAGTACAATAATTGAAAAATAATATGGAACAATTTCTACTTAATTTAAAGTAACTATTTCTTTAAACGCAATAGCTGTTTGCTAGAAACTTCAAACAACCGCTTATTAATGTGCTTTAATCGGTGAACCTCCTGGCGTAATGACTGTACTTCCCTATTATCACAGGATGAACTGCTTGTAACTAAATGCGACATAAGATTGCTAGACGTACTGAAGTTTTCGGGTATTTCATACTCATCTTCATAACTATCAGAAACCATTATCTCTACGATTTGGTCTTCATCATGTTCGACTGGATCCATCATCCTTTTAAGATTTGAACAAAAAACTTGTGGTTGTTTATGTTGGGGATGAAAAATAGTAGGATTTGTTAATCGAAGAGTGATATTCGTGATGGGTCCTTTGAATTGCAGTGATTTTACTAATTGACGGCTTGGTATGTTCCATACCATAACCTGATTATCACTACCACCAGAAACTAACGTTTGGCCATCTAACGACAAGGCTAAACAGTTTATACTACTTGCCTTTGTATGGCCAACGAAGGTTTTAGGCTGTTCTTCAACATGATACTCCTAAAAACAAAGAAAACAAAATAACGAAATTTTATGGCACAAAAACATTTATACAATTTTCCACTCACCTTAACTCTCGGTATGTCATTAATGTAAAATTCGAATATATTTCCACTATTTGTACCCACAAACACCATAGTTTCTAAAACGTTCGATACTACGCTTTGAAGTCCTTCAGCAAAAACAACACTTAACAATAAAATACCACTACTTAAGTCGTATATTTTGCATGAACGATCCAAAGACACAGTGAACATATATGCTTTCATTCCACCTGCACCGATATGAACATCTGTTACAGGCAGACCATGATCGTTAAAGGTATAAGTGGGCTCAGTGCTTTTATCAACATTACAACGACACAATACTTTTGTTAGATTCCACACCATAACAGCTCCATCCTTGCCTGCGCTTATGAAATGGGAGCCATCATCGACAAATTTTACAGAAGTCACTGTTTGATAATGTTTAGCTAAACTCGCCATCATACGACCAGTTGATACCTGCCATATATAAATGGTTTCTTGTATTCCAGCCACTATATAACAACCATCTGTAGATAATGCTAATGCCGTTACACCACCAGGAACCACAAAGCGTATCGCAGTCATTTGTTCTTGTGCATTGATAGGCCACACGTGTAGCAAAGGCTTTGTTAAATTAGCTGCCACTACATATTCGGAACGTAAAATATTCAGTGATTGAGGTCCAGCGCCACCGCCACCACCTTTGTAATTCATTAAATTTGTTCCCGTACGGTAGTCCCATGCCGAGCAGGTCAATTGGTTATCATTGGTATCACTAACAAATAAAACTTCTACAATACCATTTTCACTCATTTTAAAGTTCTACAAAAATATTCATTACCGCGAGTAAACAATGAGGTTTTTAACTGTCAAATACTAAAGACCAGCGCCGAAAAAGATGTCTTGGCTGAGCCGCCGGCATTTGCTACCAAAGACTACGCCTGTTGTTTTATTTTCTATTGCTGTACAAGTGTGATGTCCTGACAGTTGGGCCATTAATATAGTCATATCATGGTAATATATTAATGAAGGGGTAGCCCTACGAAATATAACAATGTTTGCTGTGTCATTAAGGGGTCCACAGACATCGTTCTTTTTGCATAGTTTGAACCGTACAGTTCAAACTGTACGGTTAAAACTGCTAGTGTGTAGGCAAAAACCGACGTTCCTTTGGAACGTGCCAAAAATCTGTGGCGTCTTGATTTTAACCGTCGGTCTTCACACGGGTTCGTTCAAAACAGCTTGTGTGTGAGCCAAACAATAAAGCAGGACACCTTTTGCCTGCGTAAAATACTGAAAATGTAAAATTTGCTGATTCGCGTGTTTATTTACATTTTTTTGTTTTGATTTTAGCGAAGAAGAAAAGAACGTGTAGTGTGTGTGCATGGTCGTTGTGCGTGTTAAGCCGTACAGTTTTACCCATTCGGTTAAAACTGTTCAAAAGAACGAAGTGTGTTCCTACCTTTACTTGGCTACATTGATGTCCAGTTTTTGCATGCAATAACTCCTCATTGTTTGTATATGTGAACATTGTCAGTAATCGTACATATGCGGACCAAGCCAACAGTTCCCTTGGTTGCTGCAATGTTGTGTAAATTGCTGTAATACTGCCACCTCACATATATTATATCATGAATACATATTTGATTTCATTCCCGTCGTCTTTTGACCGCCTCGATTTGTGATGAATGCTGCCGCTTATTAAATTATCCGGCACAGGGCTGTCAATTTAATCAATGTCGCACGTGCAATTGTTTTGATACCCGATGTGTTTACGTCGGAACATTGCCTCAATATTTATCGTTTTTAAGTGAATAACAATATTCATGTCCGATATATTTTTGTGCTGATAATTGGTAAACAGTCATGGCTCCAAGCAAGGAAGAGAGAAGCACATTATCTTTACCACAAAAACGATACTATCGGCAAAGAGCGCACTCGAATCCCATAGCTGATCATTGTTTTGATTAGTAAGAGTAAACTTTGCTTGCAAACAATTCTGCAATGTCAATATGTATATTTCTGAATATTTTCAGCCCGGCTCACCCTGAAGAGGTGGACTGGAAAGAATTTTATCCACAATATGATAGTTACTCACCACCTAAATGCGTAGAATTCGCTGATATAGGATGTGGCTATGGTGGTTTTTTAGTAACATTAGGCGAAATGTATCCCGAACGCTTGGCTATTGGAATGGAAATACGCGTCAAAGTATCAGACTATGTTATGGATCGTATAAAAGCTTTGAGATCATTGAATGGAGGAAAATATGATAACATTGCTTGTATTCGTACGAATGCAATGAAATATTTGCCAAATTACTTTGCTAAACATCAATTAGATAAAATGTTCTTTTTGTATCCCGATCCACATTTCAAAAAGGCGAAACATAAGTGGCGTATTATAAATCAAGCGTTGTTATCAGAATATGCATATGTGCTAAGAAAAGGGGTAAATAAGATTTATTTGATTAACATATTTAAATGTAATTTGTTTGAGATAAAGGAATTGTTTTATTTGTTATTGGTTAAGGCTCTGTATATGCATGAATTTCATTGGCTCTTACACCAAAGCAAACTTCAAACCTAGTTCCACAATAACGAAACCCATGGTATAATAATTATATACCTTGATGAAACCTATCAGTTTATGCACAAACCTAAAGCTAATTTAGAATTATACAAGAGAAAGCATAGCAGACTTCAAAACATTTATTTTCGAATCAGGTTAAGGTTTACTTTTTATGAGCCTTAGAAACTTTCAAACTATGAATGTGTAAATTACTTAAATTTCTTATTAATAATAGGGGCTGGTTTATACAATGACTGATGTGGAGGATTTGCATAAATGGATTGTTAAACACATGCAGGAACATCCCTTGTTTGAACGAATATCCACTGAAGAGGAGGTATGTATATTATAAAATACACATTCATATATTTAGTTTATATTCTTTTGCATTTTTAGGCTAATGATCCCATAACCCCAAAACTTTATCAAAGTAGTGAAGAAGGTGCTAAAGTAGTCCGAAATAAAGGGTCACATTTCTTAGCCATATTCCGCAGACTTTAATAAAAATTAAGACAATCCAAAAATTATTTAGAAATTTGTTTCAATTATAAGAAAACTAATATTTTAACTTTTCTTCAAAGATCGGGTTCGAAATATTTTAATATAAAAAAATTGTACTTGCCCTTTATTCTGTAACTGTCTGCCAACATCATGTCAAGACAATATCAATAATAGAACGTTTACCTACTTCTTGTGGTCGACTACACTCTGAGGTTTTGGATATAGCAAGAAGGTATTATTAATTGCCAATTGCTGGAGAAAAGGAGTACAGAAGAGCTCTATATTTGATATTGTCTTGACAAATAGTTACAGAATAAGGCGATTGTCTAAATTCATATATGCTTAATTTTTACTGTTGCAACTCATCGTGTATTAATGCATCTTGTTGCAACGAACTTGTAACATTTTACCCGATAAGATAATTTCGGTTCCATTTTCAAATATTTTAAAACAGCAAAGATGTTCATGAGATTACTATTTTTAACTATGTTCACTTTTATAATAGTTAGCAGTTTTTATTCTAGTACTCGGGAGCTATAATTTGAAATGCAGACAGAATGGTACACACAGGCATAGGCGGAGTATGGTTTTAAATTACTTTTTCATGTACATATTAAAATATAAAAAAAGGTGATGGGGGTATTGTAAAATCAACGTTTACGATGTCTAGAATCATGAGAATTGTCACGATGTGAGCCACGGTGCGATGAAATGTAGCCACGGTGGTGTTTGTTAGTATTTGAGGAAGAAGAGGTATGATGATGGTGTATGGGTCGTTTGTCTTGATATTTGTCCTGGTATTTATCTCGTCGATTATCCACATATTTTTCTGTGTGGCGGTCACGTGAAGGTTTGCTTAAAAAAGTAAAAGAACGGATTATAAAATATATGGATACAAGAGTATTTCACTAATTACCTCTTTCGGTGCTTGGAATGGGGTGAACTTGAAGGTGATCTAGAGTAGTGTCGGGACTTTTTCTTGCTTTTAGATGGTGGCGGTGTATGAGATCTGGAACGGTCTCGTTCACGTTCTCTATCACGATCGCGTCGTGATTTCTTATAACGACCTACCGAATTCGAACGAGACCGCGATCTTGTATGCGATCTGGAACGTGCAGTTCTTCTGGAATCTCTAGATCTTGATCTAGACCTTGAATCCTTGCTAGGTGATTTTTCATTAGGCAAGGGTAATGGAATAGTTCGCTGTATAAAACCTCCCCATGCATTATGAGAGCCATTACTACGATCAACTGCCGTTACAGCTGGTGGAGTATTTTGTTCTTTCGTCTTATTTCTTGACTCCATATAACGTTTCTTTAGCTGCTCCACAGCTTCTTCCAATTGATCAACATTAGGTTTACTTCTAGTATACAGTTCCATGACGCGATAACAGATATCTATAATATCATCTTCGGTTACTTGAAATACGCCATACCACGGATATGGTTGTGATGGCAATGCTATTGATAGCTTACGAGCACTTAAGTATATGCAAGCACAAGCTATAGTTTCTGGGTTGTAGCGCATAAAGACATCGGTACGCAGTGAATCGTTCATAAAATTCCATGACATCTGCATGAGTTGTTCGTGCTTTTCGTACTTTAGCACCTGTAAGTACATAACAATTAGCTTATGAGGATGTTTGACGTGCACACAAAACCCCAGCTCTTTAAGAACACGCCGCTCCGCTTTTATAACTTGGGTTTTGAGATTTGTATAGTATTGATCCAATATCATGGGCGTTATATTTCTGAAACGAAAGAGGAATAATAATAGCATATAAAAATTTCCCTTTTCAATAAAAATAGAATATTAATTAAATATAGTATTGCTAAGCTTCTTTGAATTGTATTTAAGTTTATTGCTTGTAATATATATTAATTGGCCATGAATGGCTTTGTATTCCTATGGAAATAAATAAAAATTCGAATCCAAGCTTTTTTGAAATAAAGCAACGAAGTATGATATCCCACATAATAAGGACATTCTCCCATATACATACAATTCAACACTAAAATATTTGTATGTACACTTACCTTTGGCCTCTCACTTGTTTGATGTGATGGAAAACGTTTATTACATCACGTATTCTACGCGGAGCTTCCTCTATCTTCGAGGCTAAACACACACAGCTCATGGCCACCGTTTCCATGTTGTGCCGCACGAAACTCTTCGAATAAAAAAAACGCTGAAATATAACTTGACCAGTAGCCATAGCAACTTGTGGCAGTTTAAGTAAAATGCCTGCCGTCTGTATTAGTTCACATCCCAATATACGTAAATCCTTTTCAGTTTCGGCATCCAAACCGTCCAAATGTGATGGAGTTTCATCAAGTTTTACCTCAGGTATCAAGCTATTTTCCAACGTCAGCACGATTTTATTATATAGTCGCGGAAATATAGGTTTACTTCCAATAATCGCAGTTGATGAGCTACTATTAATGCTTTCATTTTTGCCCGAATTATTTAAAACACTAGCCATCTTTCCACAACTGATAAAAACAATTAAATGTTTTCTATCCTTTTGTATAGCTAACAGATACACGCGCCGAAAATACTTCATTTATATCGGCGGCAGCTACATGTTTAACCGGCAGCTTAATCAGCGAACGGTTGCACCAAGGCGAATTCATACAAGGTGGCCTTACTTATGCAACTCTGTGTAAAATTTATTGAACTGTCAAATGAAATGCTTTGGAAAAAACAATGGCCGCACACAAAAACGAAAAACCAGAAGAGCACTTTGACAGTTCAATAATTTTGCCTTGGTAACAGCTGATCACTAATTTCTGAACTAAGGCGACCTGGTATGGATTCGCCTTGGGTTGCACTGAATATTCGGCATAACGCAGTCTAATTATACATTCTTATGTTATTGCGATATCAGAAAATTATTAAACTACGAATTGTTATTCAAAGTCCAGTTAAAATTGGCGAAAATACATGTCATTATAATTTTTTATTTAAGAATTTCTGCCAATAACAATTTTTACGCCCTAAATATTTAGGTTTTGCTTAACACTAAAATTCAACATTATAATGGTTGCAATATGATACATGGATATAATTTGCAGTTTTTTGTTTGCCGCACGCAAAATTGGATAATATACCTACAAGAACACTACCGAACATTTGACTAGTTATTTGTTTGATAGTGCTGAGGGCTTAATACCTCATTGCCTATACAAAACTTGCTATCATTTTCTTAAGGGCAATATGAAAAAACTGATGTATACAATTGTATACATGTGACCTTGCATCTCTGTCGTACTTATTAATTCTGCCGACAAGAGAAAATATAGCTCACCTGCTCACTCTAGTGCTTTTTTGTATTCACATATGTCGCATCAGTTGATTGCTCAGTACTGAAGAATCAAATGACTACTCAAACCATACAAACTAATAAATTAAAATTAAAAATATCTTGTACCCGTAATAATATTAATATTAGATAATATTAGACCTTCATGAATATGAAGCATACGGTATATTCAGAGCGAGTGCACTAGAAATGTTTGTTGGGCTATTGTACTTGACATGCGCAAGTAATTTGTATGAAGTACTTTGCAACCAGGGACAGGAAAATTGGTACAGCTGATCTTCTTTGGGTACTATTTGTATCTAGACAGAAATTGATTCCACACAATTCGAATATTTTTTACTTTTGGGAAAATTAGTATTTACACATATATTTATTTCATCAATGTAATACAAAGTCTTTAAGGTCCGATATATAGTGTATTACATGGTAAAAAACCTGGTTAATTCTATATGTATGTATGTATACTAAATGAAATTTATTTGTTGATGGTAAAGCAATGTGTGAGGTATATCATTGGTGCTCTCCCAAATCATCAGTACACTGCAACCATATTTTTTAAAAGTTATATATTATAAGCTTTATATATGTACATATATATATATATATATATATATATATATATATATATATATATATATATATAGTTATGAAGTTTTTCTATTTAACACATTGTTGTCACAATACTAATATATATAAATGAAATTTATTTGTTGGTGGTTAAGCAATGTCTATATGCATTTCATTGGTGCTTTCCCAAATCGTCAGTAGACTTTAACTTTTCAAAACTGTGGTTAAAGTCTACTGACGATTTGGGAAAGCACCAATGAAATGCATATAGACATTGCTTAACCACCAACAAATAAATTTCATTTATATATATATATATATATATATATATATGTAAATATATAAATATATATATATATATATATATATATATATATATATACATATATACATATGTTATATTCTTACATATATAATATACATAAATAATATTCTTTGGTACTTATTATATAATAAATAGTACTGTTTGTTATTTGATTTGTTTGTATTTTGATTTTCTCATCCCTGATGCAACAAACCAGTCTGAACAGCGTCTGTCATTCAAGTTTCATCAGTCATTCGCTGGTCGTCAGTGCGTACGGTTGTAAAATTAGTTCGTTGTCTAACTGAGAGATAAATCTGTATTATTTATCTAATTTTTATCTGTGTTGAAACTCACAACAAGAGTTTAAAGTATTAATTATAATTTGATAATCAAAAACCATTTTTCAAATAAGCGTTGTTACAGTGAAAAACAAAGAAATAGTAATAATACAAAGCGTTGTCGCTAGCTTGCGGGAATTTTCGCAATATACCTACATACATATAATAAAAAGGCCTTTATGTACATACAACACATGCATATATTTTTTGTTTTAAATTACGAAAAACCTGGACGTAAAATATATTTCTTAAACTCGCTGGCTGGCTGTATGTACTGGCGTTGCAGTGTTGCTCTCTATATACAAAGTTGCTGTGGTTGTTGCAATTAATAAATATAATAACGTGTGGTAGTGGAATAACAAGCTTTATAATTTGTGCGGTTCTTTTTATTGATATAAGAATGTATGTATGGCTAATGAACTTACATATGTATGTATTTTCCGTTAGCTTTGCAAATTAATTAAATATAAATAATACACCACTACTCTCACTCACAATAAAAAACTTAAATCATAATACATACTTTAACAAAGAAAAAAACAGCTATCTTAACATAGTGATTTTTAAAATAATGTGCTGCTTCTCATAACCACAAAACTGCTCTTCCCCCGCTACCACTACTACTATAAATGGTTGTTTTTTTATTATCTCGAATTTACACACACACACTCAATCTCTTTTTAAGAAAAAGGGCAACAAAACATTGAAAAACACATTGTATGGTGTGGGGAAATCGATTGATTACGTACAAAAAAGAAAACGAAAATATAGAAATAATTACAATCTACATTTAAAGTAAAACTCCAAAATAAACAATTAGAGGTAAACATTTAACTATAAGTGTTGTCTATTTTACACATATTCACATGAAAAGTAAATGAAAATACAGAAAATATTAAATTGGAAAATAAAAAAGTTTTAAAAAAGTAATTTAGACAGAATAAAAATGGAAAAATCTACAGACTCTTCAGCAACATCGTCAACTTCTACTTCAAGTGTAGGTTCTGGAGGCCCGCCACCAGGCAGTAGTAGTAATGTCTCAGCAGCAACAACAGCACCTAGTGAAGCTAATCAACAAGAGCAGATTTCGCAAAAACATCGTCATCTTCATTATCATCCAAACAATTCAACAACAACAGCATCTACAACTCCAACTAAAAATCAACATAATAATTCACTAGGGTGTGGTCCATCATCAACTACAACAATAGCAACGTTGTCGTCATTGGATAGAGAAGGCAGCAATAGTAATAAGGTTGTTGGTGGCAGCAGCAATTTAAACTCCAGTAATATAATATCGTCCCTTAACAATGCCTCCTTGGGCAATCAATCTTCAAACAACAACAATGCCAGCACTACCAGAAATAATCCTACTATTATATCAAATGCAATATCATCGCCTGCTTCAACAGTTCCAGCTTCCAACACTACCACCTCTCAGCCGTCACAAATGGCGCCAATTAATCTTAATATAAGCACAACAACTGGTGGCAACTTTAGTGTGTCCGTAGATCCCCATATTACGGTGGAAAACCTCAAGAAAATAATTGGAAAAAAGTTAAAGGTGGCCAAGGATCGTATATGTTTATTGCATCGTGAAAAGTAAGAAAACACTTTTATAACTAGTTATTTACCTACATATATGTATTTATTTGAACCAAAATATTTTTAGCATCGGTACCAGTTTAGTGCTTTCGGAATTATTTTATTTATTTTTATCGAAGCAGGTATTTTCCTAAAGGCTTTACTAAAAAAAATTTACATGTTCAACAACAAAATTTTGATAGGTACATATAAAGGATATTTCATATTTTATCTTTTATAAAAATGCAAACTGGGAGAAATTTTCAAAAAAAAAAATTAATATTTTTTAAATTTATTTAAATAGAACTATTAAATATTTTAAATTGTTTTGATTAGGGAACATAGGTGTCTCCTTCTGTCCTATAGACTCCGCTAAAGCAAGCAAGTATGTATGTATGAAAGATGTTTTTTTGCGAGGGATTTTGAAAAAGAGATTTTATATTTACTCTTCAGGAGTGCAAAGAAAAACTGTAATTTTCTACCTATATCTAGTACACATTTGTTGTAAATTCAGAAATATTCAACACTTCAATTTATAGTTTTGAAAGAAGTTGTAATAATTTTATAAGCACATGTTTGAAATTACACGATGTCAAAACAAGTCCGATATCTATTTTCATACATAGATATGCAAGTATGGAAGTACAATTATATTCCTATTGTCCGTGTGCTGTAGGGTATCGCGAAAAAGTTACCCTATTATTGAAAATTTTTAAATAGGTATTATGTCTAAAAAATTTTTGAAGCAATATTTTACTAGATATAGATAATCTGATTTTTCTCATATTTGTTATTTTAGGTTTCAGCACTAGTGTGACTAGATCTAAACTAAAAGTAAATTTGACTTAGAAAATAAAAAAGTACCTACATGCTAAAAAAATAATTCACATGAGACAGTTTTGCGCTAGGAGGGAAAAAGTTGAAGTACTTGTAAATTGTATTTCAGAATTCTACTAATTAAATTATATATCATATAATCTGGAGAAAAATATTCTAAGCGCATCGGATAAGAATTTAGGGGGGCTACTCTGTAATTCTAATACAAAGTAAATGCTTTCGAATTGCAATGTAAATAACATACACAAATTCAACAATGATTAACCAGTCAGGAATGAATCAGTGGATACATGGTCTTTCGTATTTAAAGCATAGTGCTCTATTATGCTTCAAATACGAAAGACCATGTATAAGCAACTTTACTATAACATGAAAAATATGATGTATGTAGGTATCACATAATATAATAATAAAAATATAGAATCTGCAGTTAAATCTAAATTACTATATTAAATATGAATGGCTATATTGTTCAGAACCCGTAACTTGTAAGTGTTGTGAGCAAACAACTTGAGTATGAGTAGAAAATTTTTTTAGCTTATTTTTTGTCAAAGGGGTAGTGTGTTATTAGCAAATGTGGTACATACGTGTGCGTGTGTATATACATATAAAAGTTTGCCGGTTCTGCGCGTTGCAATAATGAATTTATTTTTCTAAGTTATACATACAAACTTGAATAATATTAAGATATTTACGTATTTAATTTATGCCTTAATTGTCGAACTAGTAGGCCAACTGAGCTAAAAAATGCAGTTTAGGTATATACATATAAAATAAACATTTACTGAAGCAAGACAATACGCCTTTTGCCGCGCTCTGATATAATAATTTTTACATAAATTGGATAAATGTTTATATACTCGTACTAATTATAAAATGGTCCATTGGTATATCATTAAGCAAAAATGTTTACAGCGGCGTTGCTTTCTATATAATTTCATAACATATGGATACCTAGTTTTTGATAATTTTTATATCAGAAAATTTCTTTTTATAATGTTAGATTTCTTAAACCAATGCTTAAAAAAGAAAACAACGCTCTATAAAGAGCACATATCAAATATCACATTAGTTCACCGATATCAGCTATTATTGTTTAATATATCAAAGATGTAACGTTTATCCTTACTTTCAGTTTCGTTCCACTGCAGTAGGGTAACTGGGCTTTAGCCCAATAACTTTCAAACTGTAGTGAGAAAAAATTGCGTGATGCCATATCAAAAATAAAAATAATCGTCGAAAGTGTAATGAAAAGGGATTAGAAGGGTAAAAAATTATAAAAAAAGATAACAAATTAAATTTCGGTAAAATTATAAAAGTGGGATCGTCATTGCCACTCCAAGGATTTAATGTATTTAGATATCATTTTTGTTTTGCGCAAATTTTTCCCAAATCTAATTATTTTAGTTGTACAGGTGGCAACGCTGCCCTGTAGGTTCATACTTACTTATGCATTTGTTTAGATGATATGTACTATGTACTCGCGTGTGATTAAATTTCAATTAGAGTACAGCGCTTTTTTTAGTTATGTCATATATGCTTTTTTTAAATTGTTTTGCTGTACTTTTGAGTTATTTTTGTATTTCAAATTTGCTTTTTACATTGACTTTTTTGTATTTGTTTATTTAGTACTTGAATTGTTTTTATTTGAAATGGTTTCTTAAAGACCCAGCGAACATTTTTGTTTTGAATGTTTTTAGGAACTCTATACAGGTCTCTGAATTTCTATCTAAAGCAACGAAAATTATATAAATGTACACACACATACATTTGAAAAGAAAGAAATTTTGAACACTTTTCCGATACTATCTACTAATAGAGGGCCAATTAAAATATTCTAAAATGATCTATTGATGCTAGCAGAAAATGGGGCATAAAATTATACATTTATCAGAATAGTTCAAAATTCGCACATATAATTATGAAATCGTAGGCATAAATTCTTTTGCTGTCTTAATTTATAAGAGTTATATTATTATATTGCTCCTAGCCATGATTCTATATTTTGAGCCATACATCGTCACGATCTACATAAAGCGGAATGATTTTTATTATTAAAAATGCGAAATCTCTAATAGGACAATGACAAGATGGCATACATAAAAATTTGAACAAGAATAGACTCCAAATGCACAAACTCTTCAGTTAAGTTTTTTACTGTCAATGTGCAGACTAATCTGATATAAATTCCGTAACAAAAATACCGTTACAAAATTTAAAAATATTTAGTTAAATGTCTACATGAAGATCAGACCACAAACAAAAAAACAAAAAAATTCAATGAACTAAAAGAAAACAAAAATTAAGAAATTGAGACACGAAGAAAATAATTGAACGGTACCACCAGTATTTAATTGGGGTTAACATCACTTCAGAATTCTCGTACACTATTTTCTAATGAATTTATAAAATTAAAAACTATTCAAATAAGTCATGAAAACAAAAAATACACACGAGTACTGGTGATAGAGTTTTTGTGGTTTGCTATGTACGTTGGATAATTAGATTGATGTTGAATTTCCCTTGGTCCTTGGAATATTTGTCTTGTCTTTCTGAATATAATACGTTACAAATCGTAGCCTATTAATCGTAATTGTTTACTGCATACTGTGCAATAAATAATTTGAGGATTTTCTGAAAAAGAAGAAAAAATACAAATTACAGTTGATCTCAGGAGAATTTGCCGTAAGACATTATACTATTTTTAGCAAATATAAAGGAATAATATTCCTTGAGGCGGAGAATGCCACTAAATGAATAATTTTTGGAAGTTTATTTAATTGTATAAGTAATTAAGCAAACCAAACATTAAGCGTGATGTGTTTATCCCGAAACATCTACCAATTGTTAATTGTGAATTAGTCAACTCGTAAGACGTGTTTTATGATTTTTCTTCTGTTCTTTAATGCTCTGCAATTTAGTTGTCTTCTGAACACATATGATTGATGTGCATACATACATATTGTGCGCTTTACGATTTTGGCTTTGTTATTACAAATATTGGATATTGCCACGTTGTTAGTAATGCAACAAAGTTAACATGTTTTGGCTTTAAAATACCTGGTCGGCTTGGTAGGTTTTGCAAAACACATTTTACAGTGCTGTACTTTTCGAACATTATATCACTTTGGCCATACCAACCAACGAAACCAATAATTGCATTCAATGCAACTGAAGGAATGCAACTAACTGTTTAATGGAATTTTATATTAATAATAATAAAAAAAACATTTTTTTTCATAATAAATTCCTGGGGTTTCAGTTAAAGTTCTGACACTTAGAATTTATCTGTTTTACTATTCTTTTGTTATGCCTTGAATTTCTATATAAATGATTCCAAGGAGTTGAATACAAAAATCAAAACAAGTTCAAGTCAAGCTTTGTAAACATTCAAGTCAGCAACCTCCATTTTGCTGCTATCGCCCTCTTCATCCGACATACATTCGCATATTGCTCCCACCATGTTGTATAGTTTAGCGGTATGAGAGTGGGGACGAAAAGTAACCTAAAAATTTGTGATAAGCACGAGTAAAGGAGCTGAGATCAGTAAGTGAAATAATTGAAGTATATATACATGATCTAATATAAAAAAAGCCGTAAATAAATGTTATTCAAGATACCATTATATTTGTCCTTATTCTGGTAGGTAAATGTCATTAATATAATTATTAAAAGAACTTCAATAGCGCAGAATTAAATTTGATGCCTTGTTTATTTTATTAAAAACTAAATTAAGGGACGTTGGACTCGCTTACAGTGCTTGAAATCCAATCATGTTTACTATAAAAATTCTTGTTGAGCATTTTGTTTACATCTAGACTTATAAAACTGTCCGTATTTTAAATTTTAGGAATTCTATTAATTATTTTCTTTTCTCTGTAAAAAAAAAATTTAAATGAAATTTATTTGTTGGTGGTCAAGCAATGTCTATATGTATGCATTTCATTGGTGCTTTACCAAATCATCAGTAGACTTCAACCATAGTTTTGAAAAGTTTAAAGTTAAAGTCTACTGATGATTTGGTAAAGCACCAATGAAATGCATATAGACATTAGACTTGTGTCCAAATAGCTCATTCGCTCAGTTTTGACAAGAACCTCTGATCAAACCCATTTAAATTACATAGGTTTGATTAAAGGTTCTTGTCAAAACTGAGCGAATGAGCTAGTTGGACACAAGTCTAATAGACATTGCTTGTCCACCAACAAATAAATTTCATTTAAAATAGTATTGTGACAACAATATGTCAAATAAAATTTCATAGCAGTAAAAAAAAATTTTTATATATAACCATCTATTTCATTATTTGCAAAATTTATCCTTTTTGGTATAAAAAAAAATAATTATCCAATGTGTCAACTGCAATAACTTTTGTAATATTTGGTCTTAATATTCTTAATTTATGTGACAAAACGAAAAAGGTTTAACCGATTATAAGTTTAAAAAATCCCATTCTGCTACAATAAAACAATGAAAAGTCACCTTGCAAGCGTGTATATTTCTAGTATGTACTGTCCTTCAATGTTTTACGCTTTTTGGATTGTCCTCGTAAAAGCATTATATGACATGTTGCTGTTAGTCTTTAACTATACATATAACTACCATGTTGCTGTTTCTCTTTTTGTTCTCACACATGAGGATAACAACTTGCTTCGGTTGAATTCGATTTTATAGCAATTGCTGTTGTGCTGTCGTTTTCGAATTTGGCCAGGGATGTATAACCAAGCAACTCATTTTTTGATTTACCAAATATTGCAGTTACTTAAATGCAATTACTTTTTGATAAGCAAAATAAAACGGCATTGACATCCTGCCTTATAAATACTGCCGTTTTCAATAATTAAATAAAGTTCATTAAATCTATTGTTTAATTTTTCTTTCCGCCTCAATTTAATCTACATATATGCATAAATATTTATTTTAATAAACTTATTAAAATAATATATATTTTTTTCACAAATAAAGCGTGAATAATATCAAACTTTGCGTTAATTCTAAGCAACTGTTTCTTAAAGTTTGTTATCTGAACTCTACTGAAAAATGGTGTTAACTAGCACTCGAAAAGGGACATTAGCACTATGAAAACGAGGACTTGTATAAATATGCAGTTACTTAATCCCCCTTATTCTGTAGCTACATATGTGTGAACATCACTTCAAGACAATATCTGTACTGCGCCTCTTCAGCAATTGAAAATTTCTGATTCTTGCTATATTTAAAGCCTAAGAGACACAACACAGGATGTCTGTTATATATGCGTGTAAATAATATACTATAAAATGTCATCTTTAGTACTATGCAAATGTGAGTACGACGGCAACACTATCAGGTGTTATTGAGTAACCATGTTAACTAGCTATAAGAATACAATTAATAAAACAGACACTCTTAAACTTGTACTCATTGAGATTGGTTGTTTTCTTTGTCTCGTTGGTCATACCTTTGCCGCTACATTACATTGGCGACGAGGTTAAAGCAAAAACAAGAGGTTTAAATAACAAAAAAATTAACAGTTAAAAGTGTACATACACGTTTCACGCAAAAAGGCAACCAAAAATCTTAATAAGATATAGTCAAAATGACGACAAACAACAGCACGTTGTTAGGTACAACAAATATCTTTCACGTGACGCTGCAAGAATTTAATCCGTCCAAAGAGTCATGGACCCTATGGAAAGACAAGTTCGATGTACATATATCGGAACTTAACATTACGGATGACAGTGCCAAGCGATCTGCTTTACTAAAATCAATTGGATCGCAAGCATACAATTTATTGCATAGTTTATGCAGCCCAGACAAACCAGCATCTTTATCATTTAAAGACGTGTGTAAAAAGCTTAAAACACACTTCACACCACCGGTAATCATTTTCCAGCAAAGAAAGATTTTTCAAGAGGCATCAATGAACGCCAATGAAAGCGTTGCTGAGTATTTCGCCAGAATAAAAACACTGGCATTGAACTGCAAATTTGGTGATTGTTTGGACAATTTCATCTTGAATCAGTTTGTGATGGGGCTTCCAGAAAGAATATTCGACAAAATGTGCGAAGAGAGCGAAAATCTAACAGTCGATGAGGCATTACGTAAGGCAATGATTTATGAAATCAAGATGGCCGCTAAATCAGGCGATAGTGAGCACAACAACAATAACAACGTAAATTACGTATATGGCAAAGGTAAACACAACAACATCGGCAAAGGCAACAGAAACAAGAACTTCAGCAAAAAACAACAACAACTTGGCAAATGCATGCATTGTGGTTGGCGCAATCACATTTCAGAGGAGTGCAGATATAAGGGTAGCAAATGCCATCACTGTGGCAAGATCGGGCATTTGGCGGCAATTTGTCGTTCCAAACATAAAAATAATGTCAACTACGTATCAAATATACCAATAGACAATCATAATATGAATCTAGACAAACTTGATCTTAATAATACTTTTAATTCCCATGTTTTCAGTGTTACAGATGACAAGTCGATTGCTACCTACTCACTCACGGTCAATATTGACGGAATCAACGTAACAGCAGCATGTGATACCGGCGCTCCCTGCATATTGGTTTCCAAATCTTTCTTTGATCAGTATGGATGTAAGAAGAAACTAAAAAAATGCTCCGTTCCATACGTAAGTTACAGTGGCGATTATATAAAAATAATTGGTGAGTACGATTCAGTGATTACGTACCAAGGCATAACCAAAAAGTTAAATGTTGTAGTTGCCAATGAAAGTAACCCAGTACTTTTGGGTAGAAATTTTTTACGTTCTTTTGATTTTGAATTGAGGCAAGTAAATTTCATCATCAACAAAGTTGATCACGAGATTATTGTAAATGAAATAAAAAGTGAATTTTCACAAGTGTTTGCTGACCATTTGGGCAAATATGAAACAAGTGAAGTAACGTTGGCTATTGATGATAAAGCAGTGCCTATTTTTTTTAAGCCCCGTCCTCTGCCCTTTGCATATAAAGAAAAAGTAGAGAGAAAATTGCGCGAAATGATAGACATGGGGATTTTAGAACCGACTGATCACTCAGAATGGGGCACACCTCTTGTACCTGTTCTTAAGCCCAATGGAGACTTAAGGATTTGCGCGGACTATAAGGTCACGTTAAATAAACATCTCATTGACGTCAAATATCCACTGCCCCGTATTGAAGAGATTTTCGCTTCGTTAGAAGGTGGACAGTTATTCACGAAGTTGGATATGTCGAACGCTTACAATCAACTAGTTTTAGACTCGAATTCTCAAAAGTTGTGTACGTGGAGCACTCACATAGGGCCTCTCAAGGTAAAACGCTTGCCTTTCGGTATCAAAACTGCAGCAAGCATTTTTCAAAGAATAATGGAAAACTTGTTACGTGGTATTCCACACGTAGTCGTCTATCAAGACGATATAACCATTACAGACAAGAGCTTAGAACAACACATTGCTACTCTTAAAATGGTATTATCAAAATTGAGCTCTGTAGGTATAACATTAAACATAAATAAATGTGCTTTCTTTCAACCTAAAATAACATACTTGGGGTTCCAGATTGACAAGCATGGTCTTAGTAAGACACCTGAAAGAATATCTTGCATTATAGATGCACCTACTCCACGTAATACGTCTGAAGTAAAAGCATTCGCTGGAATGGTCAATTACTACTCAAAATTCATTCCAAACTTTGCGCATAAAATGACACCATTATACAGCCTTTTACAAAAACACAAGAAATTCGTATGGTCGCAAGAATGCCAAAAATCATACGATCAAATTAAAGTTGATGTAACTTCTAACCAAATTTTGGTACATTTTAACCCTAAATTACCTATCGTCTTAACAACAGATGCAAGTAACACAGCCGTAGCGGGTGTACTTGCACATAAATACGCTGACAACTTAGTCAAACCAATTGCATTTGTTTCGCGAGCATTATCTAAGCCTGAGCAAAATTATGCGCCCATTGAAAAAGAGGGACTGGCTATAATATTTTGCGTGACCAAATTACGACAGTATTTACTGGGCAACAGCTTCACAATTCGCACTGACCACAAGCCACTTGTTTCATTATTTGGCCAAGCGAAAGCGTTACCTATAATGGCAGCAGCCAGAGTACAGAGGTGGGCTGTAATTTTATCTGGTTTTGACTACGAAATTGAATATATTCAGGGCACAAGAAACCAAGCTGATGGTTTATCCAGAATTCCACAGTGCAATGTTGCATCCGATTCAAAAGAACATACATACATTAATTTTATTGATAACGAAAGTAATTTATTTTTAAGCTATAAAAACATAGCCCTAGAGACGAAGCGTGATCCGATATTGTCTAAAGTTGTTGAAGCCATCAACACGAATGCTCTCCCGTATTTAAGAGAAAAAGAATTTGAACCGTACAAAAGCAAATGTAATGAATTGACAATTGAATCGGACTGCCTAATGTGGGGTTACAGAATAATCATTCCGCAGAAATTTAGAAAAGAAGTACTAAATCAACTGCACATTTCGCATTTGGGAATTGTTAAAACAAAGTCTTTAGCCAGATCGTACATATGGTGGCCAGGACTCGACAGGGATATAGAAAAGCTTGTGAACTCTTGCGCACCGTGCCAAGAAATGCAATCTAGTCCCGAAAAGAGCAGTCTCATTCCATGGAAACTGGCCGACTCAGTATGGAGTCGCATCCATGCAGATTTCGCAGGTCCAATAAATAATTATTACATTTTCATTGTTATTGACTCATATTCGAAATGGTCTGAGGCATTCATCACGAAAAACATAACAACAAATTTTGTTATTTCCAAGTTTAAAGACTTGTTCTCCAGATATGGCATAATTGACACCCTCGTAACAGACAATGGTCGTCAATTCATTTCAGAAAATTTAAAGTTTTTTTTAAAAGCAAATGGTGTTAAGCACATTCTTACATCACCAGGACATCCTGCAACAAACGGTCAAGCAGAGAGCTTCGTCAAAATTCTGAAAAAGGCAATTTACGCCAACTTGAAATCGAACAAAAACTGTAATTTAGAAACAATAGTTCAGCGCTTCCTTGCCGATTACAGAAATACTAAACACTGCATTACAGGCGAAACCCCCTCCAAACTTTTCTTTGGTAGGACACTCAAAACCAGATTCAATTTACTAAAACCACCTCTACTAAAAGATACAATTACTCAAAAACAAAAGAAAATCGTAAATAATTATCGCGGCACAAGGAATATTGAATTTAAAAAGGGACAGCATGTATGGGTACGGGATTACACCGATCCAAACAAGTCAAGTTGGACACAAGCAACTATCAACAAACAACTTGGGCCAAGAAATTATCTATGTATTTTATCTCAAACATCTCGTCAAATAAAGAGACACTTAAACCAGATCAGGAGCCCAAGTGGTCAGAAAGAGGTCTTAGATGAAACCAACATGCAGCGAAGCGAAAGTAAAGGTGATGTAGTTATATCATCTGAAACGAATAATAATAATTCTCATCAACCCATGAGTGAGGAAGAGCAATCGAGTCGTCATTCAGGGCAAGATTCGACTAACCATCGAGCTAATGTGTGCTTTGATAGAAAATTAAGACCCCGCAAAGACGGAAAGTTTTTTAAATGAAATAATATAATTCTCTATCTGTATTGTATGCACTCTACAGATTAAAAGGGGGCATGTTATATATGCGTGTAAATAATATACTATAAAATGTCATCTTTAGTACTATGCAAATGTGAGTACGACGGCAACACTATCAGGTGTTATTGAGTAACCATGTTAACTAGCTATAAGAATACAATTAATAAAACAGACACTCTTAAACTTGTACTCATTGAGATTGGTTGTTTTCTTTGTCTCGTTGGTCATACCTTTGCCGCTACATTACAATGTCAAAAATATTTAATTGCTTTGCACTAGGAATAGGTAATTATTATATTTTTGATACTGTCTTGTCGTGACGTTGGCAATTAGTTATATAATAAGGGAGAATAACTTATTCGAAAATTATTGATGCGCTATTTCGCTCTATGTTAAGGTACTGTTTTTGATCTGAGATGAATAACTCGTTATTCATATTTTCAATTAATTTGATTTTAACAGAGCTGAACCTTCTGTTGAGACAATTTTTTTTTCTGCAAAATACTCTTTTTTTTGTGCCACTTTTTGAAACTTTTCAAATACATACATGCCTGAAACCTTGTCTGGTTTCTGCAGCGTGCACCACATCAACGTAATCATCTTTAGCATTTTGAACAGTTCATTATGCTGTTTTCTTTATGTAAAAAACATGTTCTATCAAAAAATAGTTTTTTTTAATCGGTGTTTTTTCTTCTTTGTTTATATTTTCAAACTCTTGTTTCTTATTTATTTTAATTTTTCAGTTTTTCTTTATGACTTCGTGTTGTATATTGTATCTGTCCATTATTCAAGTTACTTGTTTTGTTTTGTTAACAATGCCGGTTATGATCGTATGTTGTGTTTTGTTTGTGTTGCAATGCATTTAAATTATGTACAAGTTTTGCTGTGCAGCGTGGCCATTGAAAATGTTGAAAAAGTGGCACAAAAGCTGATAATAAAGTCCCATCGAAAACGGGGATTTCGCGAAGACTTGGGAGGAAACTCTTTTACCACTACATTCTTTGGTTGTAAGTTATTTATATGTATTTCCACAAAAGTTGTTAATCCAAAAAAAAAAGAAGACGGGATTTCCGAAGCATATTTCTAAAATAAAAAGTTTGAATTGTGTAAAATTATAATAAATGTGGCAAAATAGAAACGATTTTGTATAAAAAACGTTTACCTTATTTAATTTTTATAAGTGACTCAGAATTCGTTTATGAATAATTGGGAATTTAAGCCATTTATATTATAAAAGGACTTTTTTGAAAATACATCCTAGGGAAAAGTTGTAGCAGATGGAATAGTTGGCTGATTGGAGCCAGCATGAAAACTAACTACTTTTCTGATTTGGCCTCGCAATTAGTCTCAGAAAGGAGGGTGATATATTATTCTTTGCCAAAATGGGGTATTATCAAAGCAGTAACTGGAATTCGAACTTCCATTTTATGAAAATTATTAAAAATGTTTTGTAGTGCAGGAAACATAATCCATCTGTAGGCAGAACGGCATTCAGCTATTTATCATTTTAACCAAGTTCCGTACATGAAGTCATTTTAATGTTCGTGGCAAATATAAAAACCTATTTTGTATTATAAATATGAGTTTTATTTTTCAGCCATCAGAAGGCTTGGTGTTTAGTTCAAATTTCCTCCTAAGAAATTTGACTGAATTTCGAATGCATTATTCGTGTAACAGCTTCTCCCACAACAGGAGTCTGACATGTTAAAAAGTCGGACCCGTCGACAATGAAACCGCTCTTCTTGAGATTCCTAATAGACTAATGCACAGTTGGAAATGTTAAATGGGAACTCGTTTTCAATTTTATTCCAATTTCAAGTATGTAAACAGTTTTGTGTGCTATTTTGAGAAAAAATTAAGAAAGTAATATGGTTCTGTTATCTGTTGTTTTAACTTTTCCATTTTCACAATTGTTATATGTTTTACTTAAGCTTAAGGTTCTTTTTAAATTATTTTTTTATTCCATATTTCGGCAACCATTGGTTAGCTGCTTCAGGATATTTTTTGTAATTATCAAATATTTTCTTTTCAAATTTTATGATTTATGTTGTTTTTTTATATTTATATACACATTTAGTGAAAAGAAAATATTTGACAATTACAAATAATTTCCTGAAGAAATCTAACCCATGGTTACCGAAATATCGAATAAAATAAAGCAAATAATTTAAAAAAACCTTAAGCTTAAATAAAACATAAAAAAAAAATAAACTAGAAGTTATAAATAAATTTGTGCATAGTTCTATTTTGCTTTAGTATAAAGAACATGCACATATTACTTTTTTGCAGTGTACTTTCATTCATTTTTAACGGCTATTGCCAATGATGCGAACTGTTTACATTTAAATATTGTGTATTTTAAGAGTCCAAAATTATGAAAAAAAATTAATTTTAGGAACTGACAACATTAATATTTAAAAATATTCAATTGTAGTTTTTTGCGTGCCAGCAGTTTTTGACAAATTTATCAAATTTAGACAGAATCCGTACATTTTCGTTATGCACCTGGAGCAGATATCTTTGTATTAATATTACTGCACTAAACACACGTTGAAATACAAAATAGTATATGATGAAAAAAAAAGGAGGCAAGATTAGGCTTAATACTCTATATGTATATCAAAACTTATCAAATGTATTTCATTTAAGAAAAGGACCTTGAAATTGGCAAAAAGTGAAAAGTTTTCGATTTCATGTTACAACGGTCACGCTGACTCCGATTGAGATGCAGAGAGCTTCTCTCTGTGACTCTCTTTACTAGCTTATGTTTAGCAATAGGAGTTAGTGGTGGACTTAACTGCATTTTGCCGCACATATATTTTGCCTTAAATGCAACTTATTTTGATTGTTTGTTGCTGCTGTCTTGTTTTCTTTTAAACTCCATATTTGCTTTTTTGTATGTTTTTTCTTTATCTCAAGCTCCTTTTTTTTTGTTTTTGTCACTTGAATGTATTTGTATGTTTCTCGTGGGCTTGTTTGATGAACTTGTAGTTAGTTGTTCAATTCAAAACCGGCCGCATCTAGGGTTTCTTTGTTTTTTGTGATATTATGTATATGTTTTTAATCCATTTCTTTGTTTGGAGATTTGTTGTGTTTTTGCTCTTAAAATAGTTTTTTCTTTGTTTGTTGTAAAGTATATAATTTGGTTTTAATAGAACGGAAGAAACAAGTGTTTATTGTTTATATAATTAGAGATCTGATATACTCAAGACACACTAGAACAAAAGCGAAAAATAGTTATAATGGCGTTGGTTGAAATACCCAACTCTTTCTATAAGTTTTGAGAATACTGTACTTTGAAAAAGTGCAATGTGCATATTTTATTGTCCTAAACAAAAGGAACTCAATACTTAAACATTGTTAAAGTTAGCTGGCATTTAAGTTTTGATTTTGCTCAATTTTTTATTATATGATTAATTATTTATTTTTTGTTGCTCATGTTTTACAGTAAATTTATTTTAAGTTTCCATTTTACTTACAATCTGATCCAGAATGGCATTCGAACATTCTACACAAGGTAAATAGGTATATGATATGACATTACTTCAGCATTATTTACTTTGAAAAGCAGATACCTTTTAAATTATGCCTCTCCTGCAACAAAATGTGTATATGGAAAATTTTGTGTTGTTTGAAAAATAAAACTCTTCAAATTGTAGTCAGTTTAGGTACTCATACACTATGCATTATTATAAATTATTGCCAATTAATATTGACGTTTTGCTCCACACTATTCAATATATTGTACAATATTAAAAAATGTATTTCGTAATTTTTCTTACAATATATGTAAGTAAAAATAAACAAATGAGTTTAAGAAACTTTAAAATTGATTTTTCGTGATGCATATTAGATACATACAAAATCCTAAACAAGTTAAATAAAATTATTAAGATAAGAAATAAGAATTCCTTTATTGCACTCAAGTTCAAATCTACAAATTATTTTTTATGAATTTTTATTAAATTCATGTTATATTCATTAAGAGTGGAATATTAGAATATTTTAAACTAGTGCAAAAACTTGAACAAAGAACACTGATGAGATGGCGTAGCGTTCTCGAAATCAGTACTGATCCGTTTTGCTCAGTTTGATGATTCAAAATTTTCTAATATTCCACTCTCAATAAAAGTAACTTGAATTTAACAAAAATTTTTATTTTTTTTCCCAAATATCACGAAATTTTGGAATTTGGGCAGAACTGGTTCTAGTTCCTAGATTTTGACTACTTTTACTTTCATAAAAATTTAATTTGCAAATTTGAACTTGAGTCCAATAAAGGAGTTCTTATCTTATTCATCAAATTAAATAATTTTTAATTAAGTAATTTAGAAAATAGAAAGACGAGTAATTATTGTTCAATGTTGTCATACACCAATATAATATGCATACAGTCAATTTTATTGTACAATATCAATTATTGCGCAATAATATTGCAACTGTGTGTAGAAGGAAATGCAACAACACTATTTTGAATTAAATAAAAATATTACATCTAATAAAAGTTTATTACACGTATATGAATTACAAACACGTGTATGTACATACATATATGTACATTTTCTTGTTTGATAATTATAAAAAAGTCTTCATGCCGAATGAAAATTTTCTAAAAAACTGATAAAAAATCAATAAATTTTATCATTAAAACATTTCTGTACAACTTTTAAATACATGCTACGTTTATAAGCAAATATATCAAGTGCTGTTGGCTGAAGTAGTAGAACACGAGACTATGAAGCATTTTCAGTTCCGGCGCAATGCATTGCATATAGAGGGGTCATCCCCTGAGTGCTGGTCCTACTCCTAAAAAAAAAAAACGCCTGCAGATACTTAATTCTCTGTTTATACGT
Source organism: Linnaemya tessellans (assembly GCA_951800035.1). Classification (NCBI taxonomy): domain Eukaryota; kingdom Metazoa; phylum Arthropoda; class Insecta; order Diptera; family Tachinidae; genus Linnaemya; species Linnaemya tessellans. The sequence goes on along the minus strand of OX637536.1, from coordinate 35,600,320 downwards.
CAAATTGAATTTCTAAATTTGTGACTTTAAACTTCAATGCTGCCGGATGGCAAAATACAGTTATTTCCACTACTAAATACATATCGTTGGTCACAAGGTGAAAGACCCTAGCTCAAACAGTTGCAATTTCACAGGAAACGGTGAATATATATCAGGAAGTTGTTGTTGTCATTGTTGATGCTAAACATTGTTGTACTAAACTTTTGTGAAAGTTGTATTTAAGTGAAATGTATTGGAATCACTGAGAAACTCAATTTCTTTAAAATTTGAGTTAGGCCCTTTCTACTTGTGACCATCGATATGTACATATGTAGTATAAGTATACAAAACCCTGGCAAAAAAATTAGCACAATAATACATTTGATGATAAATTTTATTACTATCCATATTTTTTCGTTAATGACTTCCGAACAATGTTTATGTATATACATATTTATAAATATTTTTTATTAGTTTTGTGCAATCATTAAAATTTCGAAAAATAACAAAATAAGTGGCAACGTTGTACATTGGCTCCTTAACTGTAATTAAGTTTGGGGTTACCCATTTCTTGTGGAGTGTTTTCGTGAGTTAATTAACTGTAAATAAAAAAAAATTAACTCGTCTTTTATACGGCAAAGCTTAAAGTTTTCTATATTTTTTATTTGTAAATAATATAGAATCAACAAATTGTTGAAAATTTCCCTTCTATTCCCTGTGGCATGTGCAAAGATCTTTGCAACACAATTTTGACACTTTTTTAATTTTGCCTTTGTTCCTCTCGACAACAGTGCATAAAGAAAAGTACATTTCATCTTGTTCCTTTTTGTTAGTGGAGTTGTGCATATGGAATGAAAATGCTGTTGTTGCTTGTGGAGGAGAACGTTGCAATTGATTGCAAAAGTTACTGCAATTATAGTTCATACTTCTATTGTTGTCGCTTCTTCATCTTCAGCTGTCTTTGAGGCCACTGTTGTTATCTGTGGTTCTTATTTTTTAGCTGAAGTAATTGCACACTCTGTACTTTGTTTTTGGTCGTTGCCATTGTTTTGTTTTCTTGTTTCACATATATAGCAAATCTTTGTGATTTGCGCAACCATTGATTTTGGCTGCCGTTATATAGAGTATCCAATTATTCGACTTTTAAATTTGGTCGCGTAAAAAGTTAATCGATTCTAGATATGTATATAATTTTGCTCGATTAACCTAGTAAGATTTTGAAATTGAATGATTTTAATAACTAATTACATCTTGCAAAATATTCTTTTGAAGATGTGATTTTTGGGCTAGACACATGTTTGCCTTTAAAAATATATCCAGACAATGTTTTAACTCGTATTCTGTTCCCGTAGTCAACGCAAACGCAGGAAAAGTTAAGCAATCCAGTAAAATTAAAACTGTTGCTAAACAAAAATGTACACCGTCACTGAAAATGGAAATCGACCTATCTAAGATTTTAGACATTTTACAGCAGCAGCAAAAAACTTATTTTCCCAAATATCACGAAATTTTGGAATTTGGGCAGAACTGGTTCCAGTTCCTAGATTTTGACTTCCAAATAAAACTTAATAAAATTTTACTCCAAATGTTATGTGGCTAACAGAGCTCTGTTAACAGCAGAATAATTTAGGTACAACTTTCGGTTTGCGTCTTCGCTAATATAAATTTAAATTTATCTTCACACACACATGAAATATCGCTAAATTATTTTTGTCGCTTCTATTTCCCCCTGATATTTAATTATATCTTTTAACTGTTTCATTGATTTCCCAAAAGGTATTTTTTCTTAAATATAAAATAGGCATGAAATAAAAGAAACAATGAAATAAAATTTTTACAGCATTTAGAAATGATCACAGTATAGCTCTTTTTTTTTGCAAAAATTAAAATTTAATAATACAACTACAATATGAGGGCATACGATATACACACAGATGGACATAATTAAAATTTACTAAGCAATTTTTATTAATCGAAATTTTGGTATTTTTCTAAGACACGAGCAGCATAAAACCAGTTAATTTTTAATTGAATACTCTTAATTGCTACTAATTTCCAGATGACGATGTTTAAGATATTTTGTTTGATTTAATGCCATTCTTGGCCATAGCTACTTTGTTTTTATTGCTATTGTATTGCTCAAGAGCTTGGCAATATTGCCAAAAAGAAACCCACATCACGATCACTTTACATACGAGTACGAACAAAGAAGTTGCAGTTGAAGGCAGTGCAAAAGCTAAAGAACTTTAGCTGAGCGAGTTTAATATGAGTGCATTGTGGCAACAACTAACCGAGATTGTGGTGGCGTCGTCTCTGGTAAAAGTTGATAAACATGAGTGGAACTGCATCTTGTGTATGCCACTTAATTTATAACTTCTTCCACCCATTACTTGCAGACATACATACACACATATTAATATTTATTAAAAAATTAAAAACCAGCTACAATATTATTAACTTATCTTTCTATAATTCCTTGATTTTTATTCTTCATCTTTAGTATATTCATCAACTTCAGATTTTTAGCTGCAGGTATAGTGATCTGTTTGTTGCTGCATGCTTACGAATAACTTTTTATATATATCATATATACATGTACAATGTATATACATAAGTATATGCATGTATGCTGTCCTTAATGATTAAAAAGTTATTTAACTTTTTTGTGCATCTGCAGTTTATTCATTTACATTTAATACCAACAGGGACAATTGAAGGAATTTTGTTTGCAAAATATTTCAAATACTTCACATAGAAAGAGTTCCAGCTCACTTTGGTCCAATATGATCGCACATAACTTGCATTAGAAATGTTAATATAAAGCTTTTACGATGCGTAATGTACAAACATAAATACCTACATCTTGTAATATACATATATGCGATATATTTATTTTCCATAATGGCCACTGATCCTCTCAAGCCAAGGTTTTGAAATATAATTTTTTAAATTGATATTATTCGAATTACAAAATTATTTCAGAAATAAGACTTTTTATGCAATATAAAGGGCTCCCTGGGCCACTATTTGTGTATAGTGTGGCATATGTGTACCCATTTCGACTTTTCCACAATGACCGAAAACCTCTCCAGGAAAATATATATTTTTTTAAATTAATGTTTTTACAACATGTGTTTTACATTTTTAGTAAATCCCTTAAGTATATATTTATTCACTAGTTTGGGCAGAACTGGGTCCAGTTCCTAGATTTTGGCTTTCAAATGTGTGGCACAAAAAAGATATCCTAACTAATAAATGATATATTTGTTTGATTCTTGAGGTTAATTTATATTAATATTTGTTATTCTTCGATATTTCGCTAACCAAAAAACAAAACTAAATAATTTCCTGAAGAAGCTAACCGATGGTTTGCGAAATATCGAAGAATAACAAATATTAATATAAATTAACCTCAAGACTCAAACAAATATATTATTTATTAAAGAAAAAAGATTAAAAAAATTAGACAAAAGTATCCTAACTAATACAATCTTTACTGAGCCTAAGTGCAAATATGAGAAGTGCATAGTAGGCATTTTGACGGAAGAATTCGCAGTGTGGCACAAAAACAAAAATCGTAACTAATACAATCACTAAAAAACAATTAGAAATCTTTACTGAGCCTAAGTGCAAGTATGAGAAGTGCGTAGTAGGCATATTGACGAAAGAATTCACATTGCGGCACAAAAACAAAAATCGTAACTAATACAATCACTAACAAACAATTAGAAATCTTTACTGAGCCTAAGTGCAAGTATGAGAAGTGCGTAGTAGGCATTTTGACGGTAGAATTCACAGTGTGGCACAAAAACAAAAATCGTAACTAATACAATCATGGCACAAAACAAAAATCGTAACTAATACAATCACTAACAAACAATTAGAAATCTTTACTGAGCCTAAGTGCAAGTATGAGAAGTGCGTAGTAGGCATGTTGACGAAAGAATTCACATTGCGGCACAAAAACAAAAATCGTAACTAATACAATCACTAACAAACAATTAGAAATCTTTACTGAGCCTAAGTGCAAGTATGAGAAGTGCGTAGTAGGCATGTTGACGAAAGAATTCACATTGCGGCACAAAAATCGTAACTAATACAATCACTAACAAACAATTAGAAATCTTTACTGAGCCTAAGTGCAAGTATGAGAAGTGCATAGTAGGCATTTCGACGGAAGAATTCACAGTGTGGCACAAAAACAAAAACCGTAACCAATACAATCACTAACAAACAATTATAAATCTTTACAGAGCCTAAGTGCAAGTATGAGAAGTGCGTAGTAGGCATGTTGACGAAAGAATTCACATTGCGGCACAAAAACAAAAATTGTAACTAATACAATCACTAACAAACAATTAGAAATCGTTACTGAGCCTAAGTGCAAGTATGAGAAGTGCGTAGTAGGCATTTTAACGGAAGAATTCACAATGTGGTACAAAAACAGAAATCGTAAATAATACAATCACTAACAAAATCAAGTACAAATCTTTACTGAGCCTAAGTGCAAGTATGAGAAGTGCATAGTAGGCATTTTGATGGAAGAATCCACAGTGAGGCAATTTTGAAGAAGTTTATTAGTTAAATGCTTTATATATTAATGCTACGGACTTGTAATATATCACTGCAAAGGTAATTACGTCTACGGTTTAAAAACTTGTTCAATTGAATTGTATATATCGACTCCACTTTACTGGCAATAACCAAAACCCAATTTTTTTCAATTATCCGATTTTTTCTCAAAACGTAGTTCGGATTATTGAAATTTGCTACAGTTAAGTGTACTACTTGAAATCATTAAAACAATATTTTTTATATCAAATGTCTAGCCACTTGCATTGACAATATAATAGAAAAATACAATAAAGTACGTAAGAGCGAAAAGGACAAATACATTTTGCCATTTAATTTTTTAACGGACAAAACATGTAAAATTTTTTCAGCCTTAAGTTATGCAATCGATTCGATATCATTGTTTATTTTGTCACTAAAGCGAAGTAAGTTTCATACAAAACGTAGTTGTGGGCTTGCTTTTGGTTTTCAGTAATACGATATTTTCTGTAAAGCGATGTTTCGCTAAAGCGAAGTGAATAAGAATAGTTGCGTTTAAAATCAGTGTGATTTTTTTCAATAAAGCGTGTTGCGCTAATGCGAATTCGACTGTAAATGCTATATAAGATTCGACCGGTCTAATATAACGTTCTTACTTGTTTTGGTTTAATTTAGCATTTTTGGAAAAAATTACCTATCATCCGTGGATACTGAATATTTCTTAAACGTTAAATTCATTCTTCTTACAAAAAAAATTTTTTGGACCACAGGAGCGCAGTACATCGCTTCTCAAAAAATCATTAAAAACCTTTTCTTTTAATTTTTGGCAACCTAAACGATTAAAAATTTGGAGTGTGGAAGAGTGTGTATTCCAAATCCAAAGTTGGATGAATATTTTCGAACTTAAATATGTATGTAAATGTATGTTTAGTGTCCTGTTTTTAGATTTTTCTACTTTGAACAATACTTGAATTTATACAAAATAGTTCCAATAGGCAGACAAAGAACAACAAAAACAATAAATCGTGGATTCACATGATTATGGCTCTTCAGTTGCATAAATAATATTTTCTTTATGGAAAAATTCCCTCAGAGAAATTGAACTCTTTTTAAAGAAAACTCAAGTCATCAAACATATATTTACATACATACTCGTATATACATATACATTTGCATATACTTACATACATACATAAATAAATGACAATATGTTACAGAATTTAACTGATGAATTAATTGCAACTGATGAAGATGCCAAACTCGGATGGTGATGACTTGTCGATGAATTCATTAATGTCTTATTAAAAATTTGAGATAAGAATGCTAAATAACAAGGGTATCATGAATAAGTTTTTTTTGTCGTGCTGTTTGTTTGTTTTTTTTTGCAGTTGCGGAGTGTCAAGTTATGACTCTTCATATTTTGTAAAAATAATTGAGCTATTTTATAAAATAATTTTTTTGTGAAAAGATATTCATTCGATGATACATTTTGCCATTTTGCACTCCAAATTTTTTAGCAACATTTATATTCATAATTTTGTATATATTTTATGAAAATATTGTTGACAGTTATTATCATATGACTTGACTTGTCTTTTGTATGCAAATAAATGTGTTTTTTAAATGGCATCACTTTGAATACAATTCAACAGCCAAAAAAAGTTATTTACGAATTTCTATGTGTGTATGGGTGTATGCACTGCATATGCGTTGCAATTAAATGTCTTATTGGTTTTGTATAATATTTTCTTAATTGTTGTTTTAAAAATATTTTTGTTTTTATATCGCCAGCTAGTCAGAGCCCATTGTTTGTTATATTGTCAAATATATAAATTGGCTTTATTTAATCAAATTGGGTTGATTAACAATTTTTCTTGTTAACAATTAAAAGCGTATTCAAAATGTTTCATAAAAAGTGTGTGTGTGTGTGTACTTTGTAAATTCAAGTTGGCGTAATTAAATTTGTATATTTTCTTTTGGTAATTTAAAGAATAATTTTGATATTGTAGTCTAGGGTCTGTTTTACTTTATATTTACAAAATAAATTTGCTGATGGGGATTTTTAGCAGTGACTTGTTCGTCACCTGCTCCAGAGCATTTTAGGGCATTCAAAACTAACAACGTACTTATGCATGTGTGTGAAGATAAATTGAAATTTATATTAGCGAAGACGCAAACCGAAAGTTGTATCAAACCTATGCTGCAGTTAATAGATCTCTGTTAACCACTTAAGATTTGGAGCAAAATTGGATTAAGTTTAATTTGCAACCCAAAATCTAGGAAGTGGAGCCGGTTCTGCCTAAACTAGTGAATAGAAATGATGGTCCAAGAAATACTTATAAATATAGGGTCCGCAATCTAATTTTTTTCAACTAGTGCTTATTTCGTGAATGGTAACACTTAGCTCATGTCTGATTTGACAGATAATTAGTTTTATCCTTCCGCTGAACGAATGTTGTTGTGTATACGCTTGAACAACGCTGGTAAGTGGGCCTGCGATCGACTAACTGAAGATGCCGATTTTGCCAATAAAAATCATCTTTTCAGATGAAGCTCATTTTGATCTTGGCGGGTATGTAAACAATCAAAATTGTCGCATTTGGTGCACAGAAAAACCGCACGCATACATTGACAAGCCGACGCACCCAAAACGAGTCACTGTTTGGTGCGGATTTCGGTCCAGAGGCATAATTGAGCCATTTTTCTTCGAAAATGAGCAAGGAGTGGCCGTTACAGTCAATGGCGATCGTTATCGGGCCATGCAGCCATTTGAATGTAATTATTTTCCATTACTAACCGGAAGGATTGTACTTTCAAATAAAAAAAGAAATTTGAGAAAATATTCAGTAGTCTTTTTATAGCATTTTCAAAAAAAAAAAGTTATTTGGCGGACCCTATATATACATACTTAAGGGATGTACTGAAAATATAAAATATTGTAAAAATATTAATTTGAAAAAAAAAATTTTTTTCTTGGAGAGGTTTTCGGTCATGGTCATTATATTATTCGAGTTCCAAAATTATTTCACATATAAGACATTTTCTGCAATATAAAGGGCTCTCTGGGCCACCATTTGTATATAGTGGCATATGTGTACTCATCCGCATTTTCCCACAATAACCGAAAACTTTCCATGAAAATATTTTTGTTTTTTCAAATGAAGGTTTGGCAGAACTTTCGGTTTGCGTCTTCGCTAATATAAATTTAAATTGTTCTTCACACACACAACGTAGTTATATACATATATTTTTTTATTTTTGTTTTTTTATCTTGGACCAGCGCTCAGAGTATGACCCCTACATATACAGTGCATTGCGCTGGAACTGGAAAGGAGGGGATAGTAGTGAAGGGACAGATGAACAAAGATTAGGAGATAGAGATTTATTTTGTTAGCTATTTCAACCTTTTTTACTTCGCCGGCTAATTTTTTTGCTACAGGTCCGCCGAAGAAGGCTGCAGCTGTTTCTCTGCTTTTTAGTACACGATCGTGTCAGTCGTTGCCAATCATGTTCAGTGACCAGTGCTATGCCTTCATAATTGAAAACAGGCTGGCAACAACTAACACAACCATGCACTAATGCTGATCAGAAGAACTCAACATAATATTTCAATACTCAAGACCCTCCGCTTCATAGTCTCGTGTTCTACTGCTTCAGCCAACAGCACCCTCAATTATATAATTTTTTGTGGAGCTTAGATTTAAAAAACAAAGAAGTTTAAATGAAGTAAAATGGAACAACAATTTTTAAAATTTGATATAAAGAAAATACTAAAAGGAACTTTATGGGATATAAAGAAAAATATTGATATAGTTGTCTTGTATCATATTCTCATAACATTTCTTTATGTAAATAAAACTATTAACAAATTAAACTAAGTCAAACAACAAGTGGCTTTAAACTAAAATACACATGAGTACTGATGATGGAAGTGTAGGGACTACCGAAAATATACCTGTTCTGTTGTGCTGTGTTGCTTGCAATATATACCATACACTTCTGAATATCAAATCACTGTCATTTTTGAATTGGCAGCCATATCCAAACTAAAAAAATTTATATATTGGCAAACTGCCTTTATGTATTAGCTTTAATGTGCCATTTGCTGAACTCTTACACAATTTATTTTTCACTTGTAATGGTATACATTTTTGTGCTAATTTTGGAACACCCTTTACGCACTAGATCTTTTTGAGTACACACAATTTTTCATCTATATTTTTCATACACGAGTATGTATCCACAACAGCATTTAGAATATTTGACAAATAAATAAGGCGCGGTTGTGGACATTTAATTAATGGTGGCTTTATTTTAGTTTGTTGCCGTATTGTTGTAAAACAAATGACAACAAAAATCCATGTCCCCCTCCACTCTTTTTCTGCTGCCAAAAACAGAAATGAATGTGTTATTGAGTTGGAAATCAATTAATTTCTTTTCAATGAACGTCGATTAAATTTAAAGCTTGTATTAAAATCATGCAGTTTTCACAATAGTTTTAGATTCTTTTAAAGACATATTTAAAATATAAAAATTGTGACAAAATTCTAAAAAAAAATATGCTTGTTTAATTAAGTGCATTTAGGCCATATGCAAATATTTGTATCGCGCTCAGTTGTTTATTTCAAGATCGTCGTATATCAATGAAACTAGTTTCATAGCAAACAAATTTAAAGCTCTAAATTGATATTAATATTAAACAATATGTATATTATGTGAACTCTATGGGTTAAGTTTAACATCAGCTAAAGTTTAATAATACTTGAGATTACAAATTATTGTTTTAATTAAGAATAGTATGACAAATTCTAATTATAATCGATATGTAATATTGGCATATTTAATCATTAAACTAGTGAAACGGATCAGTAGAGTTGTAAAGAAAAATCGAGATTTTTGAGTTACGGCTGTCTTGATGTAAATGAACGATATTGAAATGAATGCTCTTTATCTGTCTGGCAGTTTTGTTGTGTTTTTGTTTTCATTAAGCATTTTTAGTTGGTTTCTGTCTAGTCAATTTTTACACTTGTAGGGTTTTTATGAGCATTAGAAATTGATTAAAAAAAGGGTTGCAAAGTAATTTATGTTTTACATGCTAGTAAATATGTATGTTTATCTAGTAATAATATGTACTTTTAATTACTACACCATGAAATATTCTCTACCAATATTTTAATAATTTTCCATTTTATTTTTTTACTTTCAGGTATGTCCATTTATTTTATTAATTAACAATAATTATGAAGATAAGTATCAAGATATCTTAAAGTTTTATTCTTTTATGAAAAAATTAACAATAACACTAACCTACAATAATTGATTATGTTGACCTGAAACTCCCAACTTTTTTAAATGAAACCCTCAAGCAAAGTTTTTAAAATATTTTTAATACTATAAACCGATTTTGACAGTCAGATAGAAAGAATGCTATTTTCTCACATATTCCCAAGTTGAGACTATTTAGGTTAGGTTAGGTTGAAGAGAGGGACGTAAGCAAGAGCCATCCCAATCCGTTCAGTATTACACTTAAGCCTGTTGTGCGCTCTATTATAAGGAGGTGCCATTCTAATATATAGTGTTCTTTTCTGAAAAAAAGATGTGCCTTTTGAATATGTAATATTGTTTTCCTGTTACACTCGCCCTTACAGAGGGGTCCATTTTTCGATATCATAACTGACATCCCTAAATACGGGCGGCAAGCGTTTTTTAGCTGTCAAAAGTTCTCATGTCTATACATTTTGTATGGAGCATACCGAAATAACGCGGCGGCAACGCTTTGCTATTGGAAAATCCGATTTTGACAGAGCGTTTTCTAATGAAGTTGGTTGCAGAAGAAGAGAATTGTAACCAGAGAAAAAGAGCAAAGATTTACAAAAGTGAAATATATAATAAAAGAACAAATTTGTGCACTTCGTATTAGAAAATGGTGGTAAGAAAATATTTAAAATATGATTATATACATACATATGTATGCACGTTTGTAATTTGTACAAAATTTCAACAACAAAATCACAAATGTCGTCCGTCCAGCTGTTAAAATAATCAGGGTTGTTTAATTTGTTTGTTTGATAACCCTGTTTTTATTGTTTTTTACATAACGCTGCCGCTTTTGTTTAGGTATGGCATTTCAGCGTTAAAGCTCAGCGGAAAAAAACGTTCCGCTTTCCGCCCGTATTTAGGTATGGCTGTAAAGGGACAAAATATTCAATTGACTTTGCACTTAAAATAATGTATAGGTAATTGACGTATTGAAAATGGCAAAATAAATAAGCAAAATACTCACTTGTATAAAAAAGTACTAAACGCAGCTGAAAAAATGGTATTACCTCACCCTCAAATGTAAACAGGTGTGAGATATGCAACATATTTACCATTTATTTGTGCAACATATTTAGAAAGGAAAACGGCAACTTTTCACATCTTTACATATATTTTTAGAATGGTACATAAACCCGAGTAAATGGTAACATAAATGGAACATTTTTGTCAGAAAAGAAAACACAAATAGGGAACCTCCATTAAAACCATTGAAACCTTTGAATTTGATTACGTTAAGAACCTAGTTTCTTCAATGTATCTTCTTAAGTCCCTCCTATTAGAACCCCTAAGAAATTCCATGTCCTGTATAATCTCCTGATTAAATGTTTGTTAGCTATTTAACTATAAACTTATAATACATTTCCACTATCAGCAAATTACGTTGATTTGAGGAAATTGTGTCGAAGTGTTTCCATTATGCTGTAAGTAATTTTATATTCGAATTTTCGAAATCAATTTGACATTTGTACATCAGAAAAAACCAAAAATTTTGCTCAATGGCAAAATAAAAAGAAAAGCCATAAAAACGCAAAATAAAATTGAGTTTTTCGTAAATTATATTCAACAGATAAAACCAGGGGTATACTGTGTAATTCGATTCGAAAAGAAAACTTTTCGAATTTGTATGCTATTAACATTGTAATTCGAAAGCAATTGCTATCGGATCGAATTAGACAGTAACATAATATTTTTTCGTATTTAAATGCCTTTTTTCGGATTTGTAACTCACCAATAATGGATACCCTAAGGCTGCATTTGTAAGAATAACAGCCACGCAGTGTTGCACAGACAAATTTCGAATTATTATTATTTTTTACTCAGGGATGACTTCTACATATGCAGTGCATTGCGCCGGCACTATAAAGGAGGGCATTGAGGGGGACAGATGAAGAAAGCTTAGAAGATAGAGAATTTTTTTAGCCATTTCAACCTTTTTACTTCGAACAGTGCTATTCAAGTCGAATAGCAAAATAATTAAAATTAAAAATATTCTTTAAGAACCTTTTTTTAGTATTCGATTTTTGTAATTTAGTTACAAATCTAATAAATAATAATAATAATAATAATAATAATAATAATAATAGTAATAAAATATTTTTTATATTTGCATATCCTCTTGTTAAAAGCATATTTTTGCATATTGTGACGCTAAGATCACTAATATTTCTGCATATTGTGGTGCTAAGATCATATATCTTATTGGGTGTTTTTTTTCAGAGACACTTACTTCTAGATTTGCGCTGCACTTAACCTCAAATTTAAGAGTTATAAGATATTCTCTAATAAAAATTAGAAAAGGGAGGAATTAAATTGAATTGTTCGAAATTTGTTTTAAATCTCAGAGAGACATGATAAATAATATTTCAAGGCACAAACGAAAGTCAACATCAGTTTTTAGTTATTCAACTTACACAACAGATCAGAACAGCTGTTTTCAAAAGCCGCAACGCTTTCATCATCAGTGCTCATGTGTATTGTGTTTTTCGCCACTTATTAGGTGGCTTAGTTGAATATGATAACAGTTTTTAATTAAAATTAATAGTTGTAAACTTTCAGAAGATCTATAGTTTTTGAGTGGTAGAAAAACTGAATCAATAGCCTGATAATTTTTGGATTTTGTCGTATAGCGGTATATACAAGTATTAAAAATTGCCCGGACATATTATATTGATAATACATACAGACATGCATACATACAAATGTGTGTGTATATATAATTTCTTTACCTCATATAATTTACTTTAAAGCCATGCATAAAACATCTGTTGCATTAGCTATAACCATATACAGCTAATGTCTAAATAAATCGTGGACTTTTGTCAATTTTATCTATTAATTTATTAAAAAGACTTAATTTATTTAAAGCAAAATTTATATTTCAGCAATGTGATCAATATCTTTGAACGCTATTTATTGATGGCTTGCTAAAAGAAATAATATTTAATTGCTTGAAACGTTCGTTTGTCTACACAAAAATATATTCCAAATACAAAACTGGCTCTCTTTCTATTGTGTAGAGGGCACACAAATAGCCCCAACTGAAACCATTTAAATTTCGCAATAGACAGACAATGCAAACCTTACAGACTAAATCACTTATTTCTCTTTTTTTTCCTGCACACACTTACCGCAACAGTCGTTTCTCAATTAGTACATGCTTTTTTTAGTTTTTATTTTCGCAGCAATAGGAACGAATTCAAAAATTTGCAAAAAAAGAAAAGAAAAAATAAATCGTATGCAAATTATTTTGTTAAAAAAAAAGAAACGAGACTAGATGGTAGAGATTTAGATACTTATACATATTATAAAATGAAAACAAAAGCAACAATAAAAAAAGCTACGTTTACTCGGCAGCTATAAGCGTAAGTGAACATTGGTTTAGGTAAAAACAAGACAACGAGCAAAAATAGAAAATTGTTGAAATCACAAAATGGTGTTCGCTTCAAAATTTAAATAAAAATTAAACCATTTGTGACCAAAACTAAATTTTATTTTAAATTCAATTGAAGAGACAAATTTGAGAGAACAAACAACACTTTTTTTCAATGTCACATCAAGACAATCCCCATTATTCCGTAACTACTTGTCAACGTCACTTTAAGACAATCATTCTTATTGTGTTTGGCGTTTTACGCCTTCATATTCGACAAATTGGAAAAGCTTTAAGAAAAAAAGCTAACATTTTCTTGAATTAAGATTTATAGGTTAATTGTTCGAAATTTTTTGTTTTAAATTCAGAAAGACATGATAAATATTCCAAGGCACAAAGGAAAGTCAACATCAGTTTTTAGTTATTAAACTTACACAGCAGAGCAGAACAGCTGTTTTCGAAAGCCGCAACGCTTTCATCATCAGTGCTCATGGGTATTGTGTTTGTCACCACTTATTAGGTGGCTTAGTTATACTAATTTTATTACAATAGGAAATTGCATACGAGAACTGTATCAACCGGATGTTAAAAAATGTTTGTTTAATACCCGTATTGCCGTTTGATTATTTTCTTCATGTCCCATTTTCTGAATTTTTTGTTCCATTATACCTAAGCCAAACATATTTGTTTTAAATTCTTTTATACTTAAGTACATGTGGACGTTTTTAGTTTTTATTGTCGGCTCAAGCCACAGCCTAAACTTGTATGTAAATATTTAACATTTTCTTTAATCTATTATAAAATGTCGAAACTGAAGGCGAAAAACGCCAAACACGATTAGGGTGAATATCAACTTTTCTTAATAGCCTATTGCCATATTCAAGCCCTTAGAGAGAGAATACAGCCTTTCGGAGGTAATGAAATGTTGTCCTCAAAGAGTAGATAAGTGTCCTATTTTTGATATATTCAGCCTGATTATGTAAGGCGTTGTCGTTTACGCCTCATCTGTTTTTGGTAGTAGATTATTGAAAACAGCTGGCGTGTTTCTTTAATCTTGTGCAAAAGAACTCTTCGACGTAAACATCAACAGCTTACGTAATCAGACTGATTGCTTTTTGAGGTGACGTTGACAAATAGTTAGAGAATAAGGGGGAATGTTAAGAATATAACTTTTAATTATTTATGCTGCTGCTTGCTAGCCCTGAGAGAGAACTGTTGTGTTTTTGATTGTCATGCCAGTTTGATAGTGTGTGCCGCATTTGAGGGTTTATTAAAAAAAGACTCTATCTCTTAATATTGTATAAACACCGGCTTTGTGCAATGTGCTACTGCTTTCTAGAACACCATGTGTATATGTAATAAAAAGCAAACAGTGCGGGAAGTAATATTAGGAGAAGTGATATCGATGAATTAAAACAATGAAAGCAAAGACTGGCAGCCGGGTTTTCATGACTAAAATGAAAATGCAGATTTTTTTTAAATAGACAACAATATACTCTATTTCAACTGCTCATATGAATAAAAGTTTATGCTCTGTTAGTTTCAGTCATAATTATATGTAAGAGCGAAAAGTGCTCTACACAAGTGTTCGTTTTACGAACGTCCGTTTCTCTAATGCTTTAGCAACACTATTTCCCCCCCTCCATTTATATGACTATTTACTTCGTCTAATGTCACTACTATTCATTCATTAATTCTTTCAATGGTTTTGTATGCTTTTTGTTGTTATGGTTTGTAATATTAAACTGGCTTTAGTGGGGGCTTTCGGCTAGTCGATCTGTCAATGACAAATGAAAATAGTGTGGTGGCTTCTAAATGTTACCATTTTAAGATGCACAATACTCTGTAGTACGAGTACACATACACATTTTCATCGCCATATAAATTTACAGAATGTGTTTTGTATTGTTTGGCTGTCTGTACCAATTAAGCGAGAACGATATTCAAGAGAATTAAATCGTTTAAATATTTATATATGTTCCGCGCGTTTAGGAATTGACGCAAGTCTATTTATTTTTGTGCAGACTTTTATATAAAATTGTCAGCACATTAAACACTATTAAGAAAATAATAAACACCTTTCTAAGATCGAACCTGCGGTCTGCAAATTATTTGTTATGACTTTTGGATAAATTCTAATTTTTATTAAAAGTGCAATAATAAAATGTATTCATAAACAAACATTTTTGTTGAATTAAATGTGATACATATATTGAATTCTGCAAGTGCATACTTATCACACACTAATTACACTGTGCAACAGAGTTGCCTGAAATTCAAACTATTTTCATAAGAGTATTAGCTGGTTGGTGAGTGGAGGTGTAGGGCAGGGGAATATCAGCGAACATGTTATCTTCGTCGTAAAAACTTATAAAATAATTTTTTAAGGAATGTAGGCTTAAGGAATACAATTTGTTATATACTTACACAATTTTTGTCATATAATATGCAACTTCAACGCTCTCTAAAGGGGACGGCGTGCAAAAATAGACTATATCGTGCTTTCCACGACCGGACATATGGGCATTGCTAAATCCTCTTAGATTTCATCACTGATTAAGAATGTATGTAAAATACTTTATGGTGTCCAATTTCTTTTGGAGAGTATTAAAACTGTATTTTGTTGGGGTCGCTCTGGCTAGGGCCGTGGGGGAGAAATTTCACCTTTGCCATAAAACACGAAAAATAATTTTTTGGTGGTAATTAAGTGTAAAAGAATTTTTTTTTTTGGATAGGGTCATTTAGGGGCAAAGAGAGGAGAGTAGTAGGGCAGAGGAGGAATGTAGGCTTAAGTAATACACTTTGTTACATTTTTAAACTATTTGTGCATCTAATAACGCCTATTTAAGGGGGCGGGGTCCAAAAATTATTATTTTTCGAACTTACAGCCTGTTCAGAAAATTAACATCCTGTAATACAATTTACATAAATAAAAGTTCACTATTAAATAGAAATTCTTACATAATTATTTTTTATTTTTTGGCTCCAAGTTTAACGCTTTGGACCATATTTGACATAAAAATATGTATATCACTGGCTAAACAAAATTACAAAAAAATTATGTTGTTATTTACAGGTTGGTTTAGTTCTTCTTAGGGGAACTTCTATCCCTCTGGCCCGATTCAGCCCATTTACGAACTTTATCTGTGCTATCCTTCCAGATATAGTTATACTAAGTTTCAAGGGTCTGTCTCTTTTTGTTTGGACTGAATCGTGATTTTAATTTTTATATACTGTCCTTATTTGGCCACTGGGGGCTAAATCCCTCCCAAGATCACACACACTCTCATGGCCTGTAAATTGACCTCTCATGGCCTGTAAATATTTTCACAAAATGCTCAAAAAATTTGTTATATATGCATTTTGATAAAAAAAAATCTTCACTGTTTGCTATTTCGTTACGAAATAACATTAAAGTTCACAGCTAAATACGTTCCTTCGTAACTGCTTACGTCAAAACATGTTTATCTCGGCATATTTGTCTTCACTCACATAATAAATTTTACATTGCGGTAACACGGGTATTAAAACAATAATGTGTTAACATCAGATTGATACAGTTCTCGTATTCAATTTCCTAATAAAATTTGTTAAAATAAGAACTGTTATCATATTCAATTAAGCCACCTAATAAGTAGTGACAAACACAATATACATGAGCACTCATGATGAAAGCGTTGCGGCTTTCCAAAACAGCTGTTCTGCTCTGCTGAGTAAGTTGAATAACCAAAAACTGATGTTGACTTTCCTTTGTGCCTTGGAATATTTATCATGTCTTTCTGAATTTAAAACAAAAAATTTCGAACAATTAGCCTATAAATCTTAATTCAATTTAATATAGAAATACGAGTATGAATGTTCGTTAAAATACTTGCTGCAATTTTACATTTAATTATCCCAAATATTTATTTTTGGAGTCTTATGGCAAAGGTGAAATGTCTCCACAACGGCCCTTGCCAGAGAGACCAAAAAAAAAAATACAGATTTAATGCTCTCCAAAAAGAATTAGACCGCATAAAGTATACATATTCTTGATCAGTGATGAAGTCTAAGACGGTCTAGCAACACCCATACGTTCGTCTGTGGACCCCGCCCCCTTCAGTGCGCGTTGACGTACTCTGTCCCACGCAGTTGAAAATTTTAATTTTAATTACTGGAGGGTCGAATATAACGTTTTTACTTGTTTCGTACTAATATCGTGTTGTCGTTATTTTCATATACACACATGCTAATAAATATGTAATTTAATAACAAAGTTCGTGAAAATTCCGAACTCTGAAACCGCGATTTCGATAGGGCAGTGATAATTACATAACATCTTGCAAAATTATAAAGGACATGAGCAACTAACAATTTCATATACACAGATTAATACATAATTATGTAATTAGCCAAAATCTATTGTTTCATTATTTTTAATATTCAATTTTTTTCTGAAATTCGGCTACTAAGAATAAATTTGCTTTCAGCCATGCCACAAGGTTGATGGAAATCATTTTTAATATTATGAATCAGTATTGATGTTTTTCTAAAAAATAATGCTACATTTTTTGCACTTTTTAATGGAAAATGCTAACATTATGGCATTTGAAAATAGTGCATTTATTGGAAATTGATCTACCATCCCTTATGAAAATGTGCTTTACTTTAAAATTGTGCCTAACTGTGATTTTTTAGAATAAATATTTACCAGAAAAGAAATCGTTACATATTTACCAGAAAAGAAATCGCCATTAGTGATATTAAGAAATATGCATTCCGAAAAATTTGTTCTTTCTTTGCGGAATCAATTCCGTTGTCGAATAGAATCGGAAACTGTGACATTTTCGTATAGTTATTTCCTTTAAAAGAACTAAAAAACTTTTTTCTCGACTTTTGATTTTATGATAACGATATATATACATAAATTAATTTTTTTTAGTAATTGAAGAACTAATTCCTTTACAATACAGTTTATTAATTCATTGATTAGTTGCTTTATTAACAATCCATACAATACATAACCATCAACATCTGATGAAATATTAAAGCTCAACAATTGAAATCGATGCTTAATCGTTTATATTCTAAACATTATTTACAATGTAAACAATGAAATATTTTTAATGTTTACCTTAACGGCATTCAGTACAATCAATACAAGTTTGCTGGGCGTAACAAAACCGTAAAATTTGGATACCAAATAGAAAAAAAACTATCATTGCCAGCATTTACAAACTGTTCTCTGCTGTAAAATTTTTACAATTTTACTTATTTACATATACATTTTTAATATATGTATGTATATGTAAATATGTATGTATGTATCGGCTTTTGTAATTCATAAACAAATAAATAAACTAATTAATGCCGCTACTGGCAGCTTTTTTGATTCAAATGTTTTACTTTTTTGTTTTTATTAAAAAAAAAAACAAGAACATGTATAGTACAATGTTGCTTAAATTAAATAATTTCATTGTTATTTATTTATTATCACTATTGTTTGCCATTGTTTAGATATATTCTAGTTTCAAAATGTACTATGTACACATACATGCATATATTTTTTTGCAATAATTATTCTACTGCTAGAGCATTTGATATCTCTTAATCTTGAAAACTCTCGCTCTCCGGGCAATAAAATCTATTTTCTAAAATATTTTTAAAAATATTCTACGTTGAAAAACGACAAAATTTCTCTACCTTTTATATACATTTTTATTTGCATCTCTATGGACTCATATCATATTTTACGTACACACTGCCGTCCTGTCTGCCTCCACTCACCGTTCGATATTATTTGCTAATTGTTTTGTTTTTATATCTTGTTGTTAGCGCGTACAACTGTGTGTGCATATACTACGTTGTATCTGAAATATAGTCTGTATATTTTATTTTATTAATTTTTTTTATTACGAGTAATATTAGAGGCATTCCGTGTTTTAGCTTGCAGCTACTTGCAATTGCAACAGGTTTGTCATTTATAGTAAAGTGTGTGTTTTTTCAAGGGTCACAATTTTGAGTTGGCATCACTGCTTTATTTAACAGCTGATGGTTGCTTTTTCTTTAATTTGCTTGTAAATTTCATTATGAATCGACTTACACCAGAGCAACGCGTGCAAATTGTTGAAATTTTTAATCAAAATAATTGTTCTATTCGTCAAAGTCACCGTGCATTTCTTTCATTTTATGGCGTACATAATCGTCCTTCAGAACGGCTAATTCGAAGAACAACAACATGCCAAAAGTTTAACGTCAGTACCCGCCTCGCGACTTAAACTGGCGGTGCTCTTAACACCGTGTGACAACAATGCGTCCACCAGCGCCACCGTGTGCAACAAGTGTCGCACATGAATACCAATTCGAAACTATGCATCTGGACATGGCCTCCCCCTTGGTCAAGAGCGGAGACTATCTAACCTCCTACCGATCTTTGGGTCACGGCACCCGGTTGCACTGCAACTCCACACTGAGATAACGCTCTCACCGCGATTTGGGTCCCAACCACAGCCACCACGATGCTCCCCGAAGGGCCATAACCATTGCCAGGCAGAAACCGAAGTTTCTGGGGTTCCTGACACCCGTGGTAAAAGAATTGAGTCTCCGGTCAGACCTAATTCGAAGAACAATAGATCGTTTTCGGACCACATTTACTGTTACTGAGAATGTACATCCCGTGAGACGCCGAACAGTACGCACTGAAGAAGCTATAGCCGCTGTACAGGAAAGCATTGAAGATGAACCTAATCAATCAATTCGTTGCCGTTCTCAGCAACTGGGATTGTATCCTTCCACTTTATGGAAGATTTTTTTAGTTGCTGAAAATTAGTGTTCCAGATTGTGCCTTCTACGCGCCAGCCGTGGCGGCCACTTGGCAGAAATCATATTCAATTTCATAAAATTTTCTTTCCAATAAAGCCTGTTTCATTGGTGTTAAAAAAAATATTTTCTCGTCTTATTATAATTTAAACTTGTGACACTCTATAAAAAACACCCTTTACATCACATTTTATTATTTAATGCTATTTTTAAACAGCTTTACAAATACACCCGAAAGAAACATTTTTGATTCTTCCGGAGAGCACGGCTGCTGCTTAGATTTGTATAATTTTTAGATGATAAAAGAAATTAGAGACACAAATGCATCACACTTATTCAAAATGAAAAAAATAAAATCAACATATTCTACACTTCCTTGGCGATGCATAAACGCATTGATTTAGCAGTTGCAAATTTTTGGTTGTTTGTTGTTGAATTGCAAAAATGTACTATTTTTTGTATCATTTGACAGACACAATATTAACAGGGCAGCCAATGGTCTCAAAATAGTCTGTTGTTGTTTACAAAATTCAACATTTTATTTAAAGACATATAATATTAAAAAACAGCAGACGACATAACGCATGGAAGGAAGTCATAAACATTCTGAACTTTTGAAGTAGAAGAGGTGAAACTGCAAAACGCTTTTAGTGATTTGTAAACAGACTTGTTCTTTAACAAATCTACCGCTCTTAACCTGTGTTTCCACTAGACATTGACTTGAACAAGATATGGCCCTGTTCTTGTATTGTCGGCTATGCCCTTCACCGACGTGCGTCTGACCTATGTACATAACCACTTTGCGTTGTAGTTACGTTCCCAAAAAAAAGCGACGCAAATTGAAACGAGGCAAAGTGAATTATGATTTTCTTTAGTAAACCCTGTAAAGATCGAAAATAGGTTCCAGGGTTACGCAAATACTACTTTTTAAAAATAAAATTGAACAAAGTCTACATTTAAAAACAAAAATTTTATACAAATAAATAATATAAAAACAAAGTGAATATAAAACTGTATTAAAATTGCGTTGATTTTCAGTTAGAAAGGGAATCCCCGAGTTTTGATGGCATGGCGCAATTATGTAGAAATAAGTCATTGCCATCTTTTAGCAAAAAAAAAATACAATAAAAAAAAATAAAAATTTAAAAAAAAATTTAAAAAAAAATTTAAAAAAAAAATTAAAAAAAAAATTTAAAAAAAAATTTAAAAAAAATTTTAAAAAAAAATTTAAAAAAAAATTTAAAAAAAAAATTTAAAAAAAAATTTAAAAAAAAAAATTTAAAAAAAAAATTTAAAAAAAAATTTAAAAAAAAATTTAAAAAAAAATTTAAAAAAAAATTTAAAAAAAAAATTAAAAAAAAAAATAATAAAGACTCGATCCCAAAACAATGCAACTTTGAAAAACTAACAACGCAAAAGAAAAAAAACGCCCCGGTACCATCTTTTCGATCTCTCTGATTTTCAATACTAATTTATTTCTTTCTAAAATATAAAATATGTATGTGTATTACCAAAGAAGAAAATTATTTTTATTTATCGCGATTTCTTTTCTAAAAAAGAATGCTACATATTTTGAACTTTTCAATATTTAGGCATTTGGAAATAGTGAATTTATTAGAAAAATTACTTTAATTTAAAAATGCGCCCAATTGTAGTTTATTATTAAAAGAGTGATAAACTGTTAAATTTTTTTCAGAAAAGAAAATCACCATTAGATAATTAAATATTCCAAAAAAAGTTTAAATTTTCCAGCTCTGGACCGGTCCTTCTTTTTGGCTTTTCGGATTTCGAATGCCAATAAATTTGTTTCCAAGAATATCAAATATGTTGAACATATAAAGAAAAAGAAAAAATTGCTTTTAGTTGGTTTCATTTATGTACCAAAAAAAGTTTTAATTGTTCAACCCTGAAATCGTCTTTTTGACTATTTAACTTTTTTGACTTATTTAACAAAAAAAATTAAATTAAAAATAAATAATTAGCTGTTTTTATTGGTTAATTTTATGTACCAAAAATAAGTTTACATTTTCCATCTATGGCACCGTATTTGGGATTTGGCTGATTTTGAAAATCAATATATTCGCAATAAATAAATTAAAAAACCCTTACAGAGAGACGAACCCTTTTCAATTCATAAGGGCTCAGAATATATGTGTACACTTTATAGAGTCGCATATTAATATTGTGGAAATTACACACAATCCTATTTTGACCCTTTACCATTTTTGGTGAATGAAAACCGCAAAAATTTTTTGTAGCATGCGTCAACTAAATGACGCAGCTTATGCACATATAAGTATTTATTACGAAAAAGAAATCTTATGAATTCATAATGTAAATCCCATTAAGTAGAGTGCAATAAGAAAACAGCACAGAAAATTTTTGAATGATATAATTAAATACGAGTGTATAGAAGAATATAGACAGCAAAAAAGTTAAGAAAAGCGCTATAAATAGTTGAACGCAAAAAAAAAAATCATTTGAAACAAAGCAAGTTTCTTAAATACATTAGATCAATTAACAAATTAATTATAAAACAAAACAATATAAAAGTATTTTGCTTTATTTGTATAAAAATTTTTTTTAAGATGAAAATAAAGCACTACGAGTATTAAGAATAATATAAAAGGAAATAAATAAAAAATAGAACATATCGAATATTTCCTATTATTTTATTTTTTATTTTTATTTATTTCGGTATATATTTATTTTATTTAATATTAGTTTTCGAAAGCCTTCATCAACCATCTGCAGCTAAAATAGTCATATTGTTGTTTAGCGTTGTTTGCCTTTTTTCTGTTGTGCTAATGACGTTGAATGAATAACATGATGAAAATTTGCAAAAAATTAAGAAAAAAAAAATCCCCAAAAAATTTACATATAGAAATATATAAATAACTAGAAGCTAAAGAGAAAATCTGCAAAAAAATAAAAATAACATTGAATTGAATGTGAGCACAAAGAATGGTTGGTTAACGAGCGCTTCAGATAGATTTTAGTACAATCATGCATGATGCTACGTAACAAAATAACAAGTTCTAATTTCGAACTATTGATTCAAAGACATACAATTTGCGGCAAAAATAATAATAAACACAAACTAACTACAACAACAGAAAAATGTCTAAAAATACGAATACTTCACATATCACACTTCATACAGCTGCCCAGTAGTTCGCGTAGCTGATACTCTGTTAACGGACTCGTTTCAATGTGAAGAACGTCTAATGATTTGACCAGCAGGAAGAAGAGTTTTAGAAAATTTTAAAAGTTTTAAATCTTGTAATGCAAAAGCTTATACTCTGTTTATATAGAATACTAGCAGGCTCGCCTGGCATTTCTCGGCGAATTATTTGGGTGGAAATTGGTTTATACCTTTTTATATTATATAGTTGCGTTACTGTTAAATATTATTTTTTGCTTTAAAGAGAAAAGGCCTGTTTGTAAATGCAGCATTGCCCTGCATAATATGATTACTTTACTTTGCACTGCCACTCGTTCATTGCATTAGCCATTTTTATGATTACTTTTTTTATTTATTTGCGTCTAATATGCTTCAGTGTTGCATTTTCGAACAGTTGACATATTGCAGTGTTGCCAATTTTTACATTTTCGAACGTTATGCGCATAACATGCAGGGCAATGTTGCATTTACGAACAGGCCCAAGCATATATCTTAATTATAAAAATATTTGAAATGAAAATTTACTATAAAATCAATGCTTAAGAGCCGAATGCTCAAGAGTATATATAGAAAGTTATATACCATCACAGAAAATGCGAAACAAAAAAATACAAAGTCGAGTTTTTTAGTTTTTAGGAGTTACTATACTTTAATCTCAGTTTCCTTTTCAATAATCCTTTTTATTTTATACCCATATCGAGTGGTGTATAAAAAATAGTCGTATGTCCATTTTGGGGCGTGTCTCCTAAAGTGTTTGTAGATATTCCATTACATTTTATGCTCCCTCTTTCAAAACTCCTTACATTTTTTACCCATGTCATGGGGGGTAGTCCGCCCTTTTGGGAGGTCCGCCATTTTGTTTTAAGAGGTTTTATTATATTTTATGTTTCGTTCTCTAAAATCCCCTTTTTATTTTATACCCATATCATGTGGCTGAAAAAAAGTAGCGTTCCGCTATTTTTAGGCGTCCGCCATATTGGGACGTCCGCCATATTGTTTTTGAAATAATTTTATTATGTTTTATTTTTCTCCTCAAAAATCGAATAAAAAGGAGTGGCCCACATCTTTGGGGTATCCGCCATTTTGGTATCCTATGTCCGTCTCCTACATTCCCACCAATTTGCAACCAAATCGGTTCAGTCGTTCTTGAGTTATAAATAGTGTAACTAACACGACTTTTTTTTAGAACGTATATGGTTTGAAAGAAAATTTCGATCTTAAAATTTATGTATAAAAAAAGAAGAAAACTTTTAAATTCTTTTTTCTTTTCTATGCAAATGGTCCGAATGAATTTTTCCTCCAGTCGGTTCCATTTTTTCCATAATTATGTCAGAAATGCTGGGCACAGTTACACATCACTGACAAAATTCTACACACAAATATGGTTATATGTTTGAATCTGTATGAATTTAGAATAAACGAATTGGGCGTGTATTGTTCACCAAATTGTGTGTACAGTACTGAACACTTGCGTAAGTAGAGCCATTTTCATGGAAAAGTACCAACTGCCTGTTCTAGTGATGAACAACAGAAAATATTACCAATATCAAAAATTGGTTACTTTGCGAACATGCGATGCTCAAAATGGCTTACGTTTATGGAAAGATTTTTTTTATGAAACATATTTCTTGGTTGAATTTTTTTCAGCTAGCAAAATTCCCTTCTATTTTCCTCCTTCACATTCATAAATGATTCAGTGGAAAAATATGAAATGAATTACGGAATTTCCTGCAATATTTAAGCCCCTCCTAGATTTGTTGTCACTTTTATACTCTAATAATATCTTTTGATTGATATTTGGGACCTTATTACGGTTGTCGTATTCGTAGTCGATACAAAGTGGTCCAATGTCTAACATATTGGAAGTGTTGCCACTTGTGGTAAATTTGAAATGTTAAACTTGGTGGGACAGAGTTCCTTTAAGAAATCTCTGTACCCAATTTTAAATCTCTATTTTGGGATAGTCACTCCGGGAAAGGCCGTGGGGGCCCTTCAGCTTCTTATAGACTTAAGGAATACAAATTGTTCAATATTTAGATTATTTTTGCATATAATATCGTACGTCAACACCCACTAAAGGCGACGGGTTCATAAATAGACTATCATGCTTTCCACAGACGAACGTATGGGCATTGCTAGACCGTCTTAGAGTTCATTACTGATCAAGAATATATATACTTTATGGGGTCCAATTCTTTTCGAACGGTTTTAAAACTATATTATGTTGGGGTCTCTCTGGCAAGGGCTGTGTGGGAGACCTTTCACCTTTGCCAATAAAACTCTAAAAATAAATGTTTGGGATAATTAAATGTAAAATTTATTTTTTATTACAATTTTTTTTGATAGGGTCATTTAGGGGTCAATAGGGGAGGAGGGTGTAGGGCAGAGCAGTACCAGTTTACGTCTCAGCTTTGTCATTAAAGCTTAAAAATTTTATTTTTAAAGAATGTAGGCTTAAGTAAAACAATTTGTTAAATTTTTACGTTTTTTTTTGCACATAATAACGCCCACTAAAGGGGGCGGGGACCAAAAATTATTATTTTTAATGTTATGGCTCCAAGTTTAATGCGTTGGACCTTCTTTGACATAAAAATATATCATTTGCTTAACAAAATTAAAAAAAAAAAAACTTTAAAAATTATGTATGTTGTTTTTCAGAGGTTGGTTTAGTTCTTCTTAGGGGAACTTTTTCCCTCTTGCCCGATTTAGCCCATTTCCGAACTTGACCTGTGCTATCTTGCAAGATATATATTTATACCAAATTTCAAGAGTTTGGACTAAATCGTGATTTCCACAGACGAACGGACGGACGGACGGACATGCTCAGATCGTTTTAGATTCCATCACTGATCAGGAATATGTATACTTTATAGGGTCTCTGATGTATATTTCCCTGCGTTACAAACGGAATGACAAAAAAAAAAAGAAATAAAAAAAAGGAAATGATTGGTTATGCTTATTTCGTCAAATACTTGATGGATGCGAATGCAGCTTTAGAAATATTTAGTAGTTACTTTTCAAGCCAATTTAAAACGTATTGAGAAAAAGTATTTATATTGTGCACACCTGCACAAAAATGCCTTTCAAATTATATATATTTCATCAATATTGATAGACGATAACATGGTGAAAGGTGTACCACAAAATATTTGGGTATTTACATTTAATATATAAGGTTTTCTTCTGGCAAAATACCTACTGCCGGATAGTGTATTAAACGGCTCCAATTTGCCTTTACTCACAATGCGCACGGAAGACTGTATTTTAATATAAATATAATATGCGTTTAGTTTGGCGAACCTATAATTCTGATCCATGCTGTGCATATTTCTCTGTATGTACATTCGAATGCATATATGTGTACATATTCATTTAGAATGTTCGCATAAAAATACAATCAGACACAAATATTGAACATCATTAGTGAATGTGTTCATCACCAGTTTCCCAAAATGCATGCATGTACTTTCATCAAAGCTTCAATCAAATTTAAAAAAAAGGTTGAGGGGAAAAAGTAATTTGATGTTTTACATATGGCAACAAAAGCAAATATTAAAAGCTGAGAGAGAGAGAGGCAGAGAGAAGCAGAGAAACATTGAGGCAGAAATAGAAGACAGGATAAAAAAATTAAATTTGAAAATGCATAGATATGTATGTATGTATGTATGTATGTATGTATGTATGTATGCATGTGTGTATAAATATTGCATGCATTTATGTATACATTTAGAAATGTCATCTTAATCAACTGCAATTCTTTGATTAAACATCGTCATCATCACCGTCCGTTATTCAGTTGGTTTGTGTGTAAAATATTTTAATTTTTTGTTGTTGTATAAAACAAGTGGAGTAATCAATTTATAATAGAACCAAATGATGATGATCCAATACATTTATTGCAAGCAACCTAACAAATAAATTTCATTTCATACTCTTACACACAAACAGTGTTCAATGAATAGATACTGATTATCGATGGCGCCTAGAATATCAGCCAGTTCATTTGCTTTTTCTCTTGCTGCTGTGATAGAAACAAAAATCAGAAGCAGCCCCGCCAGTAGCTGCTCTGCCAGTATAGTGCGGTTAGCATGTAGTGATTTTTAAATGTCAGTCATTAAAAGTTTTTGTTTTTTTTTTGTTCTTTTCTAATTATTCACTAATATGCAATTTTCAACTGCATTTTAAGTGAGGTTAATCAATTGTTTTTGTTTTCTTATTATTTAGTTACGATTTATTTGTTTTTGTTCAAACAATTACTAATTAAACATTTTACTTGTAGCAATAAATATAAAAAATACAATTTAATTTTAAAACACTTCAGATTTAAAAAAAAATCAAAACAAGCAGCATTAAGTAACCAGTCAGTATTAGTACAAAGAATTGAGTGTAGAACAAAGAAAATAGCAAAATAATTTTTTAACCCTATTTTCAATTGAAAATAACAAAGGCTGCTAAAATACAGCATCATTTGTATAGTATTGAATTTTAATTAGGAAATAATTAGACATATTCTGCAAATTATTTTTTACGTAAAAGTTAATACACAAAATTTAAAATAAAATTGTATTACATATACAAGAAATTAACAGCTTAAAACTAAAACCTGGATGTGTTCCATTAAGCTATAAACACTTACTGCTTTATTCATAAAAAATATTTCTGTGTTATAAAGAGTTTATAAAACAAATTTTGTATGGAAATTTGTTTTATAAACCTTTCATAAATAACAAGTAAAAACTTTATATTCGAGCGGGTCGAATCTTAGATACCCTCCAAATATTTAGTCATAAAAACTTCACTTTGTAGGGGTCACTCCAGTAGGAGCAATGGGGGACACATCTCACCTTTGCCATAGAACACTAAAAACTCAAGTTTGGCGGCTATTAAGTAAATTTTTTTGATAGCGGCATTTAGGAGTAAAGGTAAGGGGAGGATAGGGCAGAGTAAGATCAGAGAATATCTAAGCTTCGCCATAAAAGCTTTCAAAGTAAATTTTTAAGGAATGTGGGCTTAAGGAATATAATTTCTTAAATATTTACACTATTTATCCACGCAATATGTTACTTAAACGGGCTCTAAAGAGGGCGGGGTCTTAAAGGAACTCTTCTTACTGCAACTTCATCCCCTTGCACTTTCTTTGATATAAAAATATATCATTTGCTTAAAAAAATTACAAAAAAAGCTTTAAAAATTATGTTGTGCTTTTAGAGGTTGGTTTAGTTTTAGGTTGGTTTAGAGGAATTTTTTCCCCTCTGACCTATTGATCCATAATTTTCCTTCAAAATGTTTTTATACCAAATTTCAAGGGTCTGGCTCTTTTCGTTTGGACTGTAACGTTATTTCCACAGACGGTCGTGGCTGGATCGTCTTAGATTTCATCACTGATCAAGAATATATATACTCTATGAGGTCCAATTTTTTTAAGATTTAAAATTTCTATTTTGTCGGCGTCGCTCTGGCAAGGGCCGTGGGGGAGACATCGCACCTTTGCCATAACACACTAAAAATTAATTTTTGGAGTAATTAAGGGTAAATAATTTTTTTTTTGATAGGGCCATTTACGGGGCAAAAGGGGAGGGGTAGGGCAAGGAAGGATCAGGTAAAGTCTCAGCTGCGTCATAAAAACTTAAAAATTTTACTTTTAAGGAATGTAGGCTTAAGTAAAGCAATTTGTTAAATATTTACACTTTTCTTGCCCACTAAGGGGGTCCAACAATTTTTTTTTTATATTTTATGAGTCCAAGCTTAACGCGTTGGACCTTCTTTGACATGCAAATTTTTGCTTAACAAAATTAAAAAAAAAAATTTTAAATTTATCTTATTTTTTAGAGGTTGGTTTAGTTCTTCTTAGGGGAACTTTTTTCCCTCTGGCCCGATTCAGCCCATTTACGAACTTGGTCTGTGCTATCCTTCCAGATATAGTTATACTAAGTTTCAAGGGTCTGTCTCTTTTCGTTTGGACTGAATCGAGATTTTCACAGACGGAAAGAGAGTCGGATATGGCTAGATCGTCTTAGATTTCATCACTGATCAAGAATATATGTATATGTATATATATATATATATATATATATATATATATATATATATATATATATGTATACTTTATGGGATATTTCGCTGCGTTACATATGGAATGATAAAGTATACAAATTTTTAGATAACAGCAGGCTATCAGAAGTAGAATACATGTGCTTATAGTTTGTTTAAACATGACGTTTAGTATTTCATATTCAACTTTAATGTGAAAAAATAAATTCTTGAAACTGTTTCCTATTGTATTGCTTTTTAGGGTAAGTTTTCTCTTACTTTCTTTCCTTTCAGTTTCGAAATATTGTGAGTACAAACAATAAATAGTTTTGGTTTTAGCATTCCTTTTGTTTATTCAAATTATTGGGGGAGTGTAAATTTAGTATGAATGTCTAACGCATGTTCCATATTTCATCAGTCTTAATGACTTTGCCATGGCAAAGTACAGAGTCAATTAGTAAACACCACCCGTGCGTTTTTCCTAAAGTCGACTTTAGTCTTGTTGTGCAGTCAGTGGAGATGGGCCCGCATATTTTGAAGAATATATTCTTTATTTTTTATTTTTAAATCTGCATTAGAAAGAATGAGTTCAAAAGGATTGGTTGAGCCCAATAATTTTCTTGCTATTGAATGCTTGGCATGGTTTGCAACAGCAACCCTTTATGATTATTTCTTTTTCTTTTCTTTTTTTTTTGCTGCTTTTGGGCATCATAGAAAGTCTATTTCATTGCTTGTATTCGTACAAATGAATTTATGTTGTTTTCTTATAATGAATACAGCTTTTTTTGTTTATATATCAAAGCTTAATTTTTTATCATGTTTTTGGGAAGTTTTCCTCAACTTCAGCGTTATCCCAACCACCTCCATCTCGTTATTTGTTTGTTCTTTATTCTTCTTCCTCAGCGACGTGTCAAATATATTTTCAATACATACCACTACATACTAACATACACACGCATACTTATGTGTGTATGTATGTGTATACAAATTCACACAACCCTTGTCGTTCTGTATTTGTTGGCTCACCGAAAACCTGTATGTCAGTCAGTTGAATAGACTGACTCTATATTTTGTCTACAACTGATTGCGTCGTCTAATGTGTGTGACAGACAGACAGACAGACATTCAGTGCTGCGATGAGGTGATGGGTGTTGGAATTGTGGTATTTTTGTTATGTGTTTAAAAATTTTTTTTTTGTTTTAATAAATTTTGTATTGATTCTTCGGGTGGGTGTGAAAAGCAAAAGCTAAAAAAAACGCATAATACGTGTGCACATAAACATGGTTACACACATAGTACATTGCACGCTTTTGGATTCGGTGGTCCTGGTACAAAAGCTCTGCAAAACGAAGTATGTAGTTAAGAACTCTTTCTGTATGTATACCAGAATCCTTAATGCTAATCTAATTTTTCACAATCATTTTTATATATGTATATACATATATTTTTAAAATCGAATTCGTTGTAATTAATCGAATAGGAATTTAAAGCATTTCAACAACAAAAACAATAAAGATATCTAGTTTAACCCTCCGATTAGTGACAGTTCTGAACTTCACGGCCGTGTGAAAAGGTCCCTACGGAACTTTTTTGTAAATCATGTTTTTTTCATATAAAAATTTTTTTTTATTTTGTTTTGTTTTTATTGTTTATAAAAAATAATTTTTTAAATTTTTTAATTTTTTTTGGCTTGAATTTTCTTAAGACTATTATATTGTGTTCAGAACCAGTAAATTATGTGTTAAAACAATAAAAAAATTATAATGATGCCCAAAAACATGTCGAAGTAGGAGTAATTTCAGTTTGAAAAGGCAAAAAGGTCCCTAGGGACCTTCTCACTCATCGGAGGGTTAAAGCTACGATCACATCAATCAATTATTTAACGAAAAAAACGTAACCACTATTTTCTGGTATAATTTTTTATAATTTTAGACAAATATTTTTCAAATAAGCATTTGATAAAAAAATCAATACATAATCTTAATTGTCTTACTTGGGAAATATTGAAGAAACTTTTGTCAAAAAATAGTGCTTACGCTTATTTCGTCAAATACAGGGTAGGGTGTCCGACGGGAAGGTATACTACTTTGATTAAATGAAAGAGAATGGATCTTATATTGATGTTTTGTTTAATATCGGCAATTATGTATGGAATACAATATCAGATGAATGTCCGCCTTTTTTGGCCTCGAGCCCTTTTGAGCACATTTTGCATTACATTCTTACACATTTCACGCAGTATTTCATTAATTTCATCACGAATATTTTGTTTGAGTTGCTCAAGCATTTCTGATATTCCCAAAAAAAAAGAAGTCCGGAGCAGTCAAATCAGGCGACCGTGGAGGCCAATCAACATCACCATTTCTTGAAATAACTTGTTGTGGAAAGAGGTCTAGCAGTAATGCCATTGTAATCCTGGCTGTATGCGCTGTGCCACCGTCTTGTTGATACCACATGTTGATCAAGCCCAAAGCATGCAGTTGTGGCGTTAAAAAGCTTTCAATCGTATCATGATATCGCTCCCCATTCACAGGTACCGTTACGCCGTTTTAATTTTCAAAGAAGTAAGTAAGTAATTCTCAGACTGTCACTTTTAGGGGGTGCAAAGGTGACTGATGAATAATTTGAAGGGTTTCCATTGCCCAGAACCGACCATTCTGTTTATTCACATATCCATTCAAATGAAAATGTGCCTCGTCACTCATTATGATTTTTTCATGAACATCGGGGTTGTCATGGGCGAGCTGTTACATCCTATTGGCATATGTACGGCGGCGTAAATGCTCTTATGTCAACTAAATCTTAAATGGAAGAAATGCATCATTGTCGCCGAACTTGTTTTTTGAAGACCAAGCTCCTGAGCACGGCGTCGATTTGAGGTTGATGGATTGTTTTGAACACTTTCTTGAGCAACAGTAATATTTTCAGCTGATCTTGCAGTACGTTGTGGTCCATGCTTGGGCCTAGCACATACAGACCCTCTTTCTTCGAAATCATTCACTACACGATAAATAGTGCGTTTTGTTGGCACGTTGTTTCTCCCAAAAATTTCACGTAATCGTCACAGTAATCGATGATTGATTTTGATAAAATGTTTTAACGATTAAAACACGAAGATTTTTTCAAATAAATTTGCCACGTGTCTACTTCACGACTGCCAAATAAGAACTGTCAAGACTAATGTTTACCAAAATGGCGGCAAAACAAAGTAGTATATCTTCCCGGCGGGCACCCTGTATATTGTATCAACACTAAATAACACTGGCAATAATAATAGTAGCATTAAGAGCACGAGGTAAAACGCATGTTAGTTTTAAAGATCGCCAGGTTACCAAAACAAGTGAAAATCATAAAAAAAACTGATAAAAGTCACATGGCTGACTACGCAACACACAAATGAAGCGCTCTCCAAATACATGAAATTGCGAAAAAATAAAAACAGATAAAAAAACGAAAAATGAATTTTAGGTTATTTGACTGATGACGACGAGTGGTTTAATGAATTTCGAATACAGATAAGTGAAGTAACTAAATGTGTGCGAACGTATGTAAATATTATTTAATACAACAATATAGCAGCCGGATTTTATGTGTTTATGAGTATACATGTATGTACATATGTAAAAGCTGGTATGTATGGGCACACACACATGCATACGCAAATTTCAGTTTTGCTCAAAAAATAAATGTATGAACGTAGAATAATTTGTTTCAAATTAAATGTGGTTTCAGATTCGAGTCAACACGAGACTAGTCTACTACACACTTTCATAACCGTGATAACGATTATGTATTGATTGCAGATTTGATAACGATGTTTGTAGGGTGTTGTCAGATTAGGGAACTTTCCCCTAGATCAAGAAGAGTTGGGTTTTTGATGTGGTAATAAGTTTAGGAGTGAATTTTTATAACGAATTTCAAAGATAAAACATGGCTAAATAAGATTGTACACAAAGTAAAAAAAAAAATAGATTTCTTTGAGGAGACTGAATAAATTTATTTTATTCAGATTAATTTTATAGGGAGCTAAAGTTACTTTCATTGGCAAATTGTCAAAGCGAATCGTTATGGGAAATATGGTGCCCCTTCTTATATATTAAATAAAAAATTGCACGAAATATTTTAACCCTTAATATGAATTGTGCAATCGCTAGAATTAAAGTTTCATATATAATTTTGAAACTCAAGACGTTGAATTAATTTAAAATCGATATTATTCGAATACCAAAATTATTTCAGATATAAGAAATAATTTTGGGTTCCCTGGGCTACCATTTTTTTTTTTTTTTTAGGAGTAGGACCAGCGCTCAGGGGATGACCCCTATATATGCAATGCATTGCGCCAGAACTGAAAACGAGGGGATAGTATTGAGGGGACAGATTAGGAAAGATGAGAAGATAGACAGTTTTTTTTTGTAACTATTTCAACCTTTTTTACTTCGCCGGCTAATTTTTGCTACAGGGCCGACGAAGGTGGGTGCTGTTACTCTGCTTTTTTTTTAGTACATGATGGTGTCAGTCGCTGCCAATTATGTTCAGTGACCAGTGACTATACCTTTATCATTGAAACAGGCTGGCAACAAGTAACACAACCATGAACTAATGCTGATCAGAAGAATTCAACACAATATTTCATGACTCAGCGCGGGCTCGATCTCACGACCCTCCGCTTCATAGTCTCGTGTTCTATTACTTCAGCCAATAGCACCCACATTTGTATTTGTATACCCATCTCCATTTTTTCATAATGACCACTAATCCTCTCAAGCCAATTGTTTGAAATTTTTTTAAAATTGATATTCGAAATCCGAAATCATTTCAGATGTAAGACTTTTTCTGCAATATAAAGGGTTCCCCACCATTTGTATATATAGTGGCATCTCTATTTTCTCGCAATGACCGAAAATCTCTTTTTTTCAGGGACCGGAAATAAGAGTTATTTTTCAATTTTTGATGAAATAAATCATACATAAATGAACATCGTAGAAAACTTTTAATTACACCATCATGATTTTTAGGCGAAATGCATCCAACATATTGCATGATTTTTAATTTTTGATTTTTATTTTAACAATCAAAAGTAAGAGTTATTTTTGATTTTTATTTTTTTAAATGAAAAATAAGAGTTATTTTTGATTTTTATTTTTTTAAATGAAAAATAAGAGTTATTTTTGATTTTTATTTTTTTAAATGAAAAATAAAAGTTATTTTTGATTTTTATATTTTTAAATGAAAAATAAAAGTTATTTTTGATTTTTATATTTTTAAATGAAAAATAAAAGTTATTTTTGATTTTTATATTTTTAAATGAAAAATAAAAGTTATTTTTGATTTTTATATTTTTAAATGAAAAATAAAAGTTATATTTGATTTTTATATTTTTAAATGAAAAATAAAAGTTATTTTTGATTTTTATATTTTTATATCAATAATAAAAATCAATTCAAAATTCGTGACATAGGTAATATGTTTGTGTTTCCATGGCTTCGAAAATTAGCTTTAATTGTTCATTCTGTACCTGCCACTCAAGTCAGTGTAGAAAGGTCATTTTCAACACTCAGATTAATATTGGGAGATTTGAGATATAATTTATCTGAGGAACATTCAAAATCAATTATGATGGTAAAATTGAACACGATCTCTTAACACTGACTTGAATGGCAGCCGAAACTTTTAAGCTATTTCTATGCATTCATGTTTTTATAGCTGATAATGGATAAGTCACATAATATATTATATTCATATAGAAATTTGAATGAAGCAGCATATTATAATACATACGGCATCAACAAATAAATAAGAGTTTTGAATTGATTTTTATTATTGATATAAATATATAAAAATCAAAAATAACTTTTATTATTGATATAAAAATCGAAAATAACTTTTATTTTTCATTTAAAAATATAAAAATCGAAAATAACTTTCATTTTTCATTTAAAAATATAAAAATCAAATATAACTTTTATTTTTCATTTAAAATAATAAATATCAAAAATAACTTATTTTCTATCTAAAAATATAAAAATCAAAAATAACTCTTATTTCTTGATTTTTTTGATAAAAGTCATAACAGTTACGGTCCCTGCTTTTTTTCAAATGAATGTTTTTACAATATGTGACAGCGCATAGAGAAAGGGACCTAAGGTAAAAAAAATCAATTTTCATTTTTTTTTGTTGATGTGGACAACATCTGAGCATCGAATGAGACCGATCCCATGCCCCAAAAGTGTTCCCTCCCAGAGATATGCGCGTTTTATGAAGTGATGGTACACCAAAGATACACGTATCTCCTGAACAAACCCGTTTTTTACTCTTAGGTCCCTTTCTATGTATTATGTATTTTATATTTTCAGTACATCCCTTAAGTATATATTTATTAAGTATTTCTTGGGCCATAATTTGTGGTCACTAGTTTGGGCACAACTGGCTCCAGTTGCTAGATTTTGGCTTCCAAATGGACTTGAATCAAATTTTACTCCAAACGTTAAGTGGTTAACAGAGCTCTGTTAACTACTGAATAGGTTTGGTACAACCTTCGGTTTGCGTCTTCGCTAATAAAAATTTAAATTTATCTTCACACACAATAAAACAATTACATTTTTCTTTGTCTCTGGTTTGCCGTAACTTTGACGAAAAGTATTGTTTATTTTGGGTAAATTAAAAGTTTAAAGGTCAAATTTATAAAACATTTTTATTGTTTATTTGCTTTTTTGACAAATTTTGAGAATTGTTAAATAAGAAGGTTATACGGTTAGTAAATATTTTCTATGAATTAAGTTATCTTTGTATCTTTTTCACATATTAATGAGACTATTTTTTTTGTGTTTTATAACAGAGAAGTAAAAAATTTTGTTTCCTGTAGCGGCCTTATTTCCAAAAAGTTTAAATTTATACATTTTCAATCAAAGAATTTTGTACAGAATATTGCCTATTTTAATTTAAGTTTTGCGTTATATATTTATTTGTTTGCTGGATTTTTTTTCTCGTAACTTTAAAGTTATTATAACACAACTTCATGCGACATGAAGAACATAATCAAACAGCAACGCGGGTATTAAATAAAAATGTCTTACCATCAGGTTGATGCAGTTCTCGTATGCAATTATTTAATTGTTTAAATAAGATCTGTTATCATATTCAACTAAACCACCTAATAAGTGACGACAAACAAATACACATGAGTACTGATGATGAAATCGTTGCGGCTTTCCAAAACAGCTGTACTGCTCTGCTGTACAAGTTGAATAACTAAAATTTAAAAAAATTTCGAACAATTAGCCCATAATCTTAATTGAATTTAATTTAAAATTAAGTAATTTTTTCAATAAAATATAAATTTTTGTGCTACTTATATTTTTCCACGTTTGGTAAAGTTTTCAAAAAATTTGGCGATGTACGTTACAGCTCTTACAATATTTATAAATATTCGTTGTTGTTGTCGTTTTTATTTAATTATTGTGCGGAAGACGAAATATTTTTCAAGATATCGGTGCCGGTAGTCAGCAGTTGTTGTGGTGGTTTGTTTACACAATATTATTTTTATTTTTGCTGCTTTTGCTATTTTCTCTCTCTCTCTTTTGTTTAAATTGTTTTTGTGTTTTGCGGTGGTAGAGAATAGAATTGTTAAACCCCATTAAACCATTAGATCTCCACGTAACAGACTTCATTTGCATTGACAAGTGTATAAATATTTTTTTATACAATTGATTCGTTCACCATTGATTTTATTCTGCATGGTTCTGCTTCAATATTTTTTTTATTAAAAATTAAACACTGCATTATTTCGTAATGTTATATATTAATCTAGCCCAATGAAAAAAATGCCGAGAATTTTGTTAAGGGGGGGATTGTAAGTACCCGCAGCTTTTCAATGGCCTACAAAGGATCCAGGGATACTTTTAATTGTTATCAAACAGGTTGTGGTTAATATATAAAATAATAAAAAAAAAATAATAAATAGAATTTGAAAAAATTCATTTATTAATAAAAATAATAAAAAAATCATTTGCAGTCATGCAGATTCAAAATTAAGCCCGTTGAAAAAAAAAATTAACAATTTAAAATAAATAAACATATTGCACTTGCCTCTCCAAAATTTGTTAAATGTAACTTTTTACAAGAAAACGTTATACGGTGATCATATCCACTTAATGTAAAAATTGTACACCATATTTTTGTCTACTCATGCGAAAAAAGAAAATAAAATATAATTATTATACTCTAATATTTTTAAGCTTAAGGTCTATTTATTTTTATTTAAAATATATTAATTTTCAATATTTTGTCACTCCTTTGTGTGACTTCTTCAGGAAATTAATTATACCCCCTTTAAAATAATTAATTTCCTGAAGAAGTCACACAAATGAGTGACGAAATATTGAAAATTAATATATTTTAAATAAAAATAAAGAGACCTTAAGATTAAAAATATTAGAGTATAATAAAAATAAAAAATAAATAAAATTATTAATCTGAATTAAGATTCTATAGGCTAATTGTTCGAAATTTTTATTTAAATCTCAGAAAGACATGATAAATATTCCAAGGCACAAAGGCAAGTCAACATCAGTTTTTGTTATTCAACTTACACAGCAGAGCAGAACAGCTGTTTTCGAAAGACGCAACCCTTTCATCATCAGTGCTCATGTGCATTGTGTTTGTCACCACTTATTAGGTGGCTTAGTTGAATGTGATAACAGTTCCTATTTACACAAATTTTATTGTGAAAAAGGATACGAGAACTGTATCAATCCGATGTTAACATGTTATTGTTATAATACCCGTGTTACCGTTAGATTATTGAATAAAACTGATGTTGACTTTCCTTTGTGCCTTGGAATATTTATCATGTCTTTCTGAGATTTAAAAACAAATTTAGAACAATTAGCCTATGAATCTTAATTCAAAATTATTAATAGTTTTTGTGGAGCAACCAAGATTAATGTTGATTTCTTTTCTGGAAAAGAATGCAACATTTATTACACTTTTTAATGAAAAACTGCAACATTATGCCATTTCGAAATAGTGGTTCTATTAAAAATACTCAAATATTTTATTCTTTTAAAAATCTGTTTAACTGCAAGTTTTATTATTACAATTGAAACAAATTTTACATATTTTCTAGAAAAGAAAACGTCATAAATAGAATATTTATATATATTGAATATTTATAAATTTTGAGTTGAGTGTCTTTAGAGCGAAATGTCTTTATTAATAGAGTATTTAAATCACTTGTTCCGAAATTGGAAAAAAACACGAGCATAAATATTGCGAAATGTAAAAAAGCAGCATTAAAAAAATGTTCTCTTCATGCTTATGACTATAAAAACTAAATAAAAATAATATCTTGCAAATTAGCCAAAGTTGGTGCAAAAATAGAGTATATCTTCCAAATACTCCCCGAAAAGATAAATATACATAAATATGCCTTGAAAGGCAAAATATGCAACAATATGCTCAAAAAGATCGTGGCCAATTTTTTAAAACGTGGTGAAGCATTTCAATATTTCACCCCTTTAATGATGACATATTTCATATCTTCCTACTTCGTATTTTTGTGTCGGCAATCGCATATATACAGCTAGAAATAGATCGTGTCTTTTGAATCTCTCTCGAATAATTGATATTGAGACATACATTTTGAGTTTCTTATTTTTCAGCACAAATGCGGATTAAAACAGCTTTAGAATCAGATCTAGACTCTCATGAAATGTATTAGTTAGACTTTCAGTGGCAACACAATGCCCCTTATTCCGTAAGTATTTGTCGACGTCAACGTCAATGTTATATGAAAAAAAATAGGACAATTATTTTGCATTCTTAACAGCCTCTTGCTACTTTCTAGCCCTTAGAAAAATATCTAAGGACGTCAGTATTTAATTGACCCCCACCAAAGAGTATTTTAAGTACCGCATGTTTGATATCGTCTTGATATTGACGTCGACAAGTAGTTACAGAATAAGGGAAGGTTAGGTTAAAAAGGGCTGCCCAGAGGATGTGATGCCCAGAGGTACACTCTACACAATCCTTTCAAAAAGAAGTAATGGAATTGAATAAGGGAAAATACGTCAACAAATATAAACATTCGGGGGAAAAATCAGTTTCCAATGGGGCTTTCAATTGGTTGCTGTTCGATCAATTTAAAATGAGGTACTATTTCCAAGTGACGAAACAATCAGTTAACTGCGGTCGATTAAGCTATTTAAGAAAATTTAATACATAAGAATCATATTGTACATAAGACAAATCGTCGTTGGTCATCCTTATACAAAATGGTAGAAATTGTCTTTGTCTATATCATCCTCTGGCTGATTCAAGTTTTATGTGCAATTGTGTTATTCCGCCACTGGGGAATGGATTTTTCTATTAACAAGTTGCAGCACAGAATTAGAAACTAGGGAATTTAGAAATAAATTATTTGTAGAATTATAATCACGACTTTTTTTTATGTGTGTGAAGATAAATTTAAATTTATAGTAGCGAAGACGCAAACCGAAAGTTGTATCTAAGCGTTAACTGCAGTTAACAGAGCTCTGTTAACCACTTAACATATGGAGTAAAATTTGTGTGAGTTTCATTTGGAAGCCAAAATCTAGAAACTGGAGCCAGTTCTGCCCAAGGAGCCCATTATATTGCAGAAAAATTAGAATATCAATTTAAAAAATATTTAAAACAAATGGGCTTGAAAGGTTAGTGGCCATTATGGAAAAATGGGGATGGGTGTACATATGCCACTATGTACAAATGGTGGCCCAGGGAGCCCTTTATATTGCAGAATAAGTCTTATATCTGAAATAATTTTGGAATTCGAATAATATCAAGAGCTTAAAAAAATCAAAGCGGGAATCTAATATCATAATAGAAATAGAGAGAACTAAAGAAGAGTCTGAGAAATTGCATCATCCACAATAACTGTAATGATGTCTTGAACCTCAGTCAAGTTTTATTGAAACTAAGGAAAAAAATCGTTCAAATCCTGTTAAACTATCGTATAAAAAAAGGAAAATTTAGGGAATCAAAGTGTTTGAAAGTTAATGTATTCCTAAAAATATGTGTTTAATAAACTTTCTTTCAGATTAATGAACATTTTTAGAAATCTTTTGAGAACATTTTGATATTGGTCTCGTACTTTATTTTGCTTTCAAATAAAAAAAAAAGACCAACTGTCTTAGAATAGACACAAATGCTGGCTGCAAAAATGCTAAAATGTTTGTTTACTTTAAGCATTTATGCAGGATAATAATAAATGATGGCTTAAATTCAGTAGTGGAAAAGGAAAAAGTAATAACAAACACATACTCACTTAAGCTTCCAACAATCATTTAAATAACAACCATTTTGAATAGGCCACAATTTAAACAGACTCACACACACACGCACACACTAACGTTGGGAAGATATAAAAAGAAATCAACCTCAGTCTCAGCATCATTCACTGCTGCGAGTATTAAAATCAGTAACAAAAACAATACACAACCGTTAAGGAAAAGTATAGCAAAGCCAACACCGACCGCCTCGTAGTAAATAAATAGACATTCAGTGGAAGTGTGTGTGTGCACGTAAGTGTACGTACAGCTTGGAGTTTGACACTCCACATCAAGCCACTAACATAACATCGCCATCATCTGAGTAGCATGTATTAAAATCCATTATATGTGCTCGATATTGTTGTATATACAAAAGGAAATAAATGCTGAAAGTAAAAATTTACGACAATGATAATGACCAAAACTGAATACGGATGGATGCAGTCAGGCAGGCAGGCAGGCAGTTAGTCAGCCAGGCAAGCAGAAGTCATTTATTTATAAACCCTGGCAGCTCTGGCAATAATAAATACAGAAAAGGACATAAAATTCCACCACCAGGCACACACACACTCTTTCTACATGCCAATAAATGAAAAGATACCCTACTTTTATTTCAACTTGTATTCAACACACACACACACACACATACACATGCATACACATACTACATATACATTTTGGCATAGCAAATACAAACACTACAATGGTTGGGGGCAAAAAAAAAAAAAAGATGCATAAAAGTTTTCTTTAAGGGTGGCCAGGATGCCAAAGAGGTTGAGGATAATTCGAATATAAAATAAAAGCCATGTACGTATACATGCACACAAATGCGCACATACATCCACACTTACGTACGCACGTAACTGTGTGTGTGTGTGTGTGTAGTCATACTATGACAGCAACAAAGCGACAAAACTTACGATTCATGCAGTGAAAAACTGTCAGTGTGATAAGTTTGTGCATGTGTGTTTGAGTGATAAATTTTCACATGCTGCTATATTTTCCATAGAACAAGTAAAATCTAATGGAAATTGCTGCTGCTGCTGCTGATGTTGTTATTATTCTTATATTTTTGCTGCTATTGTTGTTCAGAAATATAATTGAAGTTGATGACGAACAGAAAACCTTTTCTTTTTTTGGAACAATACATACATACACACATACATTCACACATACATTCATATCATCTTCTAAGGACAATAGGTATGAGAATTAAAAGAAGTAAATAATACATCTTTATACATCTTTAAAATCTCTGTTATATATGGGAATGCTTGTTGTATTTGTGCTTGTGCTTATGCATATGCATGTATGTATGTATGTATGTATGCATGTGTGTATATTCGTCTATATGAATATAAAATTTTATTGTCCATTTGACAGAGAAATAGAGAATTATTTAGACAGAATATTGGCTTTGACAATTGGAATGTAGTTACCCGACAGTGTTGTCAAATTGCTGTATTTTGCACCGTTTCAATTAATTTTGGTGCTTTTCGTTGTGTCGATGCCTTTTAGCAAACTTCAAAAAACTAAGCTTTTTATAGGTATTTTGTATGTAAAAAAACCAGTCATCAAATTTGAGGGTTCAGTTGTCTCAAGTGGTTACCACGAGTGTTGTCAACTTAGTGTATTTTGCAACGTTTTTAGTGCACGGCGCTTTTTATACCCTCCAAAAAAGAATATGGAGGGTATATTCACTTTGTCATTCCGTTTGTAACGCAGCGAAATATCCATCTCAGACCCCAAAAAGAATATATATTCTTGATCAGTGACGAAATCTAAGACGATCTGAGCATGTCCGTCTGTGGAAATCACGATTCGGTCCAAACGAAAAGAGCTAGTCCCAACGAAATTTGGTATAAATATATCTTGAAGGATAGCACAGTTTAAGTTCGGAAATGGGCTAAATCGGGCAAGAGGGGAAAAAATTCCCCTAAGAAGAACTAAACTAACCTCTAAAAACAGCATAATTTTTAAAGTTTTTTTTGTAATATTGTTAAGCAAATGATATATTTTTATGCCAAAAAAAGTCCAACGCGTTAAAATTGGAGCCATAAAATAAAAATAATTTTTGGCCCGCCCCCTTTTATGGGCGTTATTATATGCAAAAATTGTGTACAAATTTAACAAATTGTTTTACTTAAGCCTACATTCCTTAAAAATAAAATTTTTAAGCTTTAATGACGAAGCTGAGACGTAACCTGGTACTACTCTGCCCGACCCCCTCCTCCCCCTTTGGCCCCTAAATGACCCTATCATAACATTTTTTTAATTTTCTATTTAATTATTCCAAACATTTTTTTTTAGAGTTTTATGGCGAAGGTGAAATATCTCCCCCACAGCTCTT
Organism: Linnaemya tessellans; assembly: GCA_951800035.1. Classification (NCBI taxonomy): domain Eukaryota; kingdom Metazoa; phylum Arthropoda; class Insecta; order Diptera; family Tachinidae; genus Linnaemya; species Linnaemya tessellans. The sequence goes on along the minus strand of OX637536.1, from coordinate 35,557,430 downwards.
GCCAGAGCGACCCCACCAAAATACAGTTTTAATACCCTCCAAAGAGAATTGGACCCCATAAAGTATATACATATTTATATATATTCTTGCTCAGTGATGAAGTCTAAGACGATCTAACAATGCCCATACGTTCGTCTATGGAAAACAAGTTATAGTCTATTTTTGGACCCCGCCCCATTTAGTGGGCGTTGACGTACGATATTATATGCAAAAATTTTGTAAATATTCAACAATTTGTATTCCTTAAGCCCATAAATAGCTGAGATGTTCTCTGATCTTGCAGAGGTGAAACGTCTCTCCCACGGCCCTTCCCGGAAAAGACTCTCAAAATAGAGATTTAAAATTCGGTACAGAGATGTCTTAAAGGAACTCTGTCCCACCAAGTTTTTGAATTTACTTAATAAATATTTGGAGGGTATTTAAGATTCGACCCGGTCGAATATAACGTTTTTACTTGTTTCAATTAATTTTGGTGTTTTTCTCCTTGCCCATGGCATTTAAAAAAATTCAAAAAGTCCCGCGTTCGACTCCGCACTCCGTTATGAATATGATCGCGAATCTTTAAGCAGTTATAATATATAAGATTTGATTTGAATTAAGTTTCAAAACGATTTCCAAGCTGCGTGTGATATCAAAATTTAAAAATACATAAATATTTTTAAAATATGAAATAGACATGCATGGAAATTTCGTGCATAAAATTGTATGTCGTTGTTATATACAGTGCTGTCTGGGTGGAGTGAACTAATTTTTGCAGAGCGATTTCATAATATCCAGGTTGTTCACTATATCAAAGTTGATATTCGTTTAACTAAAATAGTCTAATTTATTTATTTAAACACATTTATTGTTCATAAATTTTATTTTTTTTTAATTTAATATTGAAGTTTAAGTTTAGGAATGAAAGAAATGTGTTTGTTTCTTTGACTTGTTCACCGATATTTGCGCTGCTTCCTCGCGAAGACAATGTAACGCTTGAATATTTGCGAAGTTTTTAGTATTGGCCTCAGCCCATTCGATACTTTTATCGAAAATTTTAATGGCTTCAGCCGTCTTAAGGTTAAATACTTTCTTGTTTTCGAATCCATTTTCATGCAATAATTAAATCAACAATTCAACTTTGACACACGAACTTCACTGAATATGCGCGCACGCTTAAATGAATTTACACTGAGTGTAAATGACTAGAATCCGTATGTATTTATGTGATTGTATATGGTCAATACCCTAAAAGAATCGTTACTTTACCGTTATTTAGTGGTTTCTCTTAAGTCATACATTCTTTCTCGTTGTTTTTATCTTTAAGCTATTTTAAAACCTCCCTTAGAACTAGGTTCGCTCTATAGAGTCTCATGATTGTTCACTCTATAGAGTAGTCTTTGTAAAAATTTTGATGTTCACTCTAACGCGGTGTTCATAGCATCGGGGGTTCACTCCACCCAGACAGCACTGTATTGTGAAAAGCAATTGGTTTGGATCATCACATGTCAGACTGTATGAAATGGTAAAAATTACTTTTAAATTTACAAATAACTATATTTTATAAGTTTAAACAGAACAATTTATATTTGAAACTTCTCTATATACCCAAGTATTTGCATACACATATACCTAAATTTTATATATGTATGTATTTTAGTGTATACCCGCATGTACAGAAATATGTGCATGTGCATATATAACATGCATGTACACTACATATTAAAATGAAAAGGTTATATTAGCAAAAGGAAGTATGTATAGTCATACATACAAACATACGCATACGTAACTACATACATCTTGCTGATGCTCTTGTTAAGCAAATGGTAGCTGTTGCCACCACTTAAAGTGAAACTGCTTATTCTTTTCATTTCCTTTAAAGGTGTGATGGTGAATACATAGAGTGGTGGTGGAGGTGGTGGTGGATGGTTTTTGAGTTGCAGATAATTTGACAAAAAGCTCTCTTGATTAGTCAACAGTACCAGACAAGCATAGAGACAGACAGACAGACATAATGTCTGACAAGAATAAAAAATTGTGGTGGTTTAAGCAGACATTTAATTGAAGTTTAAACAAACATTAAAACTTTAGGCCTTTAAATATCTATATCAACCTGTGGCAAGTGTTGTTGTTGATGCTCTCAGCATTTAGACTAACAGTGAGTGAAGTCGAGTCACTAAATAAAATGTAATGGGCAGCCACAACATTCGAGATGTCAATTACGAACGTTTAAATTTTTTTTTAATCTAAATAGGTATTTGAAGAAGTAATAAATAATTTTCTTCTTATAATAATTATGTATGTGTTTAATAAATAAATTGTGATTAAAATATATGTATGTATTCGTATAGACGTACAAATCAAGCGGAAGCTCAATTTATAAATCATACTTGTAGATCGTTGTTACGAACATAAGCCCTAGACTAGACGAAATAAAAATTAAAAGGATATCACAAGATTCATAAAAAAATTTAATATTATGTACAACAAAGGACTCGTAACAAAATACCTATTAAATTTCAGCTTTATTTCTTGATTTCCAAAGAAGATCTGTTTTAATTTAGTGCGTTTTATTTTCTGGTTTCAAATACTGATCTTTTAACCCTTATTTTTAAAAGCCAATGCAATACTTTTATTATAAACAACTCAATAAAAGGTATTACTACCTAGAAATCCAAAAATTTCGTTTATATGCAGAAATTAGGATATGAAAATATTTTACTAGTTGGGGTGCTTTAGATACGTACACACATAAGCAGACATACATACATACATCCATACATACATACATACTGCATACTGTATGCATTTAGTTTCCAGCCGCCGATTTTCTTTTAGCTACGGCTTTGTGCTCTCACCATACTGCCTTGTTTACCTTTTAATTTCGTTGTTATTGTTATGAGCAGGTTTATATAATATTCATACATACACATACATGCATAAAAAAAACCATGTACCCATAGCAATTTCCCACCCGGCTGTAGCATAACTATACACACAAAGACATAATGCGTATCTACAGAATTTTGGTTGTTTTTTCCTTTGTTAATCTGGCTTAACATGGTTTAATGTAGGATTTATGCTCACTCTCTCGGCATGTAATGTAAGCAATGTTGCACTGTGGGATGTAAGAGAAAGAAATTGGATATAAATATGCAGTTTCTAAGCGATTTAAATAAAAAGAATTATATCTAAGCTTAATTTCTTAATATGTATGTTATAATGTTTCCGAAGACGACCTCGCGACGTCGAAAGCTGGAAAATTTTAGTTATTTTTCATACAAAATAAATTATTTTAATTAGTGCTCTTTGTTTGTTATGTGGTCAAGTTCTCTATATGCCTGCATTTCAATATTCTTAATTGGAGTATCAAATAATTATTATATCTTTTTCACAATGCCCAAGGAATTCTTTCCTTCGTATAATAACATTTAAAACAAATTATTTTTATAACCTCCAAAAAAAAAAAAAAAAAAAAAAAATGGAGGGTATATTCACTTTGTCATTCCGTGTATAGCGCAGCGAAATATCCCATAAATTCTTGATCAGTGATGAAATCTTAGCCATGTCCTTGATTCAGTCCAAACGAAAACAGCCAGACCCTTGAAATTTGGTAGAAATATATTTTGAAGGATAGCACAGGTCAATTTCGTAAATGGGCTGAATCGGGCCAGAGGTAAAAAAGTTCCCCTAAGAAGAACTAAACCAACCTGTAAAAAAACAACATAATTTAAAAAAATTTTTTTTTGTAATTTTGTTTAGCAATTGATATATTTTTATACCCAAGAAGGTTCAAAGCTTTGAACTTGCCGTCAGAAAATCAGAAAAATCAATTTTTTTGACACCGCCCCTTTAGTGGGCGTTATTATATGGAGAGATAGTATAAATATTTAAAAAATTATATTCCTTAATCCAAAATTCCTTAAAAATAAAATTTTAAAGTTTTTATGACGAAGCTGAGATGTTTTCTGATCTGCCCTACCCTCCCCCACCTTTGTCCCTCAAATTACCATATAAAAAAAAAAAAAAAAATATATATATATATATATATATATATATATATATATATATATGTATATATATATATATATATATATATATATATATATATATATATATATGTATATATATATATATATATATATGTGTATATATATATATATATATATATATATATATATATATGTATATATATATATATATATATATATATATATATATATATATATATACATATATATATATATATATATATATATATATATATATATATATATATATATTTCGCTTTACAACCCCCAAAATCGACTTTTTAGTGTTTTATGGCAAAGACGAGTTGTCTCCCCTACTGACCCTTACGGAGTGACCCCGACAAAATAGACGTTTTATTAACTAAATATTTGGAGGGTATTTCAGACTCGACGCGGTCGAATTTAATGTTCTTATTTATTTAATTTATAATAAATCAATTGGTATTCATATTATATCTCAAATTCATGTTACGTTAAGCTGTGGATATACATATTTCTTAGTTACAATATTTTCTCACACCTGCTGATTAGATATTTTCAGAAATATCCATTCAAGACATTTTAAATTGGTCATATTTCCAAACCGCATGGCCAAGGCACTGAAAATCTAACAAACCCCATATAAATCTGTATGTGTGTGTGCATATCTAAGTACTTAATTTTATTATTCTCTCTCTCTCTCTCTCTCTGCATTTATATCTTTTTCACTGCCTTTTTCTCTCTGTCATCCTGTATATGTATTATATATTTATCAATCAGCTGATGTGGATTGTTATCTCCAACTTCATCTCTCCCGTTTAGAATAGATATATATACATACACTCATACGTAGTTATATATGTATATTCATGTGTGTATTTTATAAATATACATATAAACGATGATTCCGTATAAACTTATGAATATGCCGATTCACACTATTCATCTATGGTTTTTACTACAGTGAAATCAAATGAAACTTCATTTAATTGCCAAAAATAGGTATATCCTGGCATAAAAAGTTATTACACATATGTAATTATCTACATACATACAAGTATGTACGCAGGTACATATGTACATAACAGAAGCATATGTTATAATTGAACTTATATTCATACACACATCCATACGTTCATACATACATACATAAAGTAAACAACACCTCTTATGTTAACATTTTGTTTTGGTTATTTATTTTGTAAACATTATTTTGCGTGTCTGCTTTGTTTTATTTTCCCCCGCAACAAGAGTATCTGTGTGATGAAATGTCAGATTGTTTTGTGTAGTGTTATGTATGTATTTATGTGTCTGTTTATGTTCAATATATGTATGTATACGTTGCTGCCAGACTGCTGTTGTTTATTGCTACCCTTAAAAAGTTTCAGGATTTTCGTTAATTTGTACCAGTTATACAATTGGAAACTATATAGTGAATACCACATATCCATCTCACTAATCAGGCCAATTACGATTGAAATTTTTCACCTTACAATTATGTAATTTATAATGGATTAAAGAAAACTTCAGCTTTTTGTGTTTAATCGGCTACGAATTGTTGAATTTTTAAACGATAAAAGACAAACTTAATCAGGCTGATTATTCTAGGTATGCAAATTAAATACTTCGCGTTAAGTAAAATAAATATGTATGTACATATATACATATATACATATGTATATACAGTTTATTGGATAATTAGATGCATGACAGACCTACTTAATGTTTAAAAAAATAACATATGCACAGTAATTGTTCAAATATGAACATTTACAGATAATATGTAGAAGCATAATACCTACATAAAATGATATTTTGTTTGTGTAAATTTGTACGTCCAGGTGCCTGGCTTATCTTAGTTTAATGAATGTCCAGACGCCTGGCTTATCTTAGTTTTAATGTATGCCTGGCTTATCTTAGTTTTAATGTATGTCCAGACGCCTGGCTTATCGTAGTTTTTAGTTTGTAGTTATTATCTTTAGTTTTAAGAACAAAGAACAGATGTAATAGTTCATAATTATTGTCTACCTAAAAATTGTATATAAGAGCAGAATTTCCTAGTAATAAATCAGTACTGAAAAGTATTCGTTAATGTAATCATCTTACATTTTGGTCCTTCGAGCTATTCTCTGAGTTTTCCCCCACCAGTGGTAAGAAACACAGTTAGAAAAAGAACCATAGTGAAGTAAGCGTATCCGAGGCTAAAACATCGGAAAAAGTGAAGTAAGCGTATCCGAGGCTGAAACATCGGAAAAGGGAAGTAAGCGTATCCGAGGCTGAAACATCGGAAAAGTGAAATAAGCGTATCCGAGGCTGAAACATCGGATAAAAAATTTAGGAAATAATATCCAAAACCTTAAAAACAACAACTGAAAAATCAATATGTCCAAAGATTCAAAAGACAAAATATTGGAACAACAAAAAGAACTCGGCGAAGAGGCCTTAATTCTACGAGAAAAGATTGTCGATGGAAGAGTTCGGTCACCTCAGATCACTGACATCACAAAACGATTAAAAAAGATAGAAGCTGAATTCGATGCAAACAACAAGAAGTTAATGGCATTTGGAATTGATGACGGCCAATATTTTAAGAAAAACTATTTTAAAAATATTAATGAAGTAATAGGAGAAGCGCTCTCGATTCTACAACAAAAAGAATCAGGTGAGGAGCAAATAGAAATGGCATCAGCAACTCACAAAATTACAAAAGAAATTCCCAAAGATGAGAAGACAAGTAATAGCAATCATATAGTGCTGCGAAAAAGATTAAGAAGAAAAATAGATATGCTACAAGAACTTTTAGACGAAGCACAGGAGGAAATCAATGAAAATAGAAGAGCTGAATTAGCAATAACAAAAGTAGAACTGGTAGAAAATTTCAGAGAAATTAAGAAAGAATTTGATCATCTTAGCAACGTAAATGATGACTATGAAACAGAAGAAAAAGAATTTGAAAATATTACTCGTCACTACAGAGCTACTTTAAAACAAATGGTAGTTGTTCTGGATACATCAGAAGAAAAATCAATCGTTAACTCAATAAAACTAGAGGACATCAAAATACCAATATTTTTTGGAAACGTAACAGAATGGCCATCGTTCCATGATCTTTTTAAAAATCTGGTGCACAATCAGCGTAATTTCTCCAATGCAGAAAAAATGTACCGCTTAAAAAATTACGTTAGAGGGGAAGCTGGGAGACTTATCCAGCATTTAAAGGTGACAGATGCCAATTATGAAGCCGCATGGAATATCTTAAGCTCAAGATATGAAAACGTGAGACTGCTTTTTACAACACAAGTGGATAAGATTTTGGATCATCCAATGGTAAATACTGAGTCAGCCTTCAGTGTAAGACAATTACTGGATACAACAAACGAATGTGTGCAAGCATTAAAAGGTCTTAATATAAAAATTGATGATGCAGAACCTTTTATAGCAAGAATAATAGTCCGAAAATTAGACAAAGATGGGTTGCGCCATTATGAACAAAGCGTGAAGAAGACTAAAGAAATTCAGATGCTAGAAGATGTATGTTTATTCTTAGAGCAGCAATACCAAGCCTTAGAAGCATATAAAGGCAAAAAACAGAACAGTAATTTTAAAACTATTCAGAAGCAATCAAACTTATTTCATATATCACAAAAAAATTGTGATTTTTGTAAAATATCAGGTCATGAGATAGTAAACTGCAGGAAGTTTCAAGCAGCAACAATAACTGAAAGAAGAAATTTTCTAAGAATGAATAAACTATGCTATCGGTGTATAAACCACAAGTTAGATCAAAAATGTTCAAATAGTGCAGAAAACTGTAAAAAATGTGGTAAATACCATCATACGCTTCTTCATGTCGAAGAATTTAAAAAAGAAACAAAAAATACAGAAAAGAAATTAAGTATGATGACCGAACAAGAGAAAAAACCAGAAGTGCTGCTAGCAACAGCACAAGTAAGAGTGAAAGCATTAGATGGCAATTTTATAACATTAAGGGCGTTAATAGATCAAGGATCGCAGAAATCAACTATTTCTGAAGAAGCAGCACAACTTTTACAATTGCCAAGATTTAAAGAAAAAAATCAACTACATGGCCTGGGAGGTACGCTTGTCGGAATATCAAAATCAAAAGTATGTTTAGAGGTGAGGCCCAGGTTTCTTAGCAATGAGAAATTAATGGTTGAAGCATTGGTCCTTAACAAATTAACGACAGCAATTCCGGATAGGTCGTTTAAATACAATAATGATAACTGGAAGAATCACATGCTAGCAGATCCAAATTTCAACAAATCGGATAGAATAGACATGGTGTTGGGCGGTGATGTTTACTCAATTATTTTGGAAGAAGGAATCCATAAAAATGATAAAATTCTAGCGCAATCTACAAAACTAGGCTGGATATTATCAGGGGTATTAAAATCATCTCAGCATAAAAGCAAATTAACAGCCGCTATAACAACAAATTTAGAGAAATTCTGGGAAACAGAAGATATGATTGAGGCCAAGGATCTAAACGAAGCTGATAAATGCATTCAACACTACCGAAAAAACACCACTCGAGAAGAAAATGGTAAATTTGTAGCCAAACTTCCATTTCAAGAAGAAAATCAACTTGGAAATTCTCGAAAACAAGCTATGGCTAGATTCCTAAGTTTAGAAAACAAGCTAGACCGAAATCCAGAACTAAGAAAGGAATATGTTCAATTTATACAGGAATTTCAGTTAACAACAGTTACATATGGTACTGCTGGTACACCGTTTTTGGCAACTATGGCCCTACGAGACATAGCCGAAAGATGTGAAAATGCAAAACTTAGTGAAATAATCAAAACAGATTTTTATATGGATGACCTTCTGACAGGAGCAAACACAATTGGAGCATCTAAAAAACTGGAGAAAGACTTCAAACAAGTGATTAAGAATAATTCAGAAGTGGCACCGGTATTAGCAGCAGATAAAATAGAATGGAAGTTTATTCCCCCGGCAGCCCCTCACTTTGGAGGAATCTGGGAAGCTGGAGTTAAATCTATGAAATATCACTTAAACAGGGTAGTCGGTGATGTCAAATTAACGTACGAAGAAATGGCTACACTGTTAATACAAATTGAAGCCGTTCTGAATTCAAGACCATTATGTGCCTTAAGTAGTAGTCCAGAAGAAGAAAACATATTACCTCCAGGTCATTTTCTAATTGGGCATCCGATAATTGATATAGCTGAACCAGTATCGGAATCAACTGCATCATCTCTCAACAAATGGAAGCTGATTCAAAAGATGAAACAACATTTTTGGAAACGATGGAAAGAAGAGTATTTGACAACATTACAACAGTGGTATAAGTGGCAGCATGCACAAGAAAACTTAGAAAAAGATCAGATAGTGCTAATAAAAAATGAGGTAACTCATCCCTGTAAATGGCCCCTGGGAAAAGTATTAGAGGTCCACAAGGGCGAAGATGGTAAGGCACGGGTAGTTACTTTAAAAGTACAACATGGGAGCATCAAGCGTCCAATTCAAAAACTTTGCCCTTTAATGACGTCAAATGTTTACGATTCGGTGGAAAACAGAAAGTATAAAACTAATATGTCAAGATCGTCAGCACCAAATATTATTGACAATAAGAACGTTTCACAAAAAAAGTATTTGTTCCTTTTTATATTACTGATGATAATGGGACAAGTGCGAATGGCTACACAAAGACTATACGGAACCATTGGAGCTACGGTATCTGCTATTGACAACCAAACAACAATTTATTTCGATAATATCGGTAAACTAGATATGGTGAACTCCAAATGGAATTTTGTTGTATATTACGATTTGAGTCCATATTTCGAAGAGGTTAGCGGAATTCAAACTTCATTAAGAAAATTGCAGAAGACATGTCCTAAATTGCACTACTATGAAGATGTTTGTAAACAAATTACCGATGCGTTAAACAAAAGATATGATACTCTAAAGCGAAATAATGGTTTGTTAATCATTCCTAAAAGAATAAAAAGGGCACCATTTGAATTCATTGGATCTCTCTACCATATACTTTTCGGAATGATGGATGCCGATGATAGAAAACAGATGGAGGAGAATATGAGGAATCTCTTGGATAACCAGGAAGATTTAGAGCTACTAGCCAAACAACAAACATCTATCATAAATTCCACCGTAAATATAATCAAGAAAACTAAAGACGAGGTTTATAGCAACTTTCAAAGGATGTCAAAGCAGTTACAACAATTTCATGCTGATGTATCGAAAACAATTATAACCGAAAGGTTAACGTCAGCATTCCAAATACTTGTAACACAGCTTTACATGCTGATTGACGATTGCGAGAATACACAAATATCTATCATTAATTTACTGATTGATATCAATCATGGTCATATCAACCCACAGCTTCTGCAGCCTGCTCAATTACAGCAGGAACTAGACAAAATTCAAAGACAGTTACCAGAAAAGCTTGCACTTCCGGGAGGATCAACAGGAATTCCTTTAAAAGAAGTGTATAGTATATTAATGGCTAAAGGTATTATATTGGATAGACAATTGATAATTAAAACCGAAATTCCGCTATTTAATTCTGAATCGTCAGATATATATATATAAAATAATTCCTATACCTCTAAGTAAAGGGAATGCAACAATCATACCAATAATTGAGGCAGACTATATAATATACAATGCTGAAAAAAGGGTCTATTCAATGATGTCTCAACCAGATTTAAACAGCTGCAAGCAGGATTTAAATAACTACTTGTGCAATAAGAACTGGGCATGGATACCCGCCACAAATAAGGCATGCGAAATATCAGCCCTAAAAGGTCTTCAGAAGGGCTACTGCAAATTTAAGCAAACAGAGACTAAGAACATTTGGCATAAACTTCATAAAGAAAACCGTTGGCTTTACAAGGTATCGGAAAATACAGACTTGGAGATAAATTGTGGCAAAGGTTATGTGTACTGGTTAACTCTACCACCCCAAGGCATTTTAACGCTGAAATCAGGATGCGCTGCGAGTTCCTCACAAATCTTCTTGGAGGCATCGAAACAATTTGATTCGAACGTCGAGATCTTGGCCAAGAGCATCATGTGGAATAAGAATTTGAGTGAGCTTACTTCTTGGCACACTAAACCTTTAGAAGTCCACATTTCAAATTCTAGTCAACTTGACGACCTGTACGTACAGCTGGATAAACTTCAATCAACACAAATAGAACTTAGGCGTTTGAGTTTCCACACAATTAGCGGGCATTCATCACTTGTCATTATATTAGTAATGCTTATAATTATATTCATAATTTTCATTAAATTTAAGTGCTGTAAGAAAAAGAGAAGAATCCAAATAGATTTTACAGTTCCTGCTGCACCTTCTGGGCGGCAGAATGTTCAAATATGAACATTTACAGATAATATGTAGAAGCATAATACCTACATAAAATGATATTTTGTTTGTGTAAATTTGTACGTCCAGGTGCCTGGCTTATCTTAGTTTAATGAATGTCCAGACGCCTGGCTTATCTTAGTTTTAATGTATGCCTGGCTTATCTTAGTTTTAATGTATGTCCAGACGCCTGGCTTATCTTAGTTTTAATGTATGCCTGGCTTATCTTAGTTTTAATGTATGTCCAGACGCCTGGCTTATCGTAGTTTTTAGTTTGTAGTTATTATCTTTAGTTTTAAGAACAAAGAACAGATGTAATAGTTCATAATTATTGTCTACCTAAAAATTGTATATAAGAGCAGAATTTCCTAGTAATAAATCAGTACTGAAAAGTATTCGTTAATGTAATCATCTTACAGTAATATTATCTGATAAAAATAAATAAACACAGGATATTTCATGATTATAATTCCTAGTGTTTATATTGATTATAAAAAATAAAACTTTTATTGGCTAGCTCACGATGTGACTCGATATCGTTCTATCGAATAAACACGTTAAAAACTTAAATTAAAACAAACAAAATATAAAATAAATAAAATAAATAAATAAATAAATAAAATAAATAAAAAAATAAAATAAATAAATAAATAAAATAAATAAATAAATAAAATAAATAAATAAATAAAATAAAAAAAAAAATTAATAAATAAAATAAATAAATAAAAAAACAAATAAAATAATATAAAAAATAAAAATATAAAAAACACAAAAGAAATATATAAAATATATATAAAATTAAAAAATAAGAAAATATATAAAAATAAAAAAAAACTAAAAAATATTGGGAATATTAATCGTCAGGGTTGGGGAATTTCGTACTAACCAAAAATGTAATAACTTAAAAATATGAATGTGATAACTTCTCATATTCAATTTTCGTTAAAATATTGGTTAAATAGTTGATATTCCTACTAACTAGCACCACTTGCAAAAGCGGAAAAATTGAACAAAGAACGCTGATGAGATGGCGTAGCGGCCTCGAAATCAGTATTGATCCGTTCTGCTGGTTTGATGATTATTGAAAAATATTCTTAATATTCCAATCTTAATATAAATTAATAAAATAGAATTTGAACAAATTCATTTATTAATAAAATAATAAAAAATGGTTTGCAGTCTTGCAAATATACTTTCGGGAAATATACTTTCAATTGCTACGTGCAAAACAGTCAATAATAAATAATATCCTGAAGCGACAATATAATTTTGCGACTAAACCTATTACTCACACGATATTATATATTCCTCATTGTTTTCGTCCTAAAATTGATATTTTTTGATCATTAAATTATTGTTGTTCGCTACGATAAATGTTGTGGCACGCAGTCTTAGTGCTATGATACTCAGATTAAGGGTATTTTCCAACTAATTGTTGAATATTTCCATCTAATTTATGAAAGGCTAAAATTTCACATATCGCTTAGATGTTTTGTCATTCATTATATCTTCCGAATTTTGATACATACCTCTAGAATCTAGATAAAAGTGTATGTGCGGGTAGAAGTGGGAATGAATACCGTGAAATCTGTCAATTATCTATTTTCACTAAAATTTCGTGTGGCAGCACTGTTTGCTTGTATACGTTGTCATTTTGCGTCTACGGATGTATATGTATGTGTTTATGTACATGCACCCATATGCATAAGAGTATCTGCATGTTTATATTTTATCATAGAAAAACAACGAAACAAAGAGAAGAGGGATTTGTCTCTTCATTGTTTTATTTCGGTGTTGCAGCTTCCTATACTGGACTTTGATTACTTCATTTAATTTATTTTAAATGACCACTTCCACATTACTTATGTACATAGATGTGAGCATATAGTACATACATATGCATGAAGTATTTACATATTTACAGCTAAATGTACATACATATACCTACACTGTGTGTACAGACTTGTTTATGTAAATACCATGCAAGGTACACCACGCCATTGCATGGCCTGTAAAACCAAAGAATTATTTTAATTCATTAACATAAACATAATACACACACCTACATTATGCAGACTACAAACATTTATACACACATACATACATATACATATGTACATATATGCAACCATATCTTTTTCACATATTTAAGCGTGCAGTGGCAGACGCCATGTTTAATTCTCAAAAGAAAAAAATCATACAATCTGGTTTTTGTTTATGAAGACAATGTGTACTTCACCATCATACTGTAGATATGGTTTCGGCTGTTATTAAATTATGTTCTCTGGAACTGTTACTCTCCAGAAGTGTTAACCAAAAGATACGTATCTACCAGATGGGCGGCAGGAACAGTGCTACCATTTCAGCAGATTGTGTTGGGAGAATGATTTTTATTAAAAAACAACTAAAAATGTTATACTCGGCAGGGTCGAACCGTAAATACCCTCCAAATATTTAGTAAGTGAGTTCCTTTAAGACATCTCTGTACCCAATTTTAAATCTCTATTTTGACACAGTCATACCGGGAAGGTCCGTGGGAGAGACGTTTCACCCTCCGCAAGATCAGAGAACATCTCAGCTTCTTATATTCTTAAGGAATACAAATTGTTCAATATTTACACTATATTTGCATACGTACGATATTTCGTCAACGCCCACTAAAGGGGAGTGGGTCCAAAAATAGCCTATATCATGTTTTGCACAGACGAACGTATGGCCATTGCCAGATCGTCTTAGACTTCATCAGTGATTAAGAATTCTTTTTGGAGGGTATTAAAACTGTATTTTGGTGGGGTCGCTTAGGCAAGGGCCGCGGGGGAGACACTTCACCTTTGCCATAAAACCCTAAAAGTAAATCTTTGAGATAATTAAATGTAAAATTTATTTTAATTTTTTTTTTGTATATTTGATAGGGTCATTTAGGGGAGGAGGGGGTAGGGCAGAGGAGTACCAGGTTACGTCTCAGCTTCGTCATTAAAGCTTAAAAATTTTATTTTTAAGGAATGTAGGCTTAAGTAAAACAATTCGTTAAATTTTTGCACTACATTTGCATATAACAACGCCCACTAAAGGGCGTAAAATAATAAAAAATAAATTTTTTATTATTTTATGGCGCCAAATTTAATGCGTTGGACCTTCTTTGACATAATAATATATCATTTGCTTCACAAAATTACAAAAAAAAAACTTTAGAAACTATGTTGTTATTTTAGAGGTTGGTTTAGATCTTGTTAGGGGAACTTTTTTCCCTCAGGTCCGATTCAGCCCATTTCCGAATTTGACCTGTGCTATAATTCAAGATATATATTTATACCAAATTTCAAGAGTCTGGCTCTTTTCTTTTGGAGTGAGTCGTGATTTCCACACACGGACAGACGGACATGCTCAGATCGTCTTCAATTTCATCACTGATCAAGAATATATAGGGTCCGCAATCTAAGGTTTTTTTTTCAACTAGTGCTTATTTCGTGAATGGTAACACTTAGCTCATGTCTGATTTGACAGATAATTAGTTTTATCCTTCCGCTGAACGAATACGGTTGACCATCCAATGCGTTTTCGCTTCGCTAAGTGGTCCTGCGATCGACTTACAGAAGGTGCCGATTTTGCCAAAAAAAAATCATCTTTTCAGATGAAGCTCATTTTGATCTTGGCGGGTATGTAAAAACGCAAAATTGTCGTATTTCGGGCACAGAAAAACCGCACGCATACTTTGAAAAGCCGACGCACCCAAAACGAGTCACTGTTTGGTGCGGATTTTGGTCCAGAGGCATAATTGGGCCATATTTCTTCGAAAATGAGCGAGGAGTGGCCGTTACAGTCAATGGCGATCGTTATCGGGCCATGCAGCCATCTGAATGAAATTATTTTCCATTATTAACCGGAAGGATTGTACTTTCAAATAAAAAAAGAAATTTGAGAAAATATTCAGTAGTTTTTTTATAGCATTTCAAAAAAAAAAAAGTTATTTGGCGGACCCTATATATACGTTATGGGGTCTCAGCTGGATATTTCGCTGCGTTACAAACGGAATGACAAAGTGAATATACCCTCCAATTTTTATTTATTTTTTTTGAAGTGTATAAAAAAAAGTATTGCTACACATGCCTACATACAAAAATATTAGTGCTAAAAGCACTAAAAAATGATCAATAGTCGGAAGTTGTCATCACTAGAGAAAACTTGTACGAAATTATGTTATTTAAACCGCATTTAGTTTTGTTGCATATTTATGCATATGCGTTTATACATACATGCATACATATATGTATATGTATTGATGTGTATAAATCTATAGCATATGTGTATGTGTGTGCATAAATAATTTATGTGCATGGGTATGTATCTATTAAATGTGCGTTTACGCTTTTTTTCTTTTTGCTTTAATTAAAGTCTTTATTCCTACCATTTCTTGTACATTTCTCTTTATTAGTTTGGTTTTTTTGTTTGTGATTTTTTATGAAATTTCTTGTTGTACCGATGAGATAAGCTATGACTGACATACATAAATACATACGTACTTTTGTATACACGTATTTATGCACTGCTGCTACTGGAGCCAAGCCCCATTTTCTTTTGTTCAATTCATAGTGATGTTGCTGATTTTGCTGGGGATATTATGCCAAAGATTATGGCATCCATGGGGGAAAAGTTTGCGTATGCATAAGTATGTATTAGGGAATTCAATTAAACGCTTTTCTATTTTATTTGCTACATTAAATAATCGAGGTTTCTGGTTGATCGATGAGTTTTGCATTGAAACAAATTCTCAGTAAATTAATTATTTTCAATTGCCTAGGATTTAAAAGATTTTTTCCTTAGTAGAAGATACTAAAATTCTGTAAATATATAAAAATTATGATCATGCCATCAGATCGCCTGTTTCGATTTTTTATTTCTGTGTTAGTTTGTAAACGTCATAATCAGGCTCATGATAGCTAAGGATAGCGCATAACATACTGCAGACTCGTTGTTATCTAGATTCCTTAGGTTCCGCTGTTGTAGCGTAATTTAAAAAATTACTAGTTACTAGAAGGAAATATTCTCGAGTTGAACAATAATACAAGAAAACTCCAAACTTAGAACCGTCTCTTATTAAATCTAATTCTTTAGATGTTAAATCTTTTGAAGTAGTACACATTTTCATGGAGTAATTAATCAAAAACTAATCATGTGTGTGAAGATAAATTTAAATTTATATTAGTGAAGACCCAAACCGAAATTTGTAGCAAACATATTCTGTTGATAACAGATCTCTGTTAAGCACTTAACATTTGAAGTAAAATTTGATTCAAGTCCATTTGGAAGCCAAAGTCTGGGAACTGGAGCCAGTTCTGCACAAACTAGTGACCACAAATTATGGCCCAAGAAATACTTAATAAATATATTCGTAAGGGATGTACTGAAAATATAAAATATTAATTTGAAAAACAAAATATTTTCCTGGTCATTGTGGGAAAATGCGACATATGCCACTGTACACAAATGGTGGCCCAGGGAGCCCTTTATATTGCAGAAAAAGTCTTATATCTGGAATAATTTTGGAATTCGAATACAGTAGAATCTTACAAATTATCATCACTTTGTGCACCAGGCAATTCAAATTTCTGAAAAGTTCGAATTTCTGGACATATTTTTTTTACAGAAAATTATAATATTTAAAACTAGTTATGTAAACTTGTTTGTCATTTTTTCAACTTTTACACGTATGAACACTTCACTTTGAACTTCAGTCATCAACTGATCCAAATTTGTACAAGCATATCAAATTTCACACACATATGACCGAATTGTACGAATAACTCGGTGATTCCCCGTTTTGTTTTTACTTTAATGGGCAAAAAAAAAAATAATAATTTGCAATGAAAAAACAAAAAAAAAACAAACAAAAAAAAACAAAAAAAAAACACAAAAAATAAAAAAACAAGAAAAAAAAAACAAAAAAAAAACAAAGAAAAAAAAACAAAACACTTCCAAAAATTAGAACCACAAGTTCTACTTTCAGAGCGTCCAATACGTTTAAATGGCCGGTTGGAATTTGTAAGATTCTATTGTAATATCAATTAAAAATAAATTGTTTCAAAAAATTGGCTTGAGAGGATTAGTAGTCACTATGGAAAAATGGGGATGGGTACACATATGCCACTATATTCAAATGGTGGCCCAGGGAGTCCTTTAAATAAATTTAAATTTATCTTCACACACATAACCTAATTATGTAATTCCTTCAGGATATCAGAATCTTTATTATGAAGGTTATTATTCAAATGCAAAATATTTTGAAATTAAAAAAAAAAATAAAAATTATAATATTAATCTACATATGTACTTGATCGTTCATGAAAAATAGTAATTTTAAATTAATCGAATAGTTAATCTGTTAAATATTAATCGGTAGGTAGCAATGTGCTTGCGGAAAGAATGCCCAAAAGTAGAGAAATTTCCTCAAAAATGAGATTAATGAATAGCAGAAAAAAAAAAAAAAAAAAAAAACGCAAAATTTGAATCCTATTTCTGGTGCCATTGTTAAATTCCAGGCAAAATCGTTGCACAACTTGTTTGGTTTAAATTATTATATATTAATTTTTTTTAAATATGTTGTACTCTCTAATATATTTGTTTTATTAAAATGCAACAACTCTTTATTATATTTCATTATTACTCTGCCGTAAGCTGTTGGAAATTCTTTTATATAATTGACATTAAAATTAACTCGCTAAGAGTTATTTTACAAATAAAGTTTAACAACTTTTACTGTTTGTTTCTTTATTTTCGAAATTATTTGTTTACGTTTAAAAACATTTTCAAAACACTACAATTGGTAACAATGGTTACCCAGAGTGAAACAGCCAACAATAAAATTAAATATAAAAAATCCGTATGTATTACATAATAAAAAGCTCAATAAAATTTCAATGGTTCTTTGACGGTGTAATTTTCTTTTATTATTTCATTAAAGACCAACATTTTAAGCAAAACTAATCTGTTCCATCACAAATTTTCTATTCAAACTTGGATTAGCTAAACCTAGTTTAACTGATATTTTAAAAACCCACCCAGCCTTATTGTAGTATAACCTCCAATAAATTGAGCTTTTATATTGTAGAAGAAAAACAATTCTAGAAAAATATGTATGGAATAATAAAATAACTCAATTTTATCAAAACGTGTTTATTTAAAAAAAAAAAAATATTCCTTTTATTTTGGAAAGGGGCAACCCTTTGCAAAAATCAATTGTTTTGCTTGTAACACAATTTTACCCAAAACGTGTTTAATTCTAATAAAAAGGGGTTCAAAAGTAAGAAAGTTTTTGAAAAAGCTTAAATCGCACACACATTCACTTATTAAACAAAACTAAAAAAAAAAAAAAAATAATTTGCAGTTTCGTAGATTTGAACTTATAACCTGTTGAGAAAATTAACATCCTGTAATACAATTTACATAAATAAAAGTTCACTATTAAAATAGAAATTCATACATAATTTGAATTTTTTTTTGCAAAGGGGAAAGGAGATTTTGGAAAAATCTATTTCTTGCCTGTAACACTATTTTACCCAAACCAAGTTCATTTCTAATTAATATGAAATTGAAAGTTGTTGCAAAAGTAAAGAAGCTTTTAAAAAAGCTTAAATCGCATGCATTTGAACAAAAATTTTTTTGCAGTTGTTTTTTGCAAAATTAATTTTTCTGGTTGTAACACAATTTTAACGAAAAAGGAGTTTATTTCTAATAATTATGTATTGAAAGGAGGTTCGAAAGCAAATAAGCTTTCGAAAAGCTTAAATTGCATGTATTTAATTAAACAAAAACAATTTTTATATACTAGTTTTTTTTGAAAGCAGGTACCTCCTTGCCAAAATGATTTTTTTTGTAGTAACACAATTTTAGCCTAAACGCGTTCATTTCTAATTAATATGAAATTAAAAGGAGTTTAAAAAGAAAAGACGCTTTCAAAAGAGCTTATATAGCATGCGTTTGAACAAACATATTTTTACGCTTTTTTTAATTTTTTTTTTGCTTGAAAAATATTTTTACTCTAAAGGAGTTTATTTCTAATAAAAATTAATTGAAAGTGGTTTCGAAAGCAAAGAAGCTTTAGAAAAAGCTTAAATTGCATGTATTTAAACAAAAAACAATGTTTTTCTTTGCAAAAATAATTTTTTTTGTAGTAACACAATTTTATTCAAAACGAGTTTATTTGTAATAAATACGCAGAATTTGAAAAAAATTATATTCGCATGTATTTGAACAAAAATTTTTTTTACTAGTTTTTTTTAGAAATATCAATTTTTTTTACTAATTTAATTTTTTTTGGAAGCAGGTACCTCATATATATTCCAAAATATTGTCTGCCACCTACAATATATAAAAATATGTGTGTTGTTACAGAAGACTACGAATGCTTCGTTCCGGTCGTACCACTGTAGCCTTGACTTATTTTTTGTTTTAACTGTTGCATTTTTGTGTTTTGGACTTTTTTCTATTTTTGTTATTGTTGTGCATTTGCTATGGCACCTAATTGTTTGTTGGTTCTTTAGTATCACCAACAGAACTATTGGAAGAAGAAAAAAAAACCAAGAACTCCAAGGGGATTTTGAGGTTGTTGTTGTTGCTGTAATAACAAATACTATAGTTTTCAGTTAACTTGTGATGCCACAACAAAATAATGTAGATTATTTTATATTTATATTTACACAGCCAAGTACACACAATGTGCAACTTTGTGGCAGTATGACTGTTGTTACTCACTTACATGCCAAAACAAATGCGATCAAATGGTACAAAACGTACGTAACTTGCCAACCAAGGTTTGTTTATTGAAAAATTTTCACTTGCTGATATTTTGTTGACAACAAACAGAACACGGCGGTTGCCTAGAAAAATCAAATGTCAGGCATAACAATTGCTATGGCCCATCTTAAGCGTGCATGCATGTGTATGTATGTACGTACGCACGCATGTAATGCGGAGCAGTAGCCGAGAAACCTTAAATTCTATTGCCAATTACAGAAATACGTACTATTATTTTGAGGTTCCAAAACATTCTGTTGCTAAGTTTTTAAATTGTTTTGAACAACAAATATTGTAGCGAATCATTTTAGATTGATTGAGAAGATATTTATGGAAATAAAAAAATTAATCTCATTTCAATTAGGAAATACCTTACATTCAATTAATTTATTTCCTCAAAAAAATTTTCATAAATATATTTATTTGCTAAAATATAAATTTTTTATATACATATTACAAAATTTTAAAAATTAATACAATTACACAATTATTAGAATTCAATTTTAATACTTAATGATGAGTTTGAAGACATCTTAAACATGACGGTTAAAAACATAAATACATATATATGTATATACCCCAACCCTGACCATTAATATTCCCAATAGCGACCTCGAAATCAGTGCAAAACTGAGTGCATTGAGACTCATTTCTTATTAAACTTTTTATATGTTTAAACGATATAATGTTTACGTTTTTCTATTGTTGCAATTTTATCTTAAATTAAATGAATTATTTGTTGAAATTTTTTCTTTAGCAATTGGTTTTAAATTGGCGGTGCTATTGACGAAAATCTTCAAAAGTAGGTAACATGCACTTGGTTTTGCTCCCCACTGTATATACCCCAACCCTGACCATTAATACTCCCAATAGCGGCCTCGAAATCAGTACTGATCCGTTCTGCTGGTTTGATGATTATTGAAAATATTCTTAATATTCCAATCTTAATATAAATTAATAAAATGGAATTTGAACAAATTCATTTATTAATAAAAATAATAAAAAATGGTTTGCAGTCTTGCAGATTCGAACTTAAGCCCGTTGAATAAATTAACAATTTACATAAGAAAGTTCGACTAATAAAAATTCATACATAATTTAAAAAATAATATTAAAAAATAATATTAAAAAATAATATTAAAAAAATAATAAAAAATAGAAATAAAAAATAATATTAAAAAAATAATAAAAAATAGAAATAAAAAATAATATTAAAAAAATAATAAAAAATAGAAATAAAAAATAATATTAAAAAAATAATAAAAAATAGAAATAAAAAATAATATTAAAAAAATAATAAAAAATAGAAATAAAAAATAGAAATAAAAATAGAAATAAAAAATAGAAATAAAAAATAGAAATAAAAAATTGAAATGAAAAATAATAAAAATAAGAATAAAAAATAATAAAAATAAGAATAAAAAATTATAATAAAAAATTGTAAAAAATAATAATAAAAAATAATAATAAAAAATAATAATAAAAAATTGTAAAAAATAATAATAAAAAATAATAATAAAAAATAATAATAAAAAAAATAATAAAAAACAATAATAAAAATAATATTAAAAAATATTAATAAAAAAATAATAATAAATAATAATAATAATAAAAAATAATAATAAAAAATAATAATAAAAAATAATAATAAAAAATAATAATAAAAAATAATAATAAAAAATAATAATAAAAAAAATAATAAAAAACAAAAAATAATAATAATAAAAAATGAAAATATAATCAAAAATAATAATAATAAAAATAATAATAATAACAAAAACAATAATAAAATAAACAGCTAAAATAATAATAATTAAAAACATAATATTAAAAAAATAATTAAAAATATAAAAAAAAAGAAATATATGCTAATTATAAAACAATAAAAAATATAAATAATAAATATAAGATATTAAAATGTAAAAAAAAATTATAAAAATAAAAAAAGAATTAGAAAAAAATTAGAAAAATTAAAAAAAAAAAAAAATTAAAAAAAAACTAGAAAAAAGTTAAAAAAATATTAGATACATACATATATATTAAAAATAAAAAAAAATTTAAATAAAAAAAGCATAAATAATAATAAAAAAAAAATTATAAAAGATTATAAAAAATTATAAAAAAATACAAAATATATAATAAAAAATATAAAAAAAAATTTGAAAAAAAATAAAATAAATAAAAAGTAGTAAAATACAAAAAGGAAATAAAAAAGGGATCCCGAAAAGTGAAATATACGTAAGGATTCCTAAAATAAAATGAAAATGTACAACAAATTGAATAAAGTTTTAAATAATTTTGTAAATGTTAGAATTCTTAGGGAAGTTGATTAGAATTAGGGGTTGCTATAAAAAATTTTTTAGACTTGAAATAATCAAGAAAACATATTTTCTTATAAATTCTTGGTGCGCCTGATCCCGTGACCCTTCGATACAATTTGAGTTATTTTCTTAATTCATCATGTCAGGATTAGTAACCTTTTCCACTTTCATTTACATCACAATCTTCCACTTATAAAATTTAATTTAATTTTCAATTATTTATTTATTTAAATTTTATTTTAATCATTTACCTTTTTTCGTTGTCTAAATTGTGGAAAAATGCAAGTGAGTTGAATAACTTAAGACTGCAGTTTTTCGTACAATGACTTCCTTTTTATTATTTTACTTAATCGCATTTTGCATTTTTTGATATGACGAATACATTTTGTCACTTAATTTTTCGACTTAAACTTAATTAAATAACTGGTTTTTAATTTTCCTTTAATTGTATTTTTAAAAGAAACTGTGTAAAGTTCGAATTAATGTTACTTTTGTTACTACTTATACGAGTATTAAAGCTAATAAATAATAAAAATCGCGGTGGAATTTAAAATATTTAGTTATCTAAGGCTTAAGCAAAACTAGTTGTTTGAAACAATTAATTTGGTATTTTTTTAAGAAACTTCCACATCCACAGTCCACATCCACTTTTCCAATAGCAGTTCTTATCTTCTGCCCAGGAAACATCAAATTCTTTATGGAAAATATTCTTACAAGAACACAATTTCTAGACGAGTATTAATTAATACACTCGGTTTTAGAATTGGAAATGTGGAAATTGCTGGATGAAATCAATTAAAAATTTAATGCATAAGTATTGGGTTGTGTGTATATGTGTGTGTGTGTGTGTTTCAAGTCAAATGTCGCTGTTGATACATGTGCTGAATGTTTTTCTTGTTTTTGTTCATCTTGTTTATTAAATTTATTATTGTTGCAGGTGTTAATTTGTAAATTGTCGTTGAACTGAATTCATAACGAAATAATTGTATTTAAATTGTATAGAATTATTTGTTAATGTCTGTAAAATTTCATAAACGCTGGATTAAATAGCAAATTTTGTTAATGTGATGATTTCTTTTCTTTTCATTTTATTTTTAATTTTTTTTTGTCAAGTTGTTTAAAAGGTGATTGGCTGTTTAACATAAAATAAAATGAAATGTTAACAAAAAAAAATTTCCCCTCACTCAACAAAAGGAAGAGCTTTATAAGCATAAAATTACCATTATTTGCTTTAAAATGTTCGTGAATTTTTGTTACTGTGACTTCTTGTCCAACAACAAAAATGCAAAAATATATATTTTAAACCCAAAAAAAAAAATTAACGAAAACGTGCAAAAAATGTCATTGGCAGGCAATTTTTTTTTCTTAAACTTCATTTTACACTTATTTTAATGTGCTCTAAATTACGATCAGACAAATTTTAAATTCAAAGTTTGAAACAGGGAGAGCAACAAAAAAAAAAAAAAATTAGATCATAAAATGATAATCCAAGGCAAATATTGTTGGAATGATTTTATTTTTATTAAATGTTACATGACCCACACGATTGAGTACATTTTTTTTTTAAATTTTTCTAATAAATCTGACTGTATAGCGTTAATGGTAACTTAAATCGCTATCTTCTCATCTTTCCTCATCTGTCTCCTCAGTGCTATCCCCTCCTTTCTGTTCCAGCGCAATGCACTGCATATGTAGGGGGGTCATCCCCTGTGTGCTGGCCCAAGATAAAAAAATATATATTGAGGAATTGGAATCTGAAGAGTTGCCCGTTTGTTAGCACAAACCTAAGACTTATCATGACCTAGTTTATGCGATTTTATGAATCTGGTTTCAGATTCAGGGGACCAGCGAACAGACCGTTTCTGAAACGAAACCAGAAAAAACAAGTAAAAACGTTATATTCGACCAGGTCGAATCTTAAATACCCTCCAAATATTTAGTAAGTAAATTTAAAATGTTTAACTGGATGGGACAGAGTTCCTTTAAGAAATCTCTGTGCCCAATTTTAAATCTCTATTTTGACAGAGTAATTCCGGGAAGGGCCGTTGGAGAGACGTTTTACCTCTGCAAGATCAGAGAACATCTCAGCTTCTTATATTCTTAAGGAATACAAATTGTTCAATATTTACACCATTATTGCATATATATCGTACGTCAACGCCCACTAAAGGGGGCGGGGTCCAAAAATAGACTATATCATGTTTTCCACAGAGGAACGTATGGCCATTGTTAGATCGTCTCAAACTTCAGCACTTTATTATTTTTTAATTGTTTTTTTATTATATATTAATAGTTTTTTTTTATTTTTTATTTATTTTTTATTTTTTATTTATTTTTTTTTATTTATCTTCCTTGAGAATATATTTTAAGGTTTTTATCTTTGAGAATTTGTTTTAAGGTTTTTATTTTTGTTTGTACTTTTTTAATTTTTGTTTATAAATTTTTAATATTTTTTATAATGTTTTAATTTTTTTTGTTTTTAATTTTTTTTATAAATTTTTAATATTTTCTATAATTTTTTAAATTTTTTTTTTATAAGTTTTAAATTTTTTTAAATTTCTTTTATTGATCTTTTTTTGAGAATTTATTTTAATGTTTTTATTTTTATTTTGAGAATTAATCTTAAGGTTTTTATATTTATTTTGTTATAATATTTTAATATATATTTTTAATTAATTTTTTAATTAATTTTTTATATATTTTATCTTTTTTTGAGAATTTATCTTAAGGTTTTTATTTTTATTTTTTTTATAATATTTTAATATATATTTTTAATTAATTTTTTATATATTTTATCTTTCTTTTTTTGAGAATTTATTTTAAGGTTTTTGATTCGTTTAAAATATAAACAAGTATTTACATATGATTGTGTTCTATTGCATCGTACATAAAAAGTTTAAACAAAAATGTCATTAAACATTCAACTGACAATTCTGTCATTGTTATTACTCGCAATTTTTTTTTTAATTTTATTTTGTTCATACATACATTTTATTTTTCTTTGTTGTCTCTGCTTAGGTTTTTATATTCCAAACACATTTTATATCTGTATACTTAAATAATTTTGAAATAAATACATTTTAAAAATATCTGTTACATTTTAAAAAAGATGTATTTTATACGTATGAATTAATATCTAAATGCATTCTCATATATACATACATACATATACATACATACATATACATACATATTCAAATGTACATGTATTTATTAGTTAAATATTTAGCATATTTTCGAATTACTTTTGTTTTGTATGTCATTGTTGCTTTGTTTTGGTTTTCTTGGAAACTCATCGGGTTTTGTTGTGCTCCCTTTGAATCGAAATTGGTCAGTGTTAACAACAACACTAACTACTAAGTAACACTGGCTTAGTTACTAAGTATTTGTAATAGAATGTATAAAATTTTTTTTTTAGATTTTCCTACTATGAAATACTAATTTGTTTTAATATATTATTTATTTATTTTTGCAGAGAACTTCAAGATGGTTTATTGAAAGATAACAACATAATGGATGGTTCAAAGATAATATTGATACCAAATGTTGAAACTGGTTTACTGGTAAGTCTTGCATTACATATTTATAAAACTTGAGGAAATAAGTAAATAATTTATTTAAAGAAGTAAAAAGTATGGCCATAGCTAATTAATAGCAATCAAATTTAAGTAGGCATCTGAATTCATATATTTTTGGTAGAAAAAAAGTAACTGAATTTAACAAATCTCGACTACCACCCAAAATAAACGACTAATAACTCTATCAGAACATATCAGCAACGTTTTCGACGGTCGGTTCAATCCTAGAAATCAACTCTGCTTAAAAAGATTTCGGTTAAATTAACACGTTTCGAAAAAATTATTTAAAATAATTGATTTACATATTTAAATTCAATTTGTTCCAGATACATTTATATTCTAAAACCGAATAATTAATCAGCAACAACAAAATGCAAAAGTTTACATTAGGTTGACCCAAAAAAAAAATTATATTCAAAATAAAATTAATATTCATTTGTGCGTATTTAAATTTCAAATGCATATTGAATACATTTCTACTAGTTAATTATTGGAAACTATATAATTAATCTAAAAGAATAAAAACATTTATTCAACAATAATAGACACAAAATATGACTCCAAAATACAAAGGCTATTCTTCTTTCATATCTTGTGAAAAACACAAAAAATTATATGTGCACATTCACCAAAACAAATTAAACATCCTTTTTTGTCATTAAAAGTTTTATTAAAAAAAAAAAAAAAAACAAAAAAAAAACGAAATGATGCATTTAATTCCTACGAACGAAAAAAATTTTGAAAAGCTGGATATTAGAAAAAAATATTAATTCTGTTGCGAAAATTGGCAAAATAAGGCAAGAATCTTTAAAATCGAGTTTTGAAATTAATTAAAAAGTGTTCAAACAATTGTGGTAGAATATATGTATACTGTGCATGTTACTAAAATTTCAAAAGAAACGAAAAAAAAAAATAAATACTAAAATAAATAAATAAATAAAAAAATCTTTATAAGGCGAAAATGATCATTGACGGTAAAAAAACCATTTACCGAAATCCCGAAATTTCACAAGAGTCAGAAGGGCCCTCCAAAGGGATAACTCTTAACAGATAAATTTTGTTCGATATGATTCTAATAGAATCATTGCTATATACGTCAATAAATTATTGGAGACATCTCAGATAAATAGTACTAAATAAAATATGAAAAAAATTATCACTTATGAACAAAATAGATCTTCAGAATGGCAAATAATCTACAGAAAATTGGCTAAGGCTACTAATTTTGTTATTGTTTTTGTTTATTAAAAAAAAAGACGTTTTCTACGTCTTCATATATTAAATAATTCGTTATATTGGGCTTGGAAAATTAAAGTTTTCGCTATATAAAAAGTTGCCCCAAGTAAGTATTTGTTATACCGTGTCAAAAAAATCCAAAAATTCGCAAAAACTCTATTAAAATTCGTATATTATTTGAGTTTTATTTAGGACTAGCTTTTACTCTTTCCTCGAAGAATATGTGAAATTTCAACTAATGTGTATATTATGTCAATGATGTGTTGTATTTTTACTGGAAGTGTTAAAGTTATCAGTTTGAAAATTTCATATGTCTATATAAATTTTCGACCAGCCTAGACCACTCAATACGATCATTTTCAAAAACAAACACCATCCTATCTTATTTCCCGGATCTTAAATTATCGCTATGCCAAATTTAATCTAAATCTATTTAGCGGTTTGAGCATGAAAGGGTAACAGAGACAGAGTTTCATATTTATTATATTAGAAAGGAAAAAAGTGCAAGTCATTATAAAAAGTGCAGGTCATCATAAAAAGTGCAAGTCATTACAAAAAGTGCAAGTCATCATAAAATGTGCAAGTCATTATGAAAAGTGCAAGTCATTATGAAAAGTGCAAATCATTATGAAAAGTGCAAGTCATCATAGAAAGTGCAAGTCATCTTAAAAAATGCAAGTCATTATGAAAAGTGCAAGTCATCATAAAAAGTGCAAGATATTATAAAATGTGCGAGTCATTGTAAAAAGTGCAAGTCATCATAAAAAGTGCAAGTCATTATAAAAAGTGCTAGTCATTATAAAAAGTGCAAGTCATTATAAAAAGTGCAAGTCATTATAAAAAGTGCAAAACATCATAAAAAGTGCAAGTCATTATGAAAAGTGCAAGTCATCATAAAATGTGCGAGTCATTATGAAAAGTGCAAGTCATCATAAAATGTGCGAGTCATTATGAAAAGTGCAAGTCATTACGAAAAGTGCAAGTCATCATAAAAAGGGCTAGTCATCATAAAATGTGCAAGTCATTATAAAAAGTGCAAGTCATTATGAAAAGTGCAAGTCATCTTAAAAAATGCAAGTCATTATGAAAAGTGCAAATCATCCTAAAAAGTGCAAGTTATTATAAAATGTGCGAATCATTGTAAAAAGTGCAAGTCATTATGAAAAGTGCAAGTCATCATAAAAAGTGCAAGTCATTATAAAAAGTGCAAGTCATCATAAAATGTGCGAGTCATTATGAAAAGTGCAAGTCATTATGAAAAGTGCAAGTCATCATAAAAAAGGCAAGTCATCATAAAATGTGGAAGTCATTATGAAAAGTGCAAGTCATTATGAAAAGTGCAAGTCATCATAAAAAGTGCAAGTTATTATAAAATGTGCGAGTCATTGTAAAAAGTGCAAGTCATTCTAAAAAGTGCAAATCATCATAAAAAGTGCAGCTCATTAAAAAAAAATTGCGCTTATACGCGTGTATGAAGTATTAAAATTGAGTTTTTTTTATTTTATTATCAGTTTCTTAATTGCATAAATGCCCAGAAGCTTTAGACCACTCTTGATCCCTCATAAAGTCTTCGCCAAAAACAAATATATCGTTAAGTCAACTGTATCAAAGTTTAAAATGTTCATATTTATCAGTTTAATAATTTCATATCTCCATTCAAATTTTCGAATACGCTTGACCACTTAATAGGATCAATTCCAAAAACAAAATTCACCCTATGTTATCCCCCGGATCTCAAAATATCTCGATGCCAAATTTCGTTTAAATCGGTTCAACGGCTTAAGCGTGAAAAGGTAACAGAGACACAGAGTTGCTTTCATATTTATTATATTATGGCGATTTATTTTCTGAGACATTTTTAAAGTTTTAGCACTGTTTTCCTAAAGAACTACAATTTTTAAAATACAAGTAATTTTTCGTAAGAGATGATAGATAAATTTCTAATAAATTCAGTATTTCCAAATGCCATAATATCAACATTAGTAAGGATTGAAAAACAACTGATCTTAAAAAAACAAAAAGATTTTAAACAGATCCTTGAAATGTGCCGCAACCGCGCGTAGTGTGTATTCTCTTGTGTTTGTAAAAATTGTGCTTAACTTTAATGTTTATTTAATGATGAATTTAAAAAACAAGTATTCATAAAAAACTAGCATAATTACACTATTATAAAAAAAAACGCGTCATAATTTATGTTCTCCTCGAATAGTACGAGTATGTGTGCGAGATATTTTTTCATGTAAACAAGTTTATTTAATTAACTTTTCCAACGTGCCGCCGACAGATTTTATTGCAATTTTGTTGGTTAAGAAGCATGTAAACAAAAAGTCTACTGAAAAACGAAAAAGAAATTATTGATCAAACCATTTACCACATTACTGGATTTTGAATTAAGTCTTGGCTACTGGGCTGCCAACAAATCAAGTCATATAAATATTTCAATATTTCACATACAAAAAAAAAAATGTTTTATTTTCAATACAGATTTCTCCTCTGAGTAAACTGTTCATATGTTTATTATTGATAAACTTTTTTTCTGTTTTAATTCTGACATAATATTGCCTGTTTACTGTCCATTTATGGTATTTTCGTTGTCTGTTCAATTAACTGTTTGCATTTCTTGTTTCCATCTTCAGTTTCTTTGAAAAGTTTTCTTTTGCTTGTATAAACTGTAGAGTTTCATGTCAGGGTTTTCAGACAGACTATTTTGTTTTCTTCGAGATAGTCGATGGCGGAAATGCAATAAAAATGTTATCTCCACATTAAAAAGGAAATTTACTTCAAATTCATATTTATTAATTGCATTCATTTATTCATACAACTTCTGTTGTCACCTCCAGCATGAAAATCAAAACCTCAGTATTGTTATCAATAATGATTATATATATGCACAAATTTAATAATATTGAGCTTGAGAAAAAAATTTTAGTCTTGAAATGTTTAACACTATATTGAGCTAGAGAAAAGAAAATTTTAATTTTGAAATGTTTTCAATGTATAATGAAATTATTTTATTACACATTAAAAAATTTATATAAAAAACGAAACAGCAAAATAAAAACAGCATTTAAATTAATTTTTTTAATTTAAATCGTAATATTGTTAATTTAACATCAATTTAATTGTTATACTGTGTTCATATATGCGTTTTTAATTGAAACAATATTCAGTTAATTGACAATATCTTTTTGGTGTTCATACATACTCAATATTGATACGACAATTAGTATTTGTCAACTGAAAAAAAAAATTATTGTTTACATTTTTTTTGTGAAAATTTGGTTGTTTTGTTTCATCATAAATATTCACAACAATATTCATGACTCAGCGCGGGGTTGAACTCAGGACCCTACGCACAGTGCTTTGTCCCCATATAACGATGGGACAAAAACAGAAGGAGTTGCCAGATATTTTTGAAATTTGGTACATTAGCATAAACTAGCTTAGCTAAGAAAAATATGAATTTTTGGAAAAATCGGCTCAAGGACACGCCTACCTCCCATGTGTCCTGAAATTGAAAAATATAATTTTAGCTTCAATAATGCCCACAAATTTACAAAAAGTGGTCATGCTGATACATATGCAACTAGCAACGTGTGTGTAAATTTTTATTTAAATCCGACTAAGGACTCAAGGTCCTGCCATATATCCTCTTTATTAAAAACGCTATCACTCCCACAAACATTGTCCGATCGTAATAAATTTTGGTATATTAATTGACATTTGCAAGATATATATTTACGCCAAATTTGGTTAGAATTGGATTATCAATGTGGAAAATACAAAAACATCATTAATTGAAAAATAGGCAAAAACGGTTAAAATACTCTTGCAAAAATAAAACTATAAGGATATTTGAAAGATAACATAAATGAAAAAATTAAAGAGGAAAACTAGCAATGTTAAAGTCAAAAAATCATATCGCACTTGATCCATACAAATTTTTATTTTTTCACTTTAAAAAAAAAATCGACGCGTAGTAATAATATCCGCTGTAAAAATATCGTGCTATTTTGGCTACTTTTTGTTAATAAAATGGTTGGTTTAAAAATTCTTTTTCATATGCCTTTAATATTAAATTTAAAACTGTTTTGCTTCTACTGAACATTTTGACTTAATACCCTCCTGTTGATTAAGTGCGATATATTTTGATAAAAAAAATTAAATTTTGGATTTTGAAACATAAATTATAATAGCTTAACTTAATAATTATATTTTATAGCTCCTTGTTATGCAATGATATTAAACACTATTAAATGCCTAATATTTGAGTAAAAATCATAAAATTAGGCATTTCAAAAAACGATTTTTTTTAAGTTGTGGTAAAAAATAGGCACTAATTTTTGAATACCCTGTTAGCTAAGAGTATACACTTACAAAAACAGAAAAAAAATATCTAATTTTATATAATTTTTTTTTATACTCCATCAAACTTAAGTAATTTTTGGATTTTCAACAAAAAAAATGTGGTTTTCAGAGTAATAAAAAAAAAGTTATTTTGTAAATAAATTCTAAATTCTAAATTCTAAATTTTAGTTTAACTGCAAATATATCAAAGTACCTGAAAACCAAATTTCGAGTGACTTTTAGAAAAAATGAATTTTTCAGAATTATTTTTGTGAAACAACTAAAACCTATTTTTCTGTTAAGTCATTTTTGCAAGAAATTTAACGCCCTCTCGTGGTGGCAAAATCAATCAGAAATTTTTTTTGTTAACATTTATTTGAGATACCTTATTATCTTTCAAAAAATCTGTATATAAATTTTACTCATTATTAAAACAATTATCTCTTAATTGCCAATAAGTTAATTGTAATTTTTATATAACGAAAACCCTTACTTGTAAATGCATGCCGCGATGTAGATGTTAAAAGATAAGTGTGCCTTCTTGATTTAATAAAATTATTAAAAGGAAAAAAAAAACCTGAAATACAATTTACAAACAAATCATTTTGTCATGAGCAATAAAATCATTCATTAGCGTGTAAATGATTTGCTTCATAAGATTTGTCCTTAAATATTTCTTAAAATACAAATTTCGATATTTCAGTCAGAAAAAATTTTAATTACCAGAACTATAACACAATTCACTCTCGGTAGTAAATTTTCACATTTAACAGACATAAAAATATGTATAATTTTCTACCACTTAACGTGAGTGGTGGTGAGTGATCTTTCCCAAACCTATAGGAAATTTGCAATAACAATTTAATTAGGAAATATTTTGTTTTAAATGTACCTATTAATATGTGTAGATTAATTTTTTTTTTTTGATTCTCAGATAACACAGTGGTGCCAGCAGGTTTGCTGGATTTCTCATGAAAACATGGCAACGTTGTGCGGTATGATGTAATAGTGCGTTTTTGTATAAGTGATTTAAGCCAAATCAATTGATTTAAACCCAAATTAAGTCATTTGCGACATGATTTATTTCTCATGCACATATTTTTCATATGAGCAAATTATATCAAATGTTTTCATTTGCTGCAAATTATGATGAAATTTGCAAATGCAACTTTGGGGCAGCCATTATTGATGACTTACAAACCCCCTCCCAAAAAAAAAAATTACTTGTGAGTAGGAATAAAAATTCAAGAAATAACTTGAATATATTTTAAATTATTATGGAACAAACTTTTTTTATACAATACAAATAGCAAATTGATTTCAAAAATGTATGGCCTATTTCACAATGTGGAATGAATTGTTTCTATCGTGCAAATATATTTTAAACAAAAACAAAATTTTATAATAAACTCTTTTATACCCTCCAAAAAAGAATTAGAATATATATATATATATATATATATATATATATATATATATATATATATATATATATATATATTCTTGATCAGTGTTGAAATCTAAGACGATCTAGCCATGTCCGTCCGCCCGTCTGTCTGTGGAAATCACGATTCCATTCAAACGAAAAGAGTCAGACTCTTGAAATTTGGTATGGATATATTTTGAAGGGTGAAGTTCGTATATTTAGAAGGTAAAGTTCGTAGATGGGCTGCATCAGGCCAGAGGGAAAAAAGTAACCCTAAGAAGACCTAAATCAACTTCTAAAAAATCACATAATTTTTAAACCTTTTTTTTTTTTGTATTTATGTTAAGATTTTTTATTCAGACTCAAGTTCAAATCTGAACAAAAATTTTTTATTTTAATAATAAAATTAACAAGTTCGACAAATAAAATTTTGCACTCATGTCTTTTTTGAAGTTTGTTTAAGCAAATTATGTATATATTTTTATATCAAAGAAGGTCCAAAGCGTTGAACTTGGAGCCAAAAAATCAAAAAAAAATCCTCCTTTAGTGGGCGTTGACGTAAGATATTACATTTTTAAGCCGGAGTTGAGTCGTCCTCTGCCCTGACCGTTCCCTCTCCATGGTCTCCTAAATGATCTTTTGTTTGCACTTAATAAACCCAAAAATTAACTTTTTAATGTTTTATGGCAAAGGTTAGAGATGTCCTCCCCCCCCCCCACGGCTCTTTCCGGAGTGACTCTGTATAGAGTTTGGTCTTAAAGGAACGCTGACCCAGCGGGTTAAACATTTTTAACTTATGTACTAAATATTTGGAGAGTATCTAAGATTCGACCCTGTCGAATATAACGTTCTTACTGGTTTTTTACCAAGCTTTATTTAGATCACGTTTTTTTTATCCGATAATTCGATATCCTCTGGATATCTACTTCAGGGCAATAATTATAATTAAGATTAATATAACAATATTTATAAAAAATTTATAATTTTTCTGTTAAAATTTTTTAAATAAATAGGCCATGAATTTTCAAAATCAATTTGCTATTTCTATTGTTTATTTTTTTTTTAACATGAAAAAATTAGTTCAATAATAATTTTTAATAATAATTACACCAAATACGAATTGACAAAAATGATTTCGGCCGGACACTAATAATAATAGATATTAAAAAAAAAAAGGGAAAAATGCAAACAAATAAGCAAACAACACAAATTACCTAGGGGGCAAATTATGGCATTCGATATCGATCAAAATTTCCATTTAAATTATATTGAAATTTCGATCGATATCGAATGCCGCAATTTGGCCACTGATTTGAAAAATTCACATTAAAAAACTATTAAAATTTTGACCTGTTTATTGCAAAATAATGATTAAAAAAAATTATATTACTGTGCTGCATGTGTGTGTCAATGAAAAGGGTTCCCTTTAAATTGTTCAAATAATTTCAATGATAATTTTTTGCCAATAAAGTTGGACCGTTGCCGTCTGACTTATCCGTCTGTTACAATAAATTTCCCAAAAATATCAATTATTCGCGCAATAACATTTAAAACAAAAACAAATTCTAAAATATTGTTTTTGTTTTAAATTAATTGTGCAACAAAATGATATTGCATGACAGCGTGGGACCGGCACTAAATGTTTGCCTTTCTAAATTAATTGAGTAGATCAATGAATGACAATTTGCAAGCCTTGTTTTAGAGTAAATCTATAATAAAATAAAAAAATATAAGGATAGAAGAAAGAAACAAAGCAGCTGTCAGTTTTACTCATTAGACACATTGAATTTCTAAAAAGGAACACCCTTTACCGATATAAATATAACAATAATTAAATTTTGCCCACATAAGCAATGAAAACAAATAGTTAACAAATCTGGCAAACAAATTTAATTGCGAATAATAATCAAACAGAAATGGAACTAAAACGGAAAATATTTGAAGAAAAACAAAATATAATTACTATATGTTACTCGTTAAATGAAAAAAAAAAATGTAGAACACCTTAAATTTATTTGTGTAATAATAAAATTTTCAAGATACAATAATTTTTTTTGCTTACATGCCACTAAGTGGGTGGATATATTTTTCTCGAAAGTCCACAGCACGAATAATAGAAAATTAATAGTAGGAAAAATTGTTCAAAGATATGTGATTTTTTCTAATTATACGGGCCTGTTCTGTAAATCACGTCGGGTTGAAATCGCGTGAATTCAAAAATAAATCATGGCCCTGAAAACGTTCTTAAAATTAGATACGGAAGTTTTCTTCTGGATATGATATTTGAAGCTATATATAACAGCAATATTGAAAAATGTCTGGAAAAATATTTCTATTAGTGGAGATAATTTTCTAAAATCACACGATTTCAAACCACGTGATTTACAGAACAGGCCTGATAGTGTGAAAAATAATATATATATCGGCATTATTTTCCACATTTTAAATAATTTATTGATAAATATAAGGAGTAAACATATAAAGACAATTTATCTTGCAATTAATATGTGCAGCGACTAAAATTTGTTTTATTTTGTAACTCTTGGGGTCCTCTTTCACGTTCAATACCCAGCGGACTCTTGCTATAGTACCTAAAGGGTCACATACGAGATTGTGACAACAAAATTGTATACATAAATAATAAAATTAAAAATTTAAAGTAATTAAGAGCCACAATCAGCTCTCATATGGACTTAAGAATACTATAAATTAATTCTACCGGCAATGGGTTCTCCATAATCATGATGACTCATTGCAATATGCATTTGGCTTGATAATATTTTTCCTGTAAATTTCTTTATTTTAACTTTCAATAAATTCCAAATATTCTGAATAATTGTCAAAATATTCTTGGCTATACAAAGAATCATAAAACTTTTAATATTATTTACTTAAATTTGTACGTTTTTTTTTTTTGTTTTGTTTATTTGTTTTGAACACAATAAAAGTTTTTGTGAATAAAAAAAAAAAAAGGAAAAAAGAAATCATCACCCTTGTTTCGAATTTAAATAATTCTTTACCAATTTCTTTGTGTCACATCACAACAAAATCATCATCGCCATCATCATCTTGAACGCCAGCAACATTATTATCAGCAACAGCAGCAGCTGTACACTCTACCATTAACATTCTTTGGCGCAAAATTATTATGATTATTACAATTTTATATATTTATAAAAAAAAAATAAAAAGAAAAGAAATGATAATAAATTTCTTTCTATGAATGACTCGGAGTGTCTGTGCCTGAATTTTGAATAAGTAAATACAATAACAATAACAACAACAACATGAGAAGAAAATATGTGACGTATTCAAGTCAGTTTGTACTTCTGCACTGATGTTGGCCAATATTATTACCCACTTGTCCAACAATCAATTAACCGAATGAAAATCCAACAACAAAATAAAAACAGACTTGTTTGTGTCTCATCGTTGCAGTGATTGCTATTCTTTGTTTTATGCTTTTCAATTTTGCCAACAATTGTCAAGAGACAGAATTAGGACGACAGCGAAGCGTATGCGTCCGTACATACATGTATGTATGTGTGTGTATATCGTCACAGAAAATGGGAAAAGCTCTATGCAGTATTTTAAAAGTTTTACAGGAGAAGCACAAAACTTGTTCAACTAGAAAATGTATTGACAATTAGTGCAACATGTTGCACTCTCAGTGACGTTCTTTGCATGCGATAATTGCTGTAGATATTTAAACATTAAAAATGCAAACTGCATAATTAACAAACTGGTAGTGTTTAAATGGACAATTTAATTAAATTGTCTACTACTCCTGGTATTCGTTTGAGACATTTTCATTCAGATGTGTAAAATTTATTAAGAAGAGAGTTTTGACATTTTGAAAGAGGTGTTGCCTACACGCTTCAAATAATGACATCTCTCTCGACGCATTTGCATAAATCTAGTAAAAAAAAATATTTAAAAAATTAGCACAACAAATATGTATCTTTAAATTAAAACACAAAAGCTTAAGCAATTATTAAAAAAAAATTAAATTAAATTAAATTATATATAAATGAAATTTATTTGTTGGTGGTTAAGCAATGTCTATATGCATTTCATTGGTGCTTTACCAAATCGTCAGTAGACTTTAACCACAGTTTTGAAAAGTTAAAAACCTC
This sequence comes from Linnaemya tessellans, assembly GCA_951800035.1. Classification (NCBI taxonomy): domain Eukaryota; kingdom Metazoa; phylum Arthropoda; class Insecta; order Diptera; family Tachinidae; genus Linnaemya; species Linnaemya tessellans. The sequence continues at coordinate 35,520,229 of OX637536.1, read as the reverse complement.
TTATCTTATGCATATACTTCCGAAAACCATCTGAGAATTCACAACTTGTAAATTACAAACTATTTTCAAAAATAACAACAGAACAAGAACATAGGCTTGCAACTCATACAAAACTAAACCAACAAATAAAATATGTTCGATATGAATCTATTTTATTTTTCTACACCTTTATACAATCAGAAATCCATTGGATAACAAGAAAAGTATTTATAAGGCAAAATGAAAAATAAAATCTAAATTAAACTGTTATGAAATCTTCTTATTTGACACATTGTTGTCACAATACCACATTATCATTTATATATAGTGGTATTGTGACAACAATGTGTCAAATAAGAAGATTTCATAACAGTTTAATTTAGATTTTATTTTTCATTTTGCCTTATAAATACTTTTCTTGTTATCCAATGGATTTCTGATTGTATAAAGGTGTAGAAAAATAAAATAGATTCATATCGAACATATTTTATTTGTTGGTTTAGTTTTGTATGAGTTGCAAGCCTATGTTCTTGTTCTGTTGTTATTTTTGAAAATAGTTTGTAATTTACAAGTTGTGAATTCTCAGATGGTTTTCGGAAGTATATGCATAAGATAAGAGGTTTTTAACTTTTCAAAACTGTGGTTAAAGTCTACTGACGATTTGGTAAAGCACCAATGAAATGCATATAGACATTGCTTAACCACCAACAAATAAATTTCATTTATATATAGTGGTATTGTGACAACAATGTGTCAAATAAGAAGATTTCATAACAGTTTAATTTAGATTTTATTTTTCATTTTGCCTTATAAATACTTTTCTTGTTATCCAATGGATTTCTAATTGTATAAAGGTGTAGAAAAATAAAATAGATTCATATCGAACATATTTTATTTGTTGGTTTAGTTTTGTATGAGTTGCAAGCCTATGTTCTTGTTCTGTTGTTATTTTTGAAAATAGTTTGTAATTTACAAGTTGTGAATTCTCAGATGGTTTTCGGAAGTATATGCATAAGATAAGAGGTTTTTAACTTTTCAAAACTGTGGTTAAAGTCTACTGACGATTTGGTAAAGCACCAATGAAATGCATATAGACATTGCTTAACCACCAACAAATAAATTTCATTTATATATAGTGGTATTGTGACAACAATGTGTCAAATAAGAAGATTTCATAACAATTTAAATTAAATTAAATAAAAATTTTCGGAAACAATGGCAGAAATATATAGATGCTGTGTCTGTCATCAAAAAAAAAAGAAAAAATTTACAAGGTACTTTGTTTTAATGTCCAAAGCAATTTTAAAATTATTTGTCATAATACAATTTCACTTGACAGATGCGTTCGTCTTCCAGAAACATTCAACCAAACGAAAATTTGTATTTCACTTCAACTTGAATCACTTCAATGCGAACAATCAGACAATTTTGCGCTGCATTAAAAAGTGAAAGAAAAATGTGCATGTGGACGATATCATCTTATTTTGAGAATTTTAAGAAATTTGTTAAATTTTTTTTTGTTTTTTTTTTTTGTGTTAAACATCATAATTTACATTAAAAACAAATTATATTTAAGCTGTTTTATATTGTGCATAAATTACACACTTCTCACTCATTGAGCATCAGACAATCCACCCACGTACATATTTTAGTTAACCGACTTGAAGTTAAATTGTATATTCAGTGACATTTAAATTTGTTAATTTCTTTTTTATTTTCATTATTTGCTTTTAGTGAAAAAGTGGGCTTTTTAAAATTGAAAATGAATTTTATGAAATAGTAAGATTCTATTATACATAAATATTATGGCCCATAATCATAGTCGTAGTTAAAGTATACTTTAGTCGTTCTCAAACTTATTTTTTTTGAAAATTTTGTTTTAAAAAAGTAAATTATATATTCAGTGATATTTAAATTACTTAAGGTACGTTCACACTTATCAAATATTTACCCTGAAAAGCCTAACCACTAAATACTAATGAAACATATGTTTGTTCAGATACGTGTTTATTAATTAAACCAGTTTCATAAAAAACTAGTAGACAGTATCAGGAATCCAATATTATTGGAAAATATTTAACTCAATAAATACTTTTTTGAATTAAAAAGTTTTTTATTAGTATTTAGTGGTTACGCTTTTTTGATCAAATATTTAATAAGTGTGAACGTACCTTTAATATCCTTGTTATTTTCATTATTTATTTTTAGTAAAAAAATGTTTTTTTTTTTTTTTTAATTAAAAATTCATTTTTATATATTTTAGCTTATAATCACAATACACTTTAATAGTTCTCAAGCTTAATTTTGTTGAAAATTTTATTAATTATTTTTAAACATGAATGTAAATTTTATTTGTCGAACTTATTTTATTATTTTAGACTCAAGTTCAAATCTGCAATCTGAAGTTATTTTTTTATGAATTTTTATTAAAAAATGAGTTTGATCAGCGATGAAATCTAAGATGATTTAGCCACGTCCAAACGAAAAGAGCAAGACCCCTAAGAAGAAGTAAATCAACCTCTAAAAAACAACATAATTTTTAGTTTTTTTTTTTTTTTTGTAATTTTGCTAAGCAAAACCAAAACCAAAACGTTGAGCCAGAAAATCAAAAAAAATCCTTTTTTGGACCCCACCCCCTTTCGTGGGCCTTGAATTAAGATATTACGTGGAAAAATTTTATAAACATTTAACAAATTTTATTCCTTAAGACCGCATTATTTAAAAAATTTAATTTTTAATCTGACGAATCTGAGATGTTCCCTGATATTCTCTTGGTTTCCGCCCACTTTTGCCCCTTAAATGACCCTATAAAAGAAATTATTTTTTTCTACACTTAATTACTGCAAAAATTTACTCTTTAAGTTTTTACGACAAAGGTAAGATATCTCCCCCAATGTCCTTCCCGCAGTGACCCTGTCAAAATAGAGTTTTAATATTTGGCACTGAAATGTCTTAAAAGAACTCTGATCCAGCAGGTTAGACATGTTTAATTCATTTGCTAAATATTTGGAGGGTATTTAAGATTCGATCTGTTCTTACTTGTTCTATATATGTATAATCATCTGATTCAATGAAATTTTTTTTTATAATCATCTGTTTTATACGAATTAGGACATACTGACATATTGTCAGGGATACCACCTGCTTACACTTTTCCGCAGATTTGTCGTGTGGACATCTTCAACTTTTTTCACGAAAATGGAAAATAATATTGTTAATAAATATCGAGTTATTTTAGAATTAAGGGGTGGGTGATGTTGGCTGAAGTAGTAGAACACAAAACTATGAAGCGGAGGGTCCTGAGTTCGAGCCCCACTGAGTCATGAAATATTGTGTTGAATTCTTCTGATCAGCATTAGTGCGTGGTTGTGTTAGTTGTTGCCAGCCTGTTTCAATGATGAAGGCATAGTCACTGGTCACTGAACATAATTGGCAGCGACCGACACTATCATGTACTAAAAAGCAGAGTAACAGCACCCACCTTCGTCGGCCCTGTAGCAAAAATTAGCCGGCGAAGTAAAAAGTTGAAATAGCTACAAAAAAACTGTCTATCTTCTCATCTTTCCTAATCTGTCCCCTCAATACTATCCCCTCGTTTTCAGTTCCGGCGCAATGCATTGCATATATAGGGGTCATCCCCTGAGTGCTGGTCCAAGATAAAAAAAAAAATAAATGAAAAAAAAGGCGGTTGCGGTTGATTGCTTTTATGTTGGGAAATGCTTAAATTAAGCCAAAGACACTTAACAAATAATATGTTTAAATTCTATTTTGACCATTTATGTTATATTGATATATTATTTCGATTTCTTTTTCAATTTCAACAGTCTTATTAATATTCCACCTGTTGTACTAATTTCTGTTTAAATTGCTATCAGTGGGTTGCTTGTTTATCTCATAGCGCACCAAGGTGCTCTATAAGAATTTTGGTGTGTCATTCATAATGAACAACAAACGAACACAGAAAAACTAAACCCCGAAATTAGTGCAAACAACACAAAAATCAACAAAGAAAATTGCTAAACATTTTATTTATTTAATTATTATTATTTTTCTTTTTTCAAACATTTAAACGGTAATTCATTCACATTTTATTTTTATCATTCTTCGTTATGTTCTCTTTGTTACTGTTGTGGTTGTTAATTCGAAAATGTAACACACACACACAAATAAAAAAAAGGTGAAAAGTAGTGTTTGCAATTAAATTTCATGGAATATCTTAAACAAAACTAAACTTTGAAATTTTGCATTGAATAAATGGAAATTTCCAAATGTGTAGTGATTTGGAAAACACCAAAATAAAATGCAACTAATTATAAACTATAATCCAACAGGCCCAATATTATTTATCGGTTTAGTCAACGGGTGAATGAGTGATTGACCTTTTTTGGCAGTCGCGTGAAAGTGAATATATTATATTTGATCACTGCACAAACTGTTGTAGGAGTTGTGCCGTTTAGAAACAGCTTTAAATTTAAAGATGACTAACAAATAGTTGATAGGTATGCGCAGAAATTCCCAATATATTTAGGTGCTCTAAATTATAAAATAAATTTATATATACACAAATGAAGAAACGCGAGCAGCTATTGAAAATACATAAATAAATTTGTACAACTTCAGTAACAATTTTATAAAAGAAAATAAATAAAAATAAAATAAAACAAACAAAACGTATTTTAAACTCATGGGCGGTAGATAATTTAATGAAGTCAGTCCAACACAAAAAAAAAATAAAAAAAAATTATAAATAACTAAATAAAATAAAAATTTAAGAAAATAGATAAGATACTCATACATTCAAGCTACAGCGAATTGAATTGTTTCGTATGAAAATATTTTATCGCAGTTTTTTCCGCCTCTCTCTTTTTGCTTGATATTTATACACTTGCAAAAAATGTGCATAAAGTGTCATCGGAAAGTTTAATCAACCGATCGATATTCATGCACACGTACCCATAATAAGCAGACATTCAAATAAGCCGGTTTATTAAAAAGAAACATTTAATACAATTCGATTGAACCAAGGTTTTTATACCTTTTTTTTTGTAAATGTTGCAGTTTGTTTTATAATTATAGGATCAGTTGAAATTAATTTGTGAATAATGATGCATGAAGTGCAAAATTTTATGGAGCAGCAATACTAATTTTTGCTTAAGAAATAAAAATCAATTTAATTTTTAGTTGCTCTTAAAGAGATCTAATACTTGATCTAACTATTCCATAGGTTCGTTTTTTTTAACCTTGGACCAGCACTCAGGGGATCACCCCATATGAAGTGCATTGCGCCGGAACTAGAAAGGAGTGGATAGTATTGAGGGGACAGATGAAGAAAGATGAGGAGATAGAGAATTTTTTGTAGCTCTTTTAACCTTTTTACTTCGCCGGCTATTTTTTTTTGCTACAGGGCCGCCGAAGAAGGATGCAGCTGTTTCTCTGCTTTTTAGTACATGATCGTGTCAGTCGTTGCCAATCATGTTTAGTGAGCAGTGCTATGCCTTTATCACTGAATCAGGTTGGCAACTACTAACAAAACCATTCACTAATGCTGATCAGAAGAATTCAACACAATATATCATGACTCAGCACGGGGTTGAACTCAGGACCCTCCGCTACATGTTTCATGTTCTACTACTTCAGCCAACAGCACCTTCGTTTTGAAATGGTCATGGTAACTAAAGGCTGGGCAAATTTGAGGTTAGAAAGTAGATTGGCTGTCAAATGATGAAATATCAAATGATGAAACTGAGCTGCCATCCTTTGACATTTATTTAGTAAAAAAGTGGGGAAATTTTAACCATGGAAATGCGGCTGACCATTGTTGACGTCGAACGTTTGTGAATTGGCTGTTTGAAAAACTTAACGCATTTTTTAACAAAAGCATCTGTAGTGATGAGGGCCATTTTCAATTAGGCTGTTATGTAAACAACGAAAATTGCAGCATATGGGTCTCACAAAACCGACAAGCAGTCCTCGAAAAACCATTACATCCAAAGGAAGTGACAGTTTGGTGCGGTTTGTGGTCAGGTGGCATCATTGGCCCGGTATTTTTCGTAAGTGTGCAAGGAAACCCTGTCACCGTGAATTCTCTGCGCTACCAAACCACGATAACCGGTTTGTTGAGGCCACAGTTGGCTAATATGGACAGCAGTGGCCTTTGGTTTCAGCAAGACGGCGCTAAAGGCCACACAGCTGGCCAAACAGTTACTGCATGAGAAATTTCTCGGTCGTGTATTTGTTGGATTTGGGTACCCATTTGCCCGACATCATATTTCATTATTAATTCCGATTTGTCTACTTTACATATGAGAGTACAGTTGGCTGAGATGTTAAACCTGAGACTATAAAGCGGAGGGTCCTGAGTTCAACCCCGCGCTAAGTCAAGAATATTGAGTCGACTTTTTCTGAACAGCATTAGGGCGTTATTCACCCCTATCATGAATAATTCTTCCCTGAGAATTTTTCCCTTTTCCCTAAAATTGCAATCATGAAAAATTCCCCGTGACTGATTTCATGCTAAAATTAAATTCCCCTTATCGTGAATGGTTTTTTCCCCGCGAGTTTTTCACTTTTCCCTTTAATTTGTTCACTTAGTTTTTGGTGGAGAACAGAGTAGAAAATGTAAGTATTTTCTATTTTATTGCGAATAAGAGTTTATAAATTTTATTTAGGGGCAATATCTGTTAATAAGACACAAACTGATATTTTTTGCAACAAATCAATTGCAATTCTAAACATTGAGAATATTTTTAATTTGTTTTGTTCGGTTTCCAAAATGTATCCAAATTATTTTACCACTAAATAAATATTTAACCATATTTTTTTTTAATCTTTTTAAAATGTAAATTTTTGCAACACAAAGTTCTTTGATTTTTCATGTTGTTTTCAGCTTCTTCCCTTTTTTATATTCACTGAGAACTGGTAGCGGGAATAATTTCTCACGGGAGATTGACGATATCATTTTTCCCTGCGAATGGAATAAAAATTTCACGTGAACAAAAATTCCACTTGTTATTCACGATAGTGGTGATTGTGTTAGTTGTTGTCAGCCTGTTTCAGTGATGAAGGTATAGCACTGATCACTGAACAGAATTTTCAGCGACTGACACGATCATGTACTAAAGAGTAGAGGAACAGTACTCTCCTTCGTCTGCCTTGTAGCAAAAAATTAGCTGGCAAAGTAAAAAGGTTCAAATTGCTTAAAAAAAAATTCTATCCTTCTCATTTGTCCCCTCAATACTATCCCCTCCTTTTCAGTTCCGGCACAATGCATTTAATATGTAGGGGTCATCCCTGAGAGCCGGCCCTACTCCTTAAAAAAAAAAACTGAATATACTTCCTAACCTCAAATTTTACCACCATTTATTTCTTTTTCTATCTGGCAAGTGCTAAGCTGAATTAAGTCGGTTCTTTTATAGCTGAATTTTAATCCCTTCCTTGAAAATAATAGTCAATCCCGTTGGTGAAATATATTTCTATGATTGATTGATTGCAGAGAGTATCGAACCATGACCATAACTGATTTTCAAATCACATGTGATATAAGGCTATGTGATCTGCAGAGCATGCCTGTACCTAAGCCTAAACAATATAATTGAAGAGCCACTGATGATTTAGCACGACTTTAACTCACAATATAAATATAATTAAAAAAAAGTAATTAATTAAATGAAAATAGAAACTATTGTGTCAAGTGTCGCAATTATAGCGCTTTCTGTGTCAATAACTAAAGCGTTTTTATAATCTATGGAGGCGAAAAACAAGTGTGCACTGTAATAAAAAAAATATACATAATAAAATAAAACTATTACAATAAACCTTCCAGCCTACCGTTAAATATTCTTACTAACCCAGTTAAAACAAATCCAAATAACATTTTCTTATTTTACTATTCTTATTTTATTTTTTTTCCATAACATTTTCTTGTGTTGATCTCATTTCATTCTGTTACTTCTTGAACTTCTTGGTCTGCTTTTATTATGACGCAACATCAATAGAGGAAATCACATTATGAAAAGAAAATATATATGAGAGTTTTCAAGCTTAGAAAATGCTGAATTAGCTAACAACATAAAATGCATACTCGTACAATCAAAAACGAACAACATCTGAAACAGCAACTTTTCTTACACCTGAGTATTATTTAAGCCATTTATGAATAAAAATATAAATTATACTTTTTCTTGTGTCTCAATACCACTTTAAAAGCCACCACTTGTTCTTCTTTTATTCTAATAAAATAAATACGCCACTTTTTTTTATTTTATTTTTTTTAAGAGAGAAACAACAACAATTAAATAAAATTTAGGTAGCATAACAGTTTAGAAATAAAAGTTACAAAAATCAACAGTAAAGTGTCAATAAAAAAGAAATCGTATATTCATCAAGTTGGTAATTTAGGCTTAAAGAGCATGAGAAGAGAAACTTTATTTAATACAGTTAAAAAACGTTTTCGAAGTAATGGGCTGTGGCTGAGTAATTCCTATGACAAACTTAATCGTTGCACTGACATCAAACTGTTTGAAAGATGTATTTGCTTTGGAGTTTCAATTAGCAACACTACGAGTAGCTTTGGTGGGATGCATGACTGTCAGCCGAATTGAAAATACTTTGTAGTTAATGGCTGATAATTTTTTATCGTCAAATACTGCATATAAATGAGATCTCTGTGTTCCTCAATCATATAAATTAATTTAATGTGAGTAGAAGGTAAAAAAGAAACTATTAACGAAGTCAATGAATGATCCTGGTGATCCGTGATCAATTTTAGTGTTCAGAAAGTTGTTTACTGGATTCTCCTGTGTGCGTACTTGATAACATCTGTAGAATCAGAGAACTTAATGGTATTCAAACTGAACTATTCATCTATGATTTGGCAATCTGTAATATTTTAATCAAATCAGCTAATTTCTATTATTTGTCGATCAGCTGTATTGCAAAACGTAGCAATTTTCTAAACTCACTAAAACAACGATGAAATTAAAAGTGAAAGTAATTGCATGTGTTGCATATTAAAATTATGCCAAATTTTTATTAAAACAACAAATTTATACATATGTACATATTTTTTATTTTATCTCTTTTAATTGAAAAATATTATATAAATTTACATAATTTTATTAAAATGAAATACACATAAAATCAATAGGTAAAGTGTAAATATATTGGGGTATTTATTTTCGCAGTTTGACACAATTTAAAAAAACTACCACAACTAAATACTAATCAAATATTTAAACATGTTATTTTATTTATTTATTTTTTTTTGCCTAGCAACAAATTTTGCGTATAAATAAAAAATAGTTGTTGTAGACTTACATCAATTTATAGACAGACACCTTCAGGGTTACCAATGTTGGTATATTTCTTAACTAATTTAATATTTTATCAAGTTTATAGAAAAAATCTCACAGTATTAAATCAAAAAGTTTCACAGATGTTGAAATATTTTCATTAACTGTACATTTGTTGCTAGAAGTAAAAGAACATATAAGTATTAGCCCCGTTCACAATATTGTGCAAATAGTCTTGCATCATTGTATTTGCAAATTTTAAAAGTATTTTCAATGCCGATATTCAGTGTTCGGTGCAAACGATCGTGCGTAAGAGCAAATGCAAAATATTTGTATTCAACACAAACAAAATCCATTGCAAATACTCTCAATTGCTCTCTCAATTTCCATTTGCACTTTTACAAGACCATTTGCACCAAACACTGAACACTGCCAAATGTATATATTTTTATCTATCAAATATATAGTTTTTTTAGATAGAGAATTTTTTGTAGCTATTTCGACCTTTTTTACTTCGCCCGCTAATATTTTGCTACATGAACGACGAAGAAGTGTGCTGTTGTTACTCTGCTTTTTAGTACATGGTCGTGTTCAGTGACCAGTGCTATGCCTTCATCAGTGAAACAGTCTGGCAACAACTAACACAACCTTGCACTTATGCTGATCAGAAGAATTCAACACAATATTTCATGACTCAGGGCGGGGTTTAACTCAGGACCCTCCGCTTCATAGTCTTGTGTTCTACTACTTCAGCCAACAGCAAATGCTATGCTGTAACACCCATTTGTTTAATAGTGTTTTCAATGATTTCAACTTTCAGTATGAAAACTTTTCATACTGAAAGTTAAAATCTGGTTTTAGCGTTAAAACTATAAACAGCTGATTTTGCATTCACAATAGAAATTGTGCTTTTAACATACAGGGTGTATAATAAATTTATTCAAAATAAATTAAATCGCTCATAGAAATGTGTGAATTTGTTGCTGTATTTGTTGTCTATTTTACAACACGTACAACAAAAGTTTTTGTTTGAAGGAAAACAGAAAAAGTCTTACAGTGCGTTCTAAAAAATAGAAATTATTTTACATTTTGAATTGAGAATTACACAAGCAAAACCATAGGATTTGAAATTCAAGAAAACACAACAAACAAATTTTATTCGATATAAATCTATTTTGTTTTTTCACCTTCAACAATTAGTCTGCCGTTGGCAAACAATAAAAGTATATAAAAAAGGCAAATCCTACGGTTTTGCTGGTGTAATTCTCAATTCATTTTTGGGAGTTTATGTATTCGTATAAGCTGAGAGGTTTTGTTATTTTGGAATTAGGTTAAAGTCTACTGATGATTTGTTGTAAGAACAAATGAAATGCAGGCATAGACGTACTTGACCATATAAGAAACAAAAAGCACTAATTTAATTGAGACAATATGTTGAATGAACGATTTTTGGAACTACTTTTACAAAGTGAAGAACTTCTTGGAAATCACGTATTTCATGCGTCAGTATATGTTCTTATTAACATAAACAATACCAGCTGTTTCCATTTATATAACTTGGCAGCACTTAATTTAGTACAGCCAAAAACAGGCAAACAACAAGGTTGCATTTCATAAAACCTACTTAAAACCAATTCGAATGTAGTTTTAAGTTTGCTTTAACAAAATAATTTTGAATGGTAAAACCAAGTTTTAACAGTTGGTTTTTTTGAGATTTTGATTAAAATTTTTTGGGATATTTTTTTTAGCGGCAACTCTTGACGCATTTAGTGAATGGATCAAAGGTAACACATTATGTAAATTGAAAAAGCAAAATAATGGGTGAATTTTTTCGGAGCTTTCAGATTTGATAAAAATCTTTATTATAGTCGATAGAACGATCAATATAATTCATGGTAACGTTCCTGTCTTTGTCACCTTTGAAAACTGATGCCACCAAACAGAACATTTTTCAGTATGCATTTTTCACACCAAATAAGGGAATTCTGGTTGGTCACGAGTCAATTTAACCTGAAATGAAGTGAACATAAGTGCATGATGCACATTCTTTTTTGGACATATTTTAAGTTTGTGGGGATATTTTGTTTAAAAAACATTAATATCTGTAACTAAGTCGGCCATGCCTAGAATATATGCAATTGACTATGAATAGTAAATACAATTTTTATTACATTTCTAAATGTCCCCTTTTTTGGGTTGAAAAATATGGTCGCCGCAATTATAGACCAAACTGAACATTAGAGGGTCTCGCCTTACAGGCAAAAAAAAATTCGCCGTACACTACCGAATATAAAGCATTGTTGCAAGGCGGTTTCGAAATTTTTTTATTATTTATTTTTTGCCGAAACTAGGGGCCGCCAAAATAAATTTTTTGTTATATCTTTTACATTTTCAGTCGGATCTCAAAGAGTGATACATCGATGTTTTTGTCACGAGGAGGGCAATGATTTGCTTCAATAGTCATCGATCTCAAATATCCTCTTGTAGTATTTACCCACCAGATCTTAGTTCCTACCATCCTAATGTACCACCCTAATATCAGAAAATTAAAGCTCGCAAAAAATCACTAAACTTTTGCTAAGGAAGTTTTTCAATAATTCCAAAAGTACTATTAAAAAAAAAAGAAATATATATTTTTTTAGCCGAACGTAGGGGTAGCATTTTTAAATTTTTTGTCATATCGTCGATATTTATAGTCGGATTTTAATGTGTGATATATCGATGTTTTTCTCTCGCCTTTTTTTTTCTTCAATAATCATTGTACTTACCCATCATATCCCAAATAGAACTTACCCATATTATCCAAACTTATGCAAAAAGGATTAAAAACATTAATGTAAAATCAAAAAATTTTAATCAATCATGTTTTGAAATGATCCAAGTTGGCTATATTTTTGACGGCTCTCGAATTTAGAAAAAATGCATGGCGGCTCAGTCAATTCAAATTTGGTCCAATTGATCATATTGAAATATGAGTCACTCTCGAAGTTTATGATATTATGAACTTGTAGACCGAACATTTGACGAATGCCTACCGTTGCTTCACTTCGGGCTGATAAAATCTTAGCATAGCCATCTGAACGCACTAGCGGATCTTGGTCTGTTATCATCGATAACAAAATATTCTCGGGATGGAAAAAGTACGCGTTATTTTCTATGGACGGACGAAAGACCTCTTGTACGTCGTCTGGCAAGTGGCGAATCAAGAATCAAGAAGCTGTAAATATCGAAGATATGTTAAAAAGGCTATCCCTACGTTCGGCAAAAATATATAAATTTTTATATTAAATTGAATTAAGATTCATAGGCTAATTGTTCGAAATTTTAATTTAAATCTCAGAAAGACATGATAAATATTTCAAGGCACAGAGGAAAGTCAGCATCAGTTTTATTCAACTTACACAGCAGAGCAGAACAGCTGTTTTCGAAAGACGCAACCCTTTCATCATCAGTGCTCATGTGTATTGTGTTTGTCACCACTTACGAGTATTATACATTTTTTTAATAGTTCTGTTGTAATTATTTAAAAACTTCCTTAGCAAAAGTTTAACGATTTTTTGCATGCTGTAATATTCTGATATCAGGGTGGCACATTAGGGTGGTAGGAACTAAGATCTGGTGGGTAAATACAAGAACGGTATATTTGAGCCAATGACTATTAAAGCAAAACATTGGCCTCCTCAAGACAAACACATCGACATATCACTTTTTGAGATCCGACTATAAATAATGAAAAATGTATATTTTATGTATATTTTTCGAAATCACCTTGCAACAATTCTTTATATTCGGTGGTATACGGCGACCTTTTTTTCGAAACGCTCTACTGAACATGTTTGTTATATACCAAACTGAACATGTTTGTTATATACCAAACTGAACATGTTACACAAAAACAGCTGAGCTGCCAAAAACAGTGTTGTCAAAAAGAAAGTTTGCTAAAAAACAAATCACCCTATACATGCGTGTGGTTTAAAACGTACATACGACATGTGTGTAATAACATTGTTTTTATTGGTACAGTAAAGTAAATTGTTTTCATTAAATAAATAAAAAAAAAAACAACAAATTACGCACATGTGTATAAAGAAATATTTACATTTGTTTTGCTAAATTAATTTGAATAATAAAAATCTGTTGACGACAGCATTCATTCTTTGATAAAATCATAAGCTTATCTTTGTAAAAGTTTTTTTTTATATATTTGTTTCCAGGCTGTACAAAACTTAAAATAAATAACTTTATTTCAATTTGAAAAGCGCCTACAAAATGCAAATTTGCCACTTTAGTCGCACAATGGTCACGCTGCAATAGACCTTTAACCATAATATTTGAAACGTTTGCAAATACGTACGTTTATATACATAAATAATTTTATTTATATAATTTTTTTTTGTTTTTTTTTTTTTTTTTGGTAAGTGTACCAAGGTCAACAACAACAAATTTTCATTGCTAAAAATTTAAGCATTTAAAAAGAGAGAGTTATTTTTTCCAGATTGCATAAGAGAATAATGAGAGGAGAAACTTAATAATAAATGCACTGTGAGAAATTCCGTTTGCTAAAAATGGCCTATATGAAATAAAAAATTTTCTACAAAATAACACAAATAACGAATTTTATGGATATATTAAAAAAAAAATTTTTTTTTTAATATTATTTTCAATTGTCACAGCTTGCAAAGGAATACATATTACATTAATACTCGTATCTGTAAATGTCTTATAGCGGCAAATGTAATTATATAATTACTCGTATTTCATTGATGTCTACTTTTTTTATGTGTATAATTTTTATAATTATTTTATTTAATCACCTCATTTATTATTATTTATTTAAATTGTTTTAACAAATTTCTTTTTATATTATATTTTTATTGTAATTTCATTATCTCTGGACAAATTATTACAAGCATTTTTAATAATTATATTATTTCTTGTTTCCAGTTAAAAAAAAATTAACAGAAAATATTATTAGAATTGTAAATGTGTGCGTGTGTATTGTATATATGTATGTACATATATGTATGTGCATACAACATACAAAAAAATCATTATTAATACGATTTAAAACTGAAACTAATCAAACTGATAATAGTTGTTATATGTATTTTGTTTTTATTTATGTATATAGACATACTCGTACATACATTTATACAAACGTATTTGTATAAATTTTTTCGTTGATTTTGATGGCCATGATTGACATTGACGCCGGCGATATTGCACATTTTTTTTAGTTTCTCTCTATATTAATATAAACAGACATAATATGTAATATGTTTGTATTATTGTTTAATAAAATTTTTGTGTTAAATAATTCATAGTGCAGAACTGTGAAAGAGTTTAATAGATATTAGGGGCATATCATTTTAAAATTTGTTAAAACTTTTTTTTTATGTTTAAAATAGATTTCAGTAAAGAAAAGCATTTCAGCAATTAATAGCTTTCAATGAACAATTAATGCAAATTATAAATAATCTTGTTGTCTTCTTGACAATAGAGACGGATGGTCAGAGGGCTGTCTGTCGTCAGCAGTAGTCAATTGTGTTCTATTTTTGATATGTTTTTGTCGCTTACGTCGCCGAATAAATACAGAATAAGGGGAACTCCATTTAGTTTTGTAATTTTACAGAACTATCTCTTCACACTGGACACATAGGGGTTGCATAAGGAATTCGTCTGAACTTTTTGAGCAATTATGCTGTATAATAAATTGTCTTCAATTAAGACTTTAATTGAGTTAATATTGCAATTGCCGAAAGATTCACAATTCCAAGCATTTTCTTTCTTTTTTTATGTTTTATTTTTCTTGGTCTTTTTGATTTTTTTTTAATTTTCTTGGTCTTTTTGATTTTTTTTTTATTTTTCTTGGTCTTTTTGATTTTTTTTTATTTTTCTTGGTCTTTTTGATTTTTTTTTTATTTTTCTTTGTCTTTTTTATTTATTTTTGTTTATTTTTTATTTTTTTTATTTATTTTTGTTTATTTTTTATTTATTTTTATTTTTTTCTTGGTCTTTTTGATTTTTTTTATTTTTCTTGGTTTTTATTATTTTTTTTTTATTTTTCTTTGTCTGTTTTTATTTTATTTTTTCTTTCTCTTTTTTTATATATTTTTGTCTTTTTTACTTTTATTTTATATTGATTTTTTTTATATGTATTTATTAGTTATTTTTAATTTTTATTTGTTTTTATTTATTTTTTATTTATTTTATAAATTATTTTATTTATTTTTATTTGTTTTTCTTTTTTAATTTGTTGTTTATTTTCTTTTTATTTTCTTTTTACTTATTTTTTATATTATTTTTATTTAGTATTTTTATTTAATTTTTTATTTAATTTTTTATTTATTTATTAATTTTTTGTATATTTATTAATATTTTATTTATATATTAATTTTTTATTTATTTATTAATATTTTATTTATTTATTTATTAATTTTTTATTTATTTATAAATTTTGTATTTATTTGTTTTTTTATATATATTTTAATATATTTGTTTATTTTTTTTAATTTTTTTTTATCATTCTCGAAACTTTTTTATTATTCACAATGCAAAGTGTTTTTTATTTTTCTTTCTTTTTTTTAATTTTATTTTTTATTTTCTTTGTCTTTTTCTATTATTTTTATATATCTTTGTCTCTCTTTAATTTAATTTTTTATTTGTCTTTGTTTTTTTCTATTATTTTTATATTTCTTTGTCTCTATTTAATTTAAAAAATTATTTTTTTTATTCCTTATTTTTAATTTATTTTATATTGATTTTTTATATATTTGTTCTTATATATTTTTTTTTTGTTTTTTATTCATTTCATAAATTTTTTAATTTTTTATTCGTTTTATTTGTTTTCCTCATTTTAATTTTTTTAATTATTATTTAATTTCTTTTTATATTATTTTTACTTAATTTTTTATACTAATTTTTCTCATTAATTTATTAATTTTTTCTTATATATTTATTCATAATTTTTTATTATTTTTTCATTTATTTATTTTTTTTTATAATATATTTGTTTATTTATTTATTTATTATTATTTTTTTATTATTATTTGGTTTTGCTTAATTTTTTTATTTCTACCACTAGTCGTAACATATTTTTTAATAATGCGTAACATGTGCAATTGATATCTGCGAATAATCAGAAATCACCATTAAACATGTTTGTTGACCTAAAATAGTTTACTCTGAATTAAAATTAAACACTTTTTAACTAAGTTTTTCGAAAAGAACCCAAAAAGTAGAGAAAAAGAAAATTAAAAATATTACTTTTTATTCAAAATAGGTCTTGAACTTCAAAAGATGAAAATCTGTAAAATCGGCCAGTATTTCAGAAAGTTTCAAAGTAGTCGCGTAATTGCTTTCACACACTTGGCAACTCCATCCCTGATTCAGGGATGATCAATCCCATTCAAATTACATTGGTTTCATCCTAGATTCTTGTCAAAACCGAGAGGATGAACGAGGTTGACACAAGTCTTATTTTTATTACACCTCATGCGATACATACTTTTTTATTTTCTATTTAATACTACATGGATTTTGTTATTCAACGTGCATGATTTATTTGCTATGTATAAGTATATTGTGTTTCTTCTCTTCGAACGGTAGGCCACCTTAATTAAAATTTAATTATTTATATTTTTAAATGCACTAAACGTACTGTACAATAACAAACCGTTTTCAATCAACCCCTCCATTGTTTTATTTAATATTTTATTTTTAGCTATTTTTTTCTGTTATTGTATTTTTCGTGTTTTTGTGTTTTTACAATTCATTAAGAAATCATAAATATTTTTGACATAGTGACCCATAAATAAATAAGTACATACTTTAAATAAACATCATTTTTGTTTCTTTTTTTAAACACTTTGTTTTATACTTGTTGCTTCTCTTTGTCAATATGCATTAATAAAACACAATTTTTGTCACTCAATATTTTATACGGAATGATTTAAATATACTTACATGCTTGTGTATGTATATATGTATGTGTAGATTTTTCGAAATCCCTTGACCCCTTTTCCTCTTGGCACACCACCCATTATTTCCACTTTTACTCCTTGGGTCTCTTCTGGCTTTTTTTTTTTTTGTTTTGTTTATTTGATTTAAGTATATTTATCATTTTTGTGGCTGGCGTTTTTGATTGTTTGTTATTTTTATAATTAATTAATTACACCACCGCCGCCACCAGCACTCTTATATGCACTTACACACAAACTTACATCTCGGTCACAGTGTTGCCGGAACTACAAAATTTCAATAATTATCAGCGCATACGTTCTGACATCCATATGATTGTCATGAATGGCATGTTAAGTTGGAAATCGCAAAAATTATTATTTCTTGATATATTAAATAAATCAATTATTCATTGAAACAATGTAGTTTTATTGAAATAATTCTGAATTTAATTGAAATAATTCTGTTTTAATAAATTCTGATTTTAAAACCAACTGTTAAAACCAGGAGGCAAATTATAGCACTCGGTATCGATCGAAATTTATATTTAAATTGTATTCAAATTTCGATCGATATCGAATGGTTTTACCATTCAATATGATATTATTAAAGCCAACTTAAAACACCTTTCGAATTGGTTGTAAGTAGGTTTTACGAAATGCAATCTTGCTGTTTGCCCGTTTTTGGCTGTACTAAATTAAGTGCTGCCAAGTTGTATAAATGGAAACAGCTGGTATTGTTTATGTTAATAAGAATATATACTGACGCATGAAATACGTGATTTCCAAGAAGTTCTTTACTTTCTAAAAGTAGTTCCATAATTTTGAAATATTCATTCACAAAATGTGAAATAGGCCGATTGCAAGTTGCAATGCATAATTTAAAAAAAATGCGTATGCAATACTAAGCATGTCTTAAGTGCAACTTTGCGTTACAGAGAAATTTTTTGCATTTTATCTGCATTTGGGAAAGTCGCTACACTCAGCCATTGCAGCTCAAATGTTTGCATACAAAATAAAAATGATGGGTGATTTTGGCAGCTGATGCTCATTAAAATGAGTTGCCAAACGATGAGAAACATTGGATGTTGAACGAAACTTTACATATGCGTTTACGAAGTGTATGCATTGTAAATATGCATTGGAACCTGCGTTTAGGAAGTCGACCATAATTTCTATTTTAGAACGCATTGTAAGACTTTTTCCTTTTTTTCCTGCAAACAAAAACTTCTGTTGTACAGGTTGTCAATTAATTGTTGCACAAAAAAAAAAAATAAAATAGAGAACAAGTACAGCAACAAATTCACACATTTATATGAGCGTTTTAATTTATTTTGAACAAATTTATTATACAGCCTGTAAGACTTTTTTTTTTTTTCCTTCAAACAAAAACTTCTGTTGTACAGGTTGTCAATTAATTGTTGCAAAAAAAAAAAAAAATAGAGAACAGGTACAGCAACAAATTCACACATTTATATGAGCGTTTTAATTTATTTTGAACAAATTTATTATACAGCCTGTATGTCAAAAACACAATTTGCCGTGGGAACGCAAAATCAGCTGTTTATACTTTTAACGCTAAAACCAGGTTTTAACTTTCAGTACGAAAACTATTAATAAATTAATGATAATAATTGCGCAAAGATTTTATTAATTATTTTTAGATTGTTCTAATTTTTCAGCCTTTGATTTTTTAATTTTAATAATACAGTAAATTATCCGTATTACTACGCCAACTAGGCCAACACACTTTCCACTCATACATTTACTAAGTTCTTCAACAATTTTCACTTTATCTAAAATAGATAAAGTTCTGTGTGCTCTCTTCACTGAAGGCATCTTCAATACCAAGGCAGATTTACCAGGTAATTCCACTAGTACAACAATTAACAACACCAAAAACCACACTATTTTGTTGGTAGAATTGTTAGAGCTATGTAAAGTCAAAATTACGATAGAAGAAGCATCTTTAACAAGGCAGATTTAAGAAAAAAAAAAACATTTTATGTGGCTTGTAAATAAACTTTTGACAGTAGTTCGACATGTACCAAGGCAAATTTAATAGACAGCTGCCGTAGTGAGAGTACATGTAAATCTGCCTTGTTCATACTCATATGACACTATTCTAAATGTATATTTCAAAACATGCTGTGATTTGAATAAAAAAAAAAATAAAAATAAAAACGGGTTTCATTCAATCCGGACTAAAGAGTTGCAATCAATCCGGAGTATAGAATAGGTACGCAATGGGCTGCAAAATTCTGTCCGGATTACTGAATATTCCGGATTAGTGGAGACCGGATTATCGAATTTTTACTGTATTGAGCTTGTAGCTTATTTTTATAAAATTATAACTATAAAATTATTTATTTTATATTTTAATCAGCTGTTTATGGTTTTTTATTAATTATTTCTGAAAGCTTTAATTATCTTACATAATTTTTGTTGTATTTAAATAAATTTGTAAAATTTATATATCAAAAATTGTATTTTACAAATTGGCAACACTGACCAGTGTGATCTGTATACATTTTTCTCATAATTTTCTTATTTTTAACGATTTAATCACTGACAGGCATGGGATTTTATTGTGACGGGTCATTTCGTTTGAAAGTGATTTGTGGTCTCTTTAAATTGACGCAAACATTTAAAAAAAAGGATATTATTTTTATGTAATATAACAATGTTTTAATATCTGTTGATTTATTATGGATATTTAATAAAATTAATTAATTCTTCATTTCACTTTCATTTGTTTTCAAAGCGGATTGTGATTAAAGGAAAACGCGACAAAAGCCTCAATACAAATATATTTCAAGGCGAATTGTACGTGCCTGACGTTTTTTCTTTTTTTTTTGTTCGGTAATCATCTATCAAAATTTGACACAATTATCGTTACTTTTTGTTAAAATTTGTTATAAATTATTCATTGGAAAATAATAATTATAACATTCATATATAATTATGTGTGTGTGTTGTGTATGTATGGTTGTATATTCCCTGCAGGGAATAGAATCGACTTACGCAATAACCCCCCTTTTTAATGTTTAAAAATTAATTTTTATAAACATTGTTTTGAAAATACTAATATTCATACATAATATCTCTGAAGAAATATTGGAAAATAATAACAAAAAAGTTGATAGAAGTGTTTTATATAAAAATAAAGTAAATCCTTTGCTGAAATAATATTAGAACATCAAATTATTATATATTTTTGTTATTTTTATTTTTTTATATATTTTATTTTTAGGTTTTTCTATATTTTATAAATTTCTTTTAATTATAGGGGTGTATCATGAATAATTTTTCTCTCGAAATTTTTCCCTTTTCCCTAAAATTGCAATCATGAAAAAATTCCCCGTGAATGACTTCATGCTAAAATTAAATTCCCCTGATAGTGAATGATATTTTTCCCGCTAGTTTTTTCACTTTTCCCTTTAATTTATTCACTTGGTTTTTGGTGGCGCATAGTGTAGAAAAGGCAAGTATTTTCTATTATAATTCGAATATTAGAGTTTGCAAATTTTATTTTAGTGGCAAGAGCCGTTAATAAGACACAAACTTATATTTTTTGCAACAAATCAATTCCTTGCGTCTTTGTAAAACTTGTTGCTCCGATTCTAAACACTAAGAATATTTTTAATATGTTTTTCAAAATGTATCCAAATTATTTCACTACTAACCCCAGTATTCATAAAATTTAAATTGAGATTTCAAATAATAAAATAAAATTTTTTCATACAAAATTTTCTTAAAACAGACTTCAAATACGTTTTATTTTTTTTATTAAATATTTAGTCATACTTTTTTGAATTTTTTTTTAAAATTATTCCATAAACTTAAATATTTCAACACAAATTCCTTGATTTTTAATGTTGTTTTCGGCTTCTTCTCTTTTTTGCATTCACTGAAAATTGATAGCGGGAATAATTTCTCACGGGAGATTTACGATACCATTTTTCCCTTCGAGTGGAATAAAAATTTGATGTGAACAAAAATTCCCCTTGTTATTCACCATAGGGGTGGATATGTCCATTATTTCACGAGCTGTGTGTCATGTGGTACCGTCTTGTCCAAGTCAGCCAATTAGGGCAAAAAAAAAGTTGCGTATCATGGCTCGATTTCGTTGGTTTCCTCCACGGTCGTCTTTAACCCTTTCGGTACGAGTGGTACACATATGTACCACTAAGATTCAAACGTCTCTAAAATTTATAGTATTTACATTATTTGGTTTCAAAGTGTACCATTTCGTTTTCTAAACGATTGCCATTGTTTTAAAACGGTACTTTTTAAAAAATCATTGCAAACATGTGCTCAGTTCGTGGATGTTATTGACAAAGTCAGACGTATGTACCAATTATTCTTCGTTTTTTTCAAGATTTTGCAATAACTAGACGTAAATAACAAATTAAAATAATAAATTTTAACAAAAGGAAGTGAGTTTCACTTATAATTTAGAACAGGTAAGATCTTTTTACACTTTATTCCCAATTATTTGAACAATTGTTGTGGTGGTACATATATGTACCATCAGTCTGATAGATGGTACATATGTATACCAGCAGTCCTCTGGCTACATAAAATTGTTTTTTGTATTCTCACAGCGTGTACCTAGATATTATGGATCCTGACGATATTCAAAAGTTCCTAGAGGATGATAATGAAATTGATAGTTCGGAAGACTTTTCAGCTTCAAGTAGTGATAACTACAACCCGAGTGATGACTGTGCTAGTGACGAAAGTTCTTCGGATGACGGTGCAGAAGAGGATGTTATCGAAGATATAGTTGAAGATATATCTGCCAACAATCGAGTAGATAATACTAATTTCGAGTGGCATATTCCTGGACAAGATTTTGTTCCAAAGATATCTTTACCTACGACTCGTAGCTGCAAAATATCTGAGCACATCCCACGCACATCAACTATTATTGAAATTTTTCATAAACTTTTGCCGAAATCGGTTTACATGTATATAGCTCAGTGCACAAACGAGCGTATTCAGATATATCAAAATGCACAACCCAAAAAGAAAAAAGTTAAAGTAACTGCAACTAATAGTGGTGAAATAGAACTCATCATAGGGTGCATGTTTATTATGTCCTACAACCGTCTTCCCTGTGTAAAAGACTATTGGTCACTTCACAAATCTCTCGGCAACAAATCAATTTATGAAGCAATTTCACGTGATCGTTTTCTTTTTATATCATCCAAGATGTACTTCGCGAACCCCGAAAAACCACCAAATTGTAACAAAACTTACTACATAGATGACTTGGTGGAATGTTTGAAAAAAAATTTTCTAAAGTGTAGACAAGATAGCTGTTATCAAAGCATAGACGAATCCATGACAAAATTCAAAGGCCGTAGCACACTAAAGCAGTACATGCCACTCAAGCCTATCAAAAGGGGTATAAAAATGTGGCTGCGCTGTGATTCTATTACCGGTTACACATATGACTTCAACATATACAGTGGAAAGGAACTAGATCCCTCCTTGGGGACACTTGGCGAAAGGGTGGTTACGAAACTTGCCAGTTCAATTGTAGAAGCTGATGTAACGCTAGGCTTTGATCGGTTTTTTTCATCTGTACATTTGTTGAACACCATTCCTTTCCCAGCAGTAGGTACAATCATGGGCAACAGAAAAAATGTTCCCGAATTTACAAAACGTAAAATGGAAAGAGGTGAATCTGAGTTTAGAAGCACTTCTTCAGGACTATTGTGCATTAGATGGCAAGACACAAAGGAGGTTTTGGTGATTACTAATTGTCATAACCCTGATATTACAAATGTGTCAAAAACATTAAAAACTGGAGAAAGAATTCAAGTTACATGCCCTACTGCAATAAAGTTCTATCGCGAAATAATGGGGGGTGTTGATCTGGCAGATCAAATGAGTGGCCTTTACGACTTTGACAGAAAATCGGACAAATGGTGGAAAAAGGTATTTTATCGATTGATCATGATGACTGCTGTTAATACTTGGACGATTTACAATGATCTTAACAGAAAAAAAATACCATTCAAGCAATTATTGGTGACTTTAGCCGAGACATTAATAAAAGAAGGTTTAGAAACTACAGCCGTACGAAGATCGCAGAGACCAGGTCCTCAAACTAAGCCCAAACAATCCCTACATCTTCCCATTCAGGGAAATACAAGACGTCGTTGTACCCGTTGCAGTCAACACAAAAAACAAACTCGAACATACACGATATGCACGCAGTGCAATGTTCCACTATGCAAAAATTGTTTTGCACTTTTTCATTCGTAGATTTATACGTATAGCCGCACGTACCTGAATTTATAGTGATTTTTTATTTTAGTTTTATCATTGTGAATTGATTTTTTTTTTAACATTGTACACGATCTCATACAAATAAAAAGAATTGATTTATTTTCGACTTTACTGACATTGCTTTTATTTTATATAAACCAAATTTCCGTTTTTTTAAGACGGTTGGTACGTATTTGTACCACCTAAAAAGACGAGTGGTACAACGGTGTACCGGCCCCTCCAGGACCTCCCCGGAATTGGAGCGCTACTTTTCCCTACCAAAATGTTTATCCGATATATTATTAACTCAATGAATACACAAACTTCGTTATAACATTCAAATTCGAAAGCCGTCCCGAAAGGGTTAAAGAAAAATTAACCGATGATGCCACTAGCCCATAAACCACACCAAACTGTTTTTTTTTTCGGGATACATCCGTAACTCTTGTACGGCATGTTTATTTACGTATCCATTTAGCCAGAAATGAGCCATATCGCTGAACACAATATTTCCATAAAACAGTGAATTTCCATCGAGCTGTTGTAAGACCAATTTTGATAATAAATTTCAACGATTTACAGTCGTTGATAGTTTGTGAGTTTCTCCATGATGAAATGGCACTTTTCATTTTCACAATTACCAACCAGTGCTGCCATCCCGAAAAACTTAATTCATAAAAAGATTACCCATTAGAACGCGGAGACCGTTTCCACCAGAATCTAAAATTAATTTAGGAAAGGTATCAGGGTCAGTGGAATTCTCACCTAATGGCTGATTACTGATTGTCAACTGAAAAATTATAAAAAATATGTATAACATATATTTTCGATATTTTCCTCTGTATTTACTTCAATGTATCCTAATTTTTCCAAACAAAAATGATATTATAAATATAAGTTATTTTGTTTCTTGTTATCCGACTTTTGTAATATAAAAGAAAAATAAAGATTTAAAAACACACGACAGCAAATTTCACACAAAATCATTTACAGTTTTATGAATTGTGAGCATAAATATCCAAAACCATTGTAGAGCAGTGTAATCGTTTTCTTTTAATTATATGTTTGATTTCCAATCGAATACAACTAAAAGAAAATAAATTTCCGAGAAGCACGTAATTTTATGGGGCGTGTTCCATATTTATTGCTTATTTCAAAATGCTTTGTTTAAATAGTGAAGTCTATAAAGAAAAAAAATATGTGTTTATTCTTTTTTACGTTCAGCATTGCATTGTTTATAACTACTTAGACATATTTCGAAAAGCAACAAATAACTTTAATGCTCGTGCTAATAAAAAACAACGTAAAAGTGACGCAATTATTGCAACATTACCTCACGTATTTCGCACTCATATGTGTAGACATAATGCATTTTAAATATTTATTATACGGGCAGTTATTATTTAAAAACAAAAAATGCAGCAGTCGCACAGATTGTGATATGATAAACTGATTAATAATTTAATGATAATTTTTTATTTAAACATTTCTAAAATATTTTAAATGCATTTCTTTCTACCTCTTAACAAGTTTATCTGGCATTTTAACTCAGAAATATTAGTAACAAAGAATTTGTCTCAATTACGAATATTCTAAATGTTTTTTAAGAACAAAGGATTTTGGAAATTTCTCCATTTGCTATGATATTGAAAAAGAAGAATGTTTGTTATCTTTTGTATTATAATTGTTGTTTTATCTTTGTGTGATAAACGAAAGCGTGACACAATAGCAGGTGCAGTTTAGTTTTATAATTCTCCAATATTAATGCAAAATTTTTATATAAGTATTTTTTAACATTCATATCGCTATATTAAATTCAATTAAGATTTGTAGGCTAATTGTTCGAAATATTTTATTTTTAAATTCAGCACGACATGATAAATATTCCAAGGTACGAAGGAAAGTCGACTTTTTAATTATTAAACTTACACAGCAGAGCAGAACAGCTGTTGTCGAAAACCGCTACACTTTCATCATTGGTACTCATGTGTACTTTGGTATGGCACCACTTATTTAGGTGGCTTAATTGAATATAATAAGAGTTTTTATTTATAAAAATTTTATTAGGAAATACCATACGAGAACTGTATCAACCTAATGGTAACACATTTTTATTTAATATCCGTGTTGCCGTTTTGACTATTTTTTTCTTGTCCCATTTTTTCTGAATTTTTTGCTCTCGTATGCAGTTACCTAATAAAATTAGTATAAAAAACGTTATATTCGATCGGGTGGAATCTTAAATACCATCCAAATATTTAGTAAGTAAATTTAAAATGTTTAACTTGGTGGGACAGAGTTCCTTTAAGACATCTCTGTGCCCAATTTTAAATATCTATTTTGACAGAGTAATTCCGGGAAGGGCCGTGGGAGAAACGTTTTACCTCTGCAAGATCAGAGAACAGTTCAGTTTCTTATAGGCTTAGGGAATACTAATTGTTCACTATTTTTGCATATAATATCGTACCTCAACTACCACTGAAGGGGGCGGGGTCCAAAAATATATTATAACATTTTTTCCACAGACGTATGGGCATTGCTAGATCGTCTCAGACTTCATCACTGAGCAAGAATATATATACTTTATGGGGTCCAATTCTTTTTGGAGGGTATTAAAACTGTATTTTGGCGGGGTCGCTCTGGCAAGAGCTGTAGGGGACACATTTCACCTTCGCTATAAAACACTAAAAATAAATGTTTGGCATAATTAAATATAAAATTTAGTAAATATATTTTTTTTTGATAGGGTCATTTAGTGGTTAAAGGGGAGGAGGGTACCAGGTTACGTCTCCGCTTTGTCTTTAAAGCTTAAAAAAGTTATTTTTAAGGAATGTAGGCTTAAGTAAAACAATTTGTTAAATTCTTCAACTAGTTCTGCATATAATAACGCCCACTAAAGGCGGCGGGGTCCAAAAATTATTTTTTTTTAATTTTGTGGCTCTAAGTTTAACGCTTTGGACCTTCTTTAATATAAAAATATATCGTTGGCTTAACAAGATTACAAAAAAAAAAACTTAAAAAAATATATTGTTTTTCAGAGGTTGGTTTAGTTCTTCTTAGGGGACCTTTTTTCCCTCTAGCCCGATTCAGCCCATTTTTTTTTTTTTTTTTTTTTTTAAACAAACACAGCCCAAAATTTCAAGAGTCTGGCTCTTTTCGTTTGGACTGAATTGTGATTTCCACAAACGGACTGACGGACATGTTCAGTCCCCATAAAATATATCTAAATATATATATTTTATGGGGTCTCAGATGGAAATTTCACTGCGTTACAATCGGAATGACGAAGTGAATATACCCTCCAATTCTTTTTTGGAGGGTATAATAAAAACTGTTATCATATTCAACTAAGCCACCTAAATAAGTGTTGACAAAAACAAAATACACATGAGGGCTGATGATGAAAGTGTAGCGGCTTTCGAAAACAGCTGTTCTTCTCTGCTGTGTAAGTTGAATAACCAAAAAAGTGATGTTGACTTTCCTTTGTGCCTTGGAATATTTATAATGTCTTTCTGAGATTTAAAAACAAATTTCGAACAATTAGACTATAAATCTTAATTGAATTTAATATAGCAAAACAATTTTTTTTTTTTTTACTAGTGTAAGAATTTTTCCAAGAGCCCTAGGAAAGTGCACGCACATTTACTTATAGATGCCTAAATATAAATTTTTAACAAAAGGTTTTAAGGGAAAAACGTACATGAGCTAAATAATTTTTCACGTTCGAGCGTTACCTGTGCCACTGTACCGGTTTCAGTCAAAAGAAAAGACAAATTTTTAATTTGGATATAGAATATTTTAGGGATACGAATTGAAAAAGCTTTAAGAAAATATATTGAGGATACTCTTTTTCCCTCTCTTCAATTTAACCTAAATAAATTTTAAATATTCTGTTCAATTCTATTTCAAATGTGGAACAGATTCACCGCTTAAATCTAGAAAAACATTTTCGATTGGTAAAATATAGTTTGTACTCGTAATTAACTTAACCTCATATTTGGAAAGTTGCTGCAATCAAATAAACAGTGCAGTCGGAATCTTTCTTTAACACTTTCTTCTGCAGCACCCATTTTAAGTTATTTTTAACTGCACAAATGAACTTATGCAAGTATTTTTAATAATTACTCATCATTCTTAAGAACATTATCTATTAATTGCTCGCTATACGATGATGATTGAAATATAAATATTAATATTCGTTTTTTTTTTCTTCATACAATAAATTTCTTCTACTGCTTCCCGGGTGCATTCTCTTGTGTTCTGTAAGGAACAAAAACGAAACACACGAACAAAAAAAATAAAAAATAAGTAAATAAAAATAAAAAAATTATCAAAATGTCAACAAAGGGCAATCCAGCCAACACAAAATCAAAGTCGATTCGAAAGTTGTTGTAAGCAGCACAAAGGAATATTAAAAGCTGTTGTTGTTTTGGGTTTTTTTTCTTCTTATATTGTTCCAAAGACCATCATCCATAAAAACACAAAATGCAGAACGAAAATATTGAAACAATAAAGATTTAACAGAGATGAAGTTCAATTACCCTAAACTTGAATGTAAAACGAAATTAAAAATTGCCCAAAATTCACCAAAAAAAGAAGCCAGAAATCTTTGCTATTTGTTTATGTATATTTTTAATGCAAATAATAAAAAATAAAAATTACCAATTCTCAGCAGCACGAATTTCTACAAATTGATCATAAACAGCATGTAAGTCGCTTGTAAATTTGTTCTTATTGTTGTTTGCCCAAAATGAATTTAAAAACTCTTACAAAAATTATTGTTCATCATTTGCAGCTGCCTAAAGAGAAGTGCAAATAAATTTATTGAAATAAATGTTTATTTTTAGTGTTTGAAAGTAGCACCTACTGAAAATTCTACTGATTGCAACTCATTATTATTTTGTGAATTATTTACAATGAATGAAGAATTACTTTACAAAACTCGAATTCTGCCAAAAATGATGCAGTCTCATATATACTATATATTATATGTTTGTTTCTAAAAATTTACAATTGAATTAAAATATAATTGGAATTGAACAGCATTTGAAGACCTTGACTTCCTGCATAATATTATGAATATAATCATAAGTAATTAAACAATATCCAGAACTATACTAGATGTAATTTAAGAACAAATTGAAAAATATTAAAAAGTTAATAAATAATAAAAAAAAAAAAAATAATAATAAATAATAAAAATAAAATAAGAAAAAATAAATAATAAAAAAATAATAAATTATAAATAATAAAAAAAAAATAAATAAATAATAAAAAAAATTAATAAATAATAAAAAATAATAATAATAAATAATAAAAAAGAAAATTTTTCAAAACGGGATCTCAGAGATCCTACTTGAATGCTTGTAGGTTACAAACCAAAAAATAATAATAAATAATAAAACAATTAATAAATAATTAAAAAAATTAATAAAAAATTTAAAAATTAATAAATAATAAAAAAATTAATAATAAATAATAAAAATGAATAATAATAAAAAACAATAAATAATAAAAATGAATAATAATAAAAAAATAATAAATAATAATAAATAATAATAAAAAAATAATAAATAATAATAAAAAAATAATAAATATATAAAAAAATAATAAATACATAATAAAAATTATGAACAATAAAAAAAAGAAATTATTAAATCATACAAAAAATTGATAAATAATAGGAAACAAAATGAATAAATAAAAAAAGTTAGTAAAAAAATTAATAAATAATAAAAAAAATTAATAAATAATAAAAAAAATTAATAAATAATAAAAAAAATTAATAAATAATAAAAAAAATTAATAAATAATAAAAAAAAAAAATTAATAAATAATAAAAAAAATTAATAAATAATAAAAAAAATTAATAAATAATAAAAAAAATTAATAAATAATAAAAAAAATAAGATCAATTAAAAGAAAATTAATAAAATAAAAAAAAAATTTAAATAATAAAAAATAAAAAAAAAACTTAATTAAGAATAAAAAAACTTAATAAAAAATAAAAAAAAAAATAATAAAAAATAAAAAAAAAATAAAAAATAAAAACGAAATTAATAAAAATTAAAAAAATTATTAAAAAATAAAAAAATTAATAAAAAATAAAAAACAAAATTAATAAAAACAAAATTAATAAGAAATAAAAAAAATTACAAATAATAAAAATTTAAAAAATATTAAAAAGTTAAACAATAAAATATATAATAAATAATAACAATAATAAAAAAAATTATAAGTAATAAAATAAAAAATAATAAATAATAGGAAAAAATTAATAAATTAAAAGGGATTACAAATAAGAAAAAAAAGTTAATAACAAAAGAAATTAATAAAAAATAAGATAAGAATTTTTATTTGGAGTTGAGCTCAAGTCTGAAAATTATTTTTAACTTGAATTCAAATAAAAATTAAAAATCTTAATAGTAAAATTAATAAGTTCTACAAAAAAAGAATTTACATTTATGATTAATAAATACATAATAAATAAAAAATTAATAAATATTAGAATATAATAATAATTAAAAAGACGTCAAAAAACTAGAAGAATTTTTAAAATAATATTAAAAAATTAATAAATAATAATAATAAATAATAAAAGAAGTAATAAGTAAAGCTGGTGAACGAACGTTATCTTATTTCGATTAATGTGCATTAATTAATTGATTTATTAGTTTTTCGAAAATCACTATTTTAAAATTATTCGAATAAGACATTCGAAATCATTCCAATATGAGATAATCGAATCATTCTTAATCGGTTCACAACTCTAATATTTATTATTGGTTATATTCTTGACCTCATAATGGGGTTGGACACTCGTTTAAACTGCTAATTTGTGACGGCTCTGAAATTCTTTGCATTTAGCAGCAAGTTTAAACGAACGCACTTCGTTAAAATTTTATTTTATTTTATTTTTTTTGTGGTCATATACAGTCCAATTATGAGTATAAATTACTTGAGAAATGTTGTCCTTTTCCCATTCCCCCTATACCTATACCTCCTATACTACTACCATCGTATGTTGTCTCACAGGGAAATAAGTCAGTATTCTGCAATAACTATATGGTGTGGATTTTGAGCTGGCGGCTTCATTGCTGCATATTTCCTTGAGGCTGAAGTTGTTGACACGAGACTTTGAAGCCGAAAGTACCGAGCTCGATTCCACGCTCAGTCATGAATATTATGTCGAATTCTTCTGATCAAGGCCACTGAACTTAACTGGCAGTGATTGACACTATCATAGAGCAGAGAAACAGTACCCTCCTTGGTCGACCCTGCGACAAAAATTAGCAGATTAAAATAGTTTAAAAAAAATCTCTATCTTCGCATTATTCTTCATCTGTCTCTGATCCCCCAAAAAAATGCACTTGTTTAAAGTTCAGAATTCTGGCAATAACCATGGCGATTGTTGGCTTCTTCTGCTTTTCAGGACTTTGATATAAACAGCACTTTCTTCTTCTTTTATTATTAGATTGAGACGGCGCAACACAAGTACTAAAAATCTTTAAAGATATAGTGCTTAATTTGTCTTGGAAATATTTATTTAATATAATAACATTTTAGCGGTCCGGCAAATGTAGATGGACGCCTGTGAAATTGCATTGGCCTTTCATTTTTACTAATAAATCTGTAAATTAAAAACGGCATTAAACAATTACATTTATTTGTTTGTATGCTATTATTTTATAAGATAATAAAAACAATACGAACGCCCGCAACAGCTTGTGTTTATGTTGAGTCTTCCAAAAGAGGGGGGAAAAAACGTTACGTATTTAAAATGACATTGACATTGACCCACCTACGCTACGTTACCAACGCTTGTTTTTATTAGTGTCTCTGTTATGACTCTCCCTCTATAAAATAATGAATTGTTGTTGGTGAAATGTAAACAACACAACGGTTTTTTTTTGTTATTGCATTTATTATTAACAAAATTTCCGTTCTCGCCTTTATCCAGTTTACATCTGCACTAATACTTTTACTACTACCAACTTAATTTTTCTCAATTTTTCAAGCATGTCAACGCGAAAAATATATCCACACATCCTGACACACTTAATTAAAAAAAAAAAAAAAAAAACAGCTCATACATGTAGATACATACATACATACGAGTATAAATATATTCATTCATTTATATTTTCTTATTCTGTAAAATGTGCATTTAAGTACATACACACATACACAAATTGTACACATATGGATATGCAGCAGAAGAGAAAATTAAGAGTGCAAGTGCTAGAATGACTGGTTGTTGTGGAAATTACATAATTGTAGTTTATATAAAAATGTGGCGCCATTTACAATGAATCTAACATACACATAAAGCGTGTTTTTTTTAGAGTGTCACAAGACCAGAGCAACGCGAGCAAATTGTGGAAATTTTTAATCAAAATAATTGTTCTATTCGTCAAACTCATCGTGCACTTCTACCATTTTATGGCGTACATAATCGTCCTTCGAAGAACAATAAATCATTTTCGGACCACATTTTCTGTTACTGATAGTGTGCATCTCGTGAGACGCTGCCGAACAGTGCTCACTGAAGAAGCATGGAATATGATCCTAATCAATCAATTTGTCGCCGTTCTCAGCAACTGGGGTTGTGTCCTTCCACTTTATGGAAGTTTTTTTAGTTATTGAAAATTGGTGTTCTATATTGCGCCTTCTCTCTGCCAGCCGTGGCGGCCACTTGGCAGAAATAATTTTCAAACATTAATTTCATAAAATTTTCTTTCCAATAAAGCCAGCCCATTTCATTGATATCAAAAATATATTTCCTTGTATGATTTAAGCTTCTGCCACTCTATAAAAAAAAACACCCTTTATAACACATTAACTTGATGACATTTTGAAAAATAAACAAATAATATATGCAGATTTGTCCACTTTTATAAATAGTTCATACGTACATATGCATGCAAATGTGGATGTACGTGTGTGTATGACTGATATATGTATGTCTAAACATATGGACATGGAGGAGACATTGAGTCTAAGGATCACTAAGTTGAAACAGTGTTGCCATAAAATTATTAAGTAATAGTGGCTTAGCCACTGAATACGTAATAAAATATATATATTTTGTATATAGAATATTAGAAAAGAAACTATATTATGCTAAGAACACAACTGCGACGAACGACGAATATTCGTCGCCAAAAATAAAACACCTTGGTGTATATGAAAATGTACACAATCGAGGAGTTGTTCGAAATTCGTCATACTCAGCGAAAGTTGAAATAGATTTATTTCTAATTGTTTCGTCAGCGAACGACGAACAAAACAGTATCAGGTGACCAGGTTTCATATAGCCAAACTGTTTTTTTGTAGAAAAACATACATAGTTCACACTGAAAATTTTCAGTGCATAATAAAAAATGCATTCACCAATTCACAAAAAGTTATCATTCGGACGACTTTTTATTAGTTTTGAACACTTTTTATAATATAGTACTTCTTCCTATTTCCTAGTTTTTCATATGGTCACCTCATCAGCTGTTCAATGAAAATAGTAATTTATTTACAGAAAAAAAATTGTTCAGAAAATAATTACAAAAAGGAATTTGTTCTGGAAAAAATGGACACCACCGGGGTAATTATTGAATGTCTAAACAATCTGGCATCTGAGGATTACAAAGAAAATCCTGAAAATACTGTAATTTTAAAAAAGTTAGCACTTGTTTTGTTCATTATTTTAATTTATTCGCCGTTATTGTATTTCATACGACTAGTTTATAGAGCGAAATTCGTTGTTCGTTCCAGTTGTGTTCCTACCATTAATCATATGTAAGTATTAAGTACAATTAGCCTATAAATCAATTAAAATTTATAGGTTAATTGTTCGCAGTTTTTGTTTAAAAGAAAGACATTAAAAATTTTCCGAGGCACAAAGGAAAGTCAATATTAGTTATTCAACTTACACAGCAGAGCAAAACAGCTGTTTTGGAGAACCGCTACACTTTCATCATTGGTACTCATGTGTATTTTGGTATGGCACCAAACGGGATGCACATGATCAGTAACAGTAAATGTGGTCCGAAAACGATCTATTGTTCTTAGAATTAGAAGCTCTGAAGAACGATTCTGTACGCCATAAAATGGAAGAAGTGAACGATGAATTTGACTAAAAATTTCAACAATTTGCACGCGTTGCTCAAAAAAAAAAAACACAATTTATAATTAAAGAATAATTAAATTTGCCGACAAATTTTAATAACAATTTTATAAATATTAAATCTAAAAACTATGCAATTTTTTAATTTTTATTTTAGGCTCAGCGTCCTGAAAATACTGTAATGCAGGCCCTTGAATCCCTCAATGACTCACAAGTAAATGATTTCCTCAGTGGCAAAACACCCTTGAATCTTAGTATGCGTTTAGGCGATCACATGATGCTAATACAATTGCAGCTGAGCACAGTAAATCCTGTTAATGGTGTGGGCCACAACGGTGCCAGTTGCAGCAGTTCCTCTTCGCGTCAACGATCTGGTCATCACCACCATCATCATCATCGTAGCAGTCGTACTGCTGCAACAGCTTCGGCAGCTACACAAACGGCTGGAACATCAACGACTGCAAATCATAGCCATCATCATCACCACCACCATCACCATCACCATGGATCCAATACGGCAGTGGCAGGACCACCAACCGCTGTATCTATCGCCACTACAGCACAAAATGTGACAGCAGTTCGAAAATTGGAATTGGACACAACATGCCAGACACCTCGTAACAACAGCAACAGCGTGACATTAATAGCACCGCATCCAAGCCGAACAGCAGCAAATGTAAATGGTACATCAACACCCTCTTCCGTGGCGACTAGTGCAGTGACAAAAAATTCCGATTTAAGCTCATTTTTGAGCAAACGCGACTATGAAAGCTTGCAAAATATTGTTAAAAGCATTGCATTGGCCCAACCATCACGTTTAGTACAACAATCGATCACTACCGCCAGCAACACAACAAATTCGGGTGTTCAATCGTCTAGTGTTGTACTACCTTCCGCTTCCAATAGCAGTGTGCCGGTAGCAACTGCACCTTCCTTTCATACTGCCTCCGAGGCAGTTCTATTGGAGCAATCTCCCATTAAATCCCTATCGAATCTAGTATCCAGTCCCATAAAAACAACAGCGATTAAAAACATTCCCAAAATGTCGAATAGCACCAACAGTTCCTCTACCAATAACAGTGTAGCCCTCGGACCCCACACAGCCTTAATTTCAGCTGTTCCAGCCACCATTTCAAACGGCTCAATTGCTGCAGCCAACTCTGCCATGTGCCAAGATCCCATAGCAGCTAAACTGACATCATGTTTATGTACCAGATTAAATGGTGGCAGCCTGGGAACAGTTAATAATACACCACACAATTCGGCTAAACAGTGCATAGAAACCGCTTGCGTTTCCCAGCAGCAACTGCAGACGACGCCACTACACCACCACCATGTGGTGCACCACCATCGCCAACAGCAACTACAACCTCACGCAACGCGTACTACCACTAGCGCCATCATGGCCAGCACTCCAAACTACAAAGCCACCATAACACCCAGTTCAATACTAACAACTCTTAATGCGGCGTCGAACTCCTCTTCGTCGTCTTCGTCAGCATCGAGATCTTCCTCATATTTGCACAAGACCGCTCACAATCCAATATCACGTAAACACCGTCATCATCACCACCACCACCATCATCACCATCACTACCACCATCCTACTGGAGTACAACAGCAACAACAGCCCATTACTTCGAACAATCCGAAAGTGATGAGCAATACCTCAACACCTATTAAAAATGCAGCCAACGATAGTGGCTTCAATTCCGCTGATGATTCCATATTAAATACCACGTCAACAAAATCTTCGCCAGCTGCCAGCAGCGGCGTTAGTCAATCGCCGGCGACCAGCAATATAATGACTACTCCCGTAGTAGCGGCAGCCGCAGCCGCAGCAGCACCTTTAACTACCTCCAACTCTTTAACGGCAGTCCCCCCAAATGCAAATTCGACTGCAGCTCCCACAAATGTCGCCACACCCATCGAACTCGATGACTCGGGCATTGTTTCGGACTCGCGCACTCTAGCGGAGGCTTCACGCAATCTAACACAAACCCTACGGAAACTATCCAAAGAAGTATTTACCAATAAAATTGATTTCTCGACCAGCGAAGAAGCTCCTCGCAAGAGCGGCTCTGGCGCTGTCATTGAATCGATGAAGAATCACGGCAAGGGTATATATTCTGGCACCTTTTCGGGCACTCTAAATCCAGCTCTGCAGGACAGATATGGTCGGCCGAAAAGAGATATATCGACCGTTATACACATACTAAATGATCTGTTGAGTGCCACACCGCAATACCATCGTGGTGCTCGCATAAGTTTTGAGGCTCCATCCACATCTGCTGCGGCAGCGGCATCGGTAGCGGCGGCAAGTGGTTCAACCGGTACTGTACATCACAGTTCCCGAAGCAAACATGTAAGTGTTTCATTTTCGAATATAAAACGTGGTATTATAAGGCCAAACCCGTTAAAATTTCCATTCAATGGCCAACGACATGAAACATATACACATATTTGTTTTTTTTCTAGCAGTAGTTGTTGCCTAAAGTAGTTAACAGGAGACTAGAATGCGCAGGGTCTACTCTGCGCTCAGTCATGAATATTCAGACTTATTGCGTTTGGCGTTTTTCGCCTTCAAATTCGACATTTCGTAATAGATTAAAGAAAAAAGTTAGCTTTTGTTTCTTTAAGCTATTGCAATGTGTCGCAGACGTAAAACGCCAAACACAATTAGACTGATTGTGTCGAATTCTTCTGATCAGCATTAGTGCAGGGTTGTGTTAGTTGTTGTCGGCCTGTGACACAGTAGCGAGTCATAGAACATGATTGATACTATCGTGTACTAAAGAGCAGACTAACAGCACACCCCTTCGTCGGCCGTGGGGAAAACCTCTCGCCTTGGCCGTAAAAACTTCTAAGGTAAATTTTTGTGATACTTAAGTGAATTTTTTTTTGATAGGCCCATTTTAGGGGGCAAAATTGGGCAGGGTAAAGCAAGAAAAGATCTCACCTTTTGTTGTAAAATTTAAAAAAAATTAATTTTTAAGAAACGTCGGCTTAAGGAACACAATTTGTTAAATATTTATATTATTTTGCCGTGTAATATGTTACTTCAACGCCCACTAAAGGAGGTGGGGTCCAAAATTGAATTTTTCTGATTTTCTGGCTCCAAGTTGAACGCTTTAGAAAAATTGTAATATAAAAAATTTATTATTTGCTTAAAAAAAACTTTAAAAATTAAGTTTTTTTTTTTAGAGGTTGGTTTAGTTCTTCTTGGGGGAATTTTTTTCCCTCTGGCCCGGTTCAGCCCATTAACGAAATTGATCTGTGCTATCCTACAAAATTAATCTATTTATAACAAATTTTGAGATTCTGGCTCTTTTCGTTTGAACTGAATCATGACGGGCGGACGGACATGGCTAGATCGTTTTAGATTTCATCACTGATCAAGAATAAATATATTTTATGGGCTGTTGGAGGGATATTTAGCTGCGTTACATACGGAATGACAAAGTGAAGGGCATAGAAATAGTAGTACACAAAGAATAGAGTGTTGCAATGGCTGATTCTTAGCGATGCTATCCTACGAGTTTGGATGTCGCGGACTCAATTAATTTTTTTGTTGGGCCTTAAATTTGAGAGCAATTAAAAATACCCGAATCCATCATTTATGCCATTTTATCTTTTAGCTTTCCTCTAAACACCACCAATCGTCGCATCCTTGTGTCAAATGTATTAAAAGTCACAACTCGTCAGCATCGACAGTCAGTCTACAATCCGCATCAGCGTCAAATACCTCTGGTATCACAAACAGCCATAGTTCTGCATCCTCTGCATCAGTATGTGCATATGGTGAATGCAATGGCCATTATGTCAGCAGCAAATCACAAGCACCTAAAACCTATGCCTGCTGTCAACAAGACTCCACTATTAGCGCAACATCAGCATCAGCATCATCGGCAGTAACAACAACTTCCGTATTAGCACAGCAGCACCAAGTCGGCCACAATAGCAGTTCATCCAATAACACCTCCAGCACATCGAATGGCCACCACCATCATCATCATCATCATCATAACGGCTCGTCACATCATCATCATCACCACCACCATCAAGTGGTTGATGAACGCAAGGTGTGTCAGTGCCGCTACCGCGTCCACTCCGAGACTGGCGAACGTGAACGGGACTACACTTGCCAGAAGTGTGCCGCTGAATTGGACAATATTAAAACCAAATCAAAACTAGATCAATTACGTTTGGTAATGCAGCAACGCAAACAAAAGCGCGAGGCACGAAAACTAAAAGGGGCCCCCTATGGTGCCAGAGTTGTAGGCACTACTACCACAGCAGCAGCTGCTGGTGTTACGGACAACACGGCATCCACTTTGACTGCTTCGAATAGTACCATTAGCACACCACCAATAACGGTTGCCACTGCGGCAACTGCACCCAGTGAAGTCTCACCAAGTCATTTGGTTGAAGAAGTTGATACAGCAGCTTAAATAAATAATTTGTTTTTCATTTATTGTGGTCTAAAGAAAAAAAAAAAAATGAAAAGCACTCATACCTTAACGACACTGTTTAACGAGTATTTCAAATGATACTAACAACAATAGCAAAAACATTTTACACAATTTTGTTAAGTCAGCCAATCTAGATTTTTATTAAAAAAAAAACATTTTTTTATTGACTGTACAATTTCAATAATTGCAATTCTTTTCAATTTTCCAAATTTTATTTTAATGTGGCATTTATTAGTTTTTAGTATAGCACTCTTCTCACTTTACCACCACCTACACAACTACAACAACAAAAACAACAACTATTACTACTACTTATAATAATGATTGTACTAAATATTGTACTAAATTACACTTAAAAAAATAACAAACAAAACTCTTTGAAATGCAAAATATATACAGACATATATTTAT
Source organism: Linnaemya tessellans (assembly GCA_951800035.1). NCBI lineage: Eukaryota > Metazoa > Arthropoda > Insecta > Diptera > Tachinidae > Linnaemya > Linnaemya tessellans. The sequence continues at coordinate 35,481,717 of OX637536.1, read as the reverse complement.
TTTCTTCTTGTTTTTCCTTACAAATTTTCGCTTTAAAAAAACGCAATTTTATTGTTGTTTGAATTGTTAATTATATATTAATATTTTTTCTCTTTTTATTATATTTAATCTTTTTGGACATATTAAACAATTATTTTCTTGAGAGAAATAAATTACTTCATATATATAGTAGATACACACACACACACTCTTTTTACATGAATTTTTGTTGGCTTTAATATTTAAGATTTTCTTGAAACTACTGAACATGTGTATTACTTTAAAAATTTTCTCTTCCTATTATTTTTATATTTGCAAAATGTAATTTAGTTTATAAGTCGCAACAGAAACGAATGGCAAAACTGTAATATTGCCTATATTGACAAAAACTTATTACTCTGCTTGAAGGCAGTTATTAATTTGTTTTATTAACAGCTCTGCTGGCTGAGCTTAAGAATGGAATATCAATCTTTTAAAAAATGGCTTGACGAGCAAAAAAAAAAATATATATATACATATATAAAATTAAATTTCTTTCTTCCAATTCGTTTGTTGTATTAGTAATGAATTAAAAAAAAGTTAATGTTTTGTGTATGTTTTATTTAGATTTTCTCCTTTTTAGAACTTTGTTCAATACTTTTTTTATTATATTATTATAATTATGGGTCCGTTTCCTTACGTGCACGAAATTAACTCAATTTACTCCAAATTCTTCTTGATGCCAATTTGTAGTGGGAACAGTTTTGGGCTAAGTTTTGGTTAACATCGTGCTCCTAGATAAACACACCTATTTTATTTTTAGTGAAAATATAGTTAGAAAACTTCTTTGCCTTTTGGTTTTATAGAAAACTACATTTTTTTTAACTTAACAACTGCAACAACTTAATTCAGTTAGTTTTTAATAATTATATATTTTTAATTATTTTTTTTTTATTATTTTTATTATTATAATTAAAAAATTTCATGTGAAAAAGAAATAAATTTGTTTAATTGTATACGAAAAGAGTTATTGTTTCTTTATTTGCATATTTATATGTTATTATTATTATTTTTCTCTTTATTTTCTGTTTTGTAGCTATTTTGTTAAACAATTAAATAATGTTTAACTTTTTGCTTTGCAAAAATCCAGAATTATAAAATATTTAAGAACTTCATAAGTTCACTACATGTTAGGCAGTTTTTTAAGATTAAGGCAAAATATTTTGCTATCGTGTTAATGTGACGTCGATGTCGTCATTCATAATTGAGGGGATTATAAAATAATATTTATCTGACTTCATTGGTTAATAATGTAAGAAATATAAGTCAATGTTTCGTGCGAATCTGTAGTCGTCTCTAATTGGGAAATCGAAGAGCCCGACCCACTTACACAATAGGGGAGAATTCACCTGAAATGAAAATAAATACTTGATAGATGTCCAATTTATAATTGTTTTCTCGAAATTAATTTTAATTTCAATAACATTTCATTAAATACAGAGACCGGGAGTTCCAAAATTTCAAAAGTCTTCTCTCAAACTGTAACCAACAATACATACTGAATATTTTAAATTGAAATCGGATTGGAGTTTATATTGATCGAATACGGGGGACAGACATGTGATGTTACATATTTGGATTTTGTTAACAGGTAAGCAATTCTGGATTATTATTTCACTTTTAAGTTTAAATATTGGTTTTAATTGCATACATATACATGTATTTATATACATATACATTTTTTTTTAAATAAATTTATTATTAATTTTTTTGCAGCGTTTTTTAAAATGAGGTTAACTATGAATTATTAACACTTAAAAAATTACTTTGAATATTATCAATATTGTTATATGGGGATTTAAAAAAAATTAAAAACTTACTGCGTGCTCCACAATATCACTCGATACGTTCTGTCAAATAATTATATAGGAAACAAAAATAAAATTTTAGAATTTTCATTACCCCTGATGCTGTAACTAATTGTCAACGTCACATATATACAATATTAAAAAAATGACACTTACTCACCTTTTGAGGGCAGCAGGTGACTACTTTTGACATCCTGTGACTACTCTCTCCTTGAATATTGGAAGAGGCTGTTCGAAATTGTCAATTGCTGAGGAAAATTAGTACACAAGTGTCCTATTTTCAATATTGTCTTGACGTGACTTGGACAAATAGTTACAGAATAAGGGGGATTGATTTCAAATATAATTGTGCGACAGAACGATCTTGATTGACATCGTGGGTCAAGCATGAATATTATTCGCAATATTTTTTTTAATAAAAAAATCTTAACTGTCTATTTCACCTTAAAGAAAGAATTCTTTCCTTTGAATAATTATGTATATATACAACTGAAACAAAATTTTATGAATTGTTTTTGTTTTAAATATAATTTTACAAAAAATCTTACCCGATAGCGCGAAATGGGTAATAAATAAAATATATTACATTATGGACTTGATAGTTTATTTACTTTTAATTTTTTTTTTCTTTACTTTAATATAGTTTAAAAAATTACAAATAAAATTGTGCCAAGCTTTTGAATTTTAATTGTTTTAAAATAATTTTTACACATACAAATGCATCTATTATGTAAAGTATTTACATACAACAAACATTTATAAAATACATTAAAAAGAAAAATAATTATAACGTGCAATTTATTTTTAGTATTATAAGGTAAATAATTTCCAACAATTTAATTAGCTAAGCAAGAACTAATACAAATTTATATTTAAATAATAACAATATCTAAAGGAAAATACAAAACTGAGTTATAATTTTAAATACCACAAGAATATTTAAATTAATAACAGAATTTAGTTTTAAGTAAAAACTGCTAAATACAACAGTATAAAGCAAAAGATAATATAAATAATCAATAATATTTTTGTGAAACGTTTTTAATCAATTATATATTATATTATTATATTCATGGATGAATATTTCTTTTTTTAAGTATTTTAATTTGAAAAGTGAGTAGGAAGGAAACTTGGAAAAGAAAAGTTGTTTCAAAATAATAATTAAGACAAGATCGGCTATTCTATTTTTTGATTTGTTGTTGTTTTATAACAAATGAAGGAATTTGATTTTATCGGAAATTGGTTTTTAAAATTGTTTACAAATATGACGACGAACAAATAATGTTGTATAGCTAGTGCTTTGTTTGATATATAATGGTGATCAGTAGTATATATAAATACATATGTATGTACATAGTATGTATTAATATACATATATTTTTTATTTCATATTTGACTGAAATTGGTTTGTTTAAAACAGTTTCAGTTTGCAATTTCATTCCGGAATTATTTTGCTTTCTAAAGAAATCTTTAAAGCAAATAATTTCACTGATCATGACAATCGTGTGGCATGATCACATTTCGATAGAGGCAGTAATTAATACTGTACTACAAAATAAAATTTTTTCCAAAAATTACAGGGTCCACCCTATAAATTTTGATAGAGGAGACAAATAAAAAAAAAGAAAGCTTACTGAATTTCAGTTGAGGGCGGGTTAAAGTTTCCCAGCTCTGGCACATTAATCGGCATAAGGAACCATGTGACCTTTACATTTTAGGTATAAAATATGTTTAGCAAATTTATGTAAAATGTAATGGAGAACATTTTTGTAGAATATGTTAACCCTGTAATTTAATTATTAATATACTCTAATATTTTTAAGCTTAATGGCTCTTTATTTTATGTAAAATATATTAATTTTCAATATTTCGTCACTCCTTTGTCTGACTTCTTCAGGAATTTAATTATTTTAAATATTTTAATAATTAATTTCCCGAAGAAGTCACACGAAGGAGTGACAAAATATTGAAAATTAATATATTTTACATAAAAATAAACAGACCTTAAGTTTAAAAATATTAGAGTATAATATTAAGAATGTTATCTTAAATGACTCCCAAAAATTTAGCATGAGAAAAATAGTTCAAATTTAACTAAAAATCACTAATATTTCTAATATTTTACTTTCGATAGCAAATTTCCATAGGAAGTATTCATTAATTAATTTTTTTTAGCTCTAGGCAATTCCATTTAATTATCATTAAAAAATCTGCAGCAATTTGGCTGCTGTTATAAATCAGATTTTTTTAATAAATTAAATCAGATCTTTTTTAATAAATTAAGTCTATAAAATGGTATTTTACTTAGCCTCGATGCATATAGTACATCAAGTTCGAGCCAAGTTTTATGTTTTTAGGAGAGGACGAAAAATAGAATGGAATGGGGATACAGACTTGATCCTAAAAAATTTGCTAAGAAAATTCGGAAAATTTTTTTTAAAAATTTTAATATTTTTTTCTTTAAATTTGCATTTTTTTAATTTTAATTTTTTTTTAAAATTTTTAATATATTTTAAAAAATTTTAATATTTTTTTACACCATTATAAATCATATTGTCTCGGAAAATTAATTTGGCATTTGTTTGGATATTTCATATCGCAACAATATGAATTTCAAAACAAAGTACAAAATTTTACAATACGAAAAAAAATACAAAATTACTTTAATTAGACAAAATTTTTCATTAGTCTTAAAAAAAGCTAACAATAATAATAATTATTTAACTTAAATAATTTGTAGTGGAAAATATTTCAAATATTATAAAACTTTACATGGATAAACACGATAACACGACATAATTTACAAGATAAAAAAACTTTTAAAATGGCATAACTAGAAAAAAAAATATTGATTTGAATATTGCAAATAAATCAATACATTAGAGCGATAAAAAAATAAACAATATTTAACATTTGTGTAAAATATGATATGAAAAAAAAATAAAATTAAATAAAAAAATCAAATATATAAAACAGCTACAGAAACAAGTCTATTTTCCTGGGTTGACTTTTAAATATGCTTAAATTTTATAAATATTTTAAATCATAAAAAAAATCTAAGCATTACGAACAAAGCGAGGTGAATTAATACCATCAGTCCAATTTCCAAAAATATGGATCATATACTCGTTTATGGAAAAGGATAAGAAATATTACAATGAAAAAATCATCAAATAAGACAAATTTCACAAACTGTAGAATTCTCTGCAGTTAATTTAATCCTTAAAAACTATTTCTGCTACAATATTTTTTATTTTTTTGTACATAAAAGCAACACCTACACCTATGTCAAATATTGAATCAATATTAATAAATAAATAAATAAATAAACATTATTAAAAGAAGAATTAGCAAAATATACATATATATTAAACTTAAAAAAACACACACACACACACAAAAATTACACAGAATGTAACAAACATTTTCAACATTTCAATAAAAAACAAAACAAAAAATCTCCCAACTGTTGAAAACTTGACTATAACAATTATCTAGCTGATCGTTCTTAATTGGTCAGCTACTACTAGTCGGGTAGTCTTTTAATTACTTTAACAAAAAATAATGATATTAAACGTTTTTTTTCCCAGGAGATAAATATTTTGAAATACGTTAGCGTACTGAAGAGATACTTGTGTATGTAAATTTTTCTTGTGCAACATTAAACTTTGTAAATTATTATAATGGTCAATAAAAGGATATAAATACAATTAAAACAAATAAAAAATGTAAAAGTTGTATATTTATTTACAGGGTGCGGGAATTTTCATTATCCACTCTTTACGTAAAAGGAAGGAGTACCAGGTTACGTCTCAGTTTCGTCATAAAAGCTTAAAAATGATATTTTTAAGGAATGTAGGCTTAAGTAAAACAATTTGTTAAATTTTTGCACTATTTTTGCATATAATAACGCCCACTAAAGGGGCGGGATCCAAAAATAATTTTTTTATTTTGTGGCTCCAAATTTAACGCGTTAGAGCTTCTTTGACATAAAAATATATCATTTGCTTAACAAAATTACAAAAAAAAATTAACAATTATGTTGTTTTTTAGAGGTTGCTTTAGTTCTTCTTAGGGGGAACTTTTTTCCCTCTTGCCCTATTCAGCCCATTTACGAACTTAACCTGTGCTGTCCTACAAAATTTATCTGAAAAAAATTTTAAGCTTCTGGCTATTTTTGTTTGGACTGAATCGTGATTTCCACAGACGGACGGACGGACATGCTCAGATCGTCATAGATTTCATCCAGAATATATGTATATACCTTATGGGCGGGTCTCTGACGGATATTTCGCTGCGTTACAAACGGTATGATAAAGTGAATATACCCTCCAATTCTTTTTTGGAGGGTATAAAAAGAATGGCGGTCTCCTTTATAGTTTAACCCTAGAGTTAATGTCGACGTCGTTGACGGCGTTTCAACGCCGAAAAAGTTGAAACACATTGAACTTTTACGGCGGTGGAACGCGTTGAGATTAACTGCTCTCATACAATTTCATACGATTCAACTTTTTTTTGACATTTGACACCGTCGACGACGTCGACATTAACTCCAGGGTCAAAGAATTTTCTACTTAATAGCCCAAAATATTTTTAGGACACAATTCTTAATTTTTATAATTGAAAATTCAATAAATATGACTGGAAAAATATAAAATTATGAAAAAAAAAACGGATGTCGTGGAAAAAAAACTGTTTTTCTGAATGGTCAACGTCTTTAGAATTTCAAAAAATTTTCTGCTTAACAGAAAAACATAATTTTAGGACAGAATACTTAATTTTTATAATGAGAAATGCTATAAATAGCATTAAAAAATATTTATATATTAAAAAAAATAATAATAGCTTTTGGACTGAAAATACAACAAATTTATTTTTCTAAAAAAAAAATAAAAAAAGGCTAATGTTTTCAGAATTTCTTAGAATCTTTTCGAATAGCATTCTTAACTTTTGAAGGATAATAGTGGCTGCATTTTATTTATTTTTTTTGCCAAAGAAAACAATCGGATATTCAGGATTTACTTACAGCAGTTGACACTAATATTTTGCGCGGGCTTAATATTAGTTCAACTTATAATTGAAAATTCCATCATAATAAATAAACAAACAAAAAATAAAAATAAATTAAAAAAAAAAAAATAAATTGAAAACCAAAAAAAAAAAAAAAAGTTTTTTTACAAAAGGATGGAATTTAAAAGAATTTTCTACTTAATAGCATACATACTTTTATGTTACAATTTTTAGTTTTTAAACGACAACAGTGACTGCATTGCATCTAAAACCGAAGTCACTAGCTTTGCTTTGATATCGTTTATTCGACTCCCCTATTCATAAGGACCCAGAATAAATGATTATAAACTTTATGGGTCGGATATTAATATTGTGGAAATTACACATGGAATGACTTTCGCAACTTTTCGTAAAGGGCATAATAAACTCCATGCAATTTTTTACCAGGGGCCAAATTACCGCATTCGATATCAATTTAAATGAAAATTTCGATCGATGTCGAAAGCCGTAATTTGCCGCCAGGTTATAATCCTCCTTATTCTATAACTATTTGTCAACGTGACGTCAAGACAATATCAATTCTCTAAGGCCTAGAAAATAATAAGAGGCTGTTCAAGTAATTAAATGCCGAGGAAAAAGAGTATCAAGATGTTTTAGTTTTGATATTGTCTTGAGATGACATTGACAAATAGTTATAGAATATAGGGGATTATAAAGCATTCCTAACAATATTTCTGTCTTGTATTAACATTTTAAAATATACTTAACAATAATAAAATATTATAAAAATATAATTTTTTATTTTACTTATTTATTGCGCTATTTATTTATTTGTTATAACACGTAACTTTATAAAACTAAAAAAAGGGGATATTCAAATATAACGTCTATTTAAAAACAAAATCAACGAAACTTGTCAGATTTTCGCGATAATTTTAAAATACATGACACATCGTCTTGCAAAGTTAGACTATCGGGGAACGATACATGCGCATTGCGCACTAGACAGTAACACAAATGTCAGAAGTCATTTAGAAACTTTTTACTCACTTCTTTCTATTACCACCCCTTGTTTGGACACTAAATGTCAAATAGGGCATTATCAACAACAACTTGTAACTGACATTTGTCTCAACGGCATGAACACATAAACATGAACTTCTAAGGTCAACTATCTGTCAAAATGTCCTATAAGCTTTTTCGAACAAAACGAAAGCTTTTGCCTTCCCTTCTTTGACGATAAAACTTGCCATAAATTTTTCATCATTCAGTTAAAAATTTTCCGATACTTCATACGCGATACGTAATCTAGTGCTTAAAGAAGAAAAACTACTGAAAAAAATAAATAAAAAATTTATAAAAAATATATTCCAAACTCTGAATAAAAATATATAAAATTAAAATTTTAATACAAACAGAGACGTAAGTTCAACTCAATAGTTTAATTAAAAAAACCCGATGCGAAAATAATGATTTTTTTTTTGTAAATTATAATGCAAAGCAAACTGAATTTTCTGAAGCAAATTCTGGAATCCTTTAAGTTTTCTTAAGTTATTATAAGATTATTATTATTTCAATACAAATAAGTATGTGTAAAATTGTTTAAAGTTGTAGTTTTTAATATAAATGGATAGAAATAAATGTTTGATTTGTTATGAAATCCAAAAAATAATTTCAATGAAAAATTTCCTTTTTAATTTGTGAAAACTAAAAGTGAAAAAATCGATTTTTCCCATTTGATGTGAACGAATATAGATTTTCCTGTATCTGCTTTCAAATACGAAATATATATGTATGTGTACATGTGTGTGCGTGTGTGTGCTTTTTTTTGTTCTCTGTTTTCTTCGTATGTGAGTGCAAACGTTTGCGTACTTTTCGAACATTAAGTACATGCTTTAATATTTTTCTCTCTTAACTTTTATAACAGCATATTACTCGTACTTTACAAAGTAGCGGTAGTTTACTTTGGGTAATCAGTTGCTGTAAGTAACGGTGGTGCCTGCCGAAGTGCTAACTATATAATTTTGATTTTTGTGAAATAGAACGTGTCTCTACTGGGATTTTTAAAGAGATGAAACAGTATTTTTTTAATTTCATTTCTTGAACAATCATATTTATAGCAAACTAATGCATCAATAATTGGCTGTAAAATTAAAAAAAAAAAATAATAATAATAATAAATGGTTAGTTGTGATAAGCAGGAGATTTGGTGAGTTGGCTCTATATACATGTACTCCATTTCCTGATATCCTTTAGCTTTTGGTTCAACTAAATGTCTATTGCAAGCTTCACTTGTAAATTGATTGTGACATGCTTTCAGTGTGACTCATACTAAGTTTCAAGGCTTTTGTGTTCTTTACTGTATTATAACTTGCATACAAACATATATAGTATGTAAATATGTACTCGTATATCCCTTCCTTAATATCTATTTACTATAACCCATTTTTGTTTTATTAATAAATTTCAATCCCAACAATACCGATTTTATATTTATATTGTCTATTACACTTTTCAGACCGTTTTTCGATGTCTCCTTTATTAGAGAATGCTTAAATTACCAAAAGGTCTAAAAAAGAAAAAGAAGAAGTCGAAAAAAGATCAAGAACTTTTCACTGAAGCAGAACTTGAAGAGTACAAACGCCAACTAAAGGCCAAGCAGGAGGCTGCTGCTGCTAAATCAGATGCTGGTGAATCGGATGCAGCATCAGATGTTGAAGGTTTAGCACCAACAGCGACGACATCAAATACTGCTTCGACCTCTGAGTTAGCGTCCGCCAATACTTCATCGGCTGCGGCTGAAAATAAAGAATCTAGCGCCGCCAACGGCAACGGTGCTCAGAAGACTAGCGAGGACGACGAGTGGGCTAAATTCAAAGCGTTAACATCGGGAGTAGATACTATCCTACACAAGACCCAGGACGAGCTAGATCGCATTAAGAAGGAGTCATTCTATCAGCGACTGCCATCTGCGGCCGAAAAGAAAAAACAGGAGGAAGAGGAAGCAGCAAAGCGAGAAGCTGAACGTTTAGAAGAAGAGAAACGTAAGGCCGCTGAACTAGAGGCTCAACGTGATAAATTAGCCGAGGCCGTAGTCGAACTTTCCGAATCGGAAGGTGAAGACGACGCTGAGGTCGATGATATATTTGTAACCGAGTACGTTGATGCTATTACAAGTGGCGAACTACAATTGTTCGTTCCAGACTCACCGGTACTAGATTTTGACGACGGTCCCGATCCCTTTGATACCGCTTACGCTGAAAAGGTTATTGTTGGAGCTGATAAAGCCAAGGGTAATAAGAAACTTGTTAGCCTAGGGGCCGCCGTAGAAGTTCTTTCGGGACGTGTAGAGCGCGAAAAGGCACTTGAGCTCGCCAAACCAAAACGAAAACTACGCAAAGGCATCAAAAATCTTTTACTCAGCGATAGCATTGATCAGGGTGATCTTGATGAAGAAGATCTATTAGCACCAGAGCCTCAACGAAATCTTTTGGATGAACTGGATGATGATGTACCCGAATCGGATGCTCCAATAGATTTAAGTATTTCATTGCATTTGAGTTTTATACAACCCAAAAAGCCAGCCTCGGACGACGAAGAAGAAAAAGAAAATCAAGAAGAATCAGGACTGCCTGATCTTTCAGAATTTGATACCTTGAAAAGTCCAGAAGACGACGAATTTGCTGAACTAGCCGCCGAATCATTAAATAAAAAAGAAGAAATCAAAGTTATTACGGAAATCCCTTTGCCCAAAGCGGAAATCTTGACCGATTTCACTGAAGCAGACTGGGCTGAGTTTGAACAATTGCCAAGCGAGGAACCAGGTACAGATTTGCTAAATTATTATTTTTCTTCCCATTTTAATTTCCTATTAAACCGTACGCACATTTATTTCAGATAATTCTAAGAAGCCACCACCTAGACCTACCAGTGGCCCCCATTTGGTTGAAGGGGCCATTTACATCAGCGACGACGAAGAAGAGCAGGACGACGATCCCTTCAATACTTCTTACGCCGACCAAGTTATCAAAAAAACTACTGTCCTCGAAGAAGACGACGACTTCGATCCCAGGGCAGAAGAGAAGGCTGCTCCACCAGCCAGACCACCACCCCCACCTGCTGTTAATATAATTGCTAAGCACTTGAACGTTGATTTGGATTCGGAAGATTTTGATCCCTTTGATACCACTGTAGCTGGAGCAGTAATTGTACTTTCTAAAACAACACTTAAGCAATCGCTAAGCGATCCAGACTTTGATCCCAGAGCAGAAGAATCCACTACTAATACTGAAACGCAAGAGCAATTAGCTGTGGACCCTAAACCCCAAGAGGAGTCTGATACAGCCAGACGTAAGTCTTCTCTAAGCTTGAGTTTACAAAACAAGTCTGTGGGATTTTCGGTACCCAATCAAGATTTGCTAGGAACATCCGAGGGAGGTGGTAATAAAAAGCCCTTAACTCCGTATTACGCACCTTCACGTTCTTCGATTGCCGAATCGGAAGATCCATTTGATACATCGTACGTACCAGAAAATAAGCCCAGTGACGTTGAATTGAAGCACATTGAAAGCGATCTACTAAGTAGACCAACATTACAGCATAGTTTATCGGATCCAGATTTTGACCCTAGAGCACCTCCCACGCCAGTCCCGGCGGAAGATTTATTAGCAGTTAAAGAAAATATAAACACAAAAGTACTAACACCAGCTCAAGAAAGTAAAGATTTGCCTGACTCTTCAATAGATCAAATTATTGATCCATTTGATACTTCAATAGCATCTAATCTACAGCCGGGCCAAGCAGAACTTAAACTTCTCGAAAGCGAACTGTTGCCGGAAAGAGAATCGGATAGTGCCACAGGGGTTTTAGACATTCAAAGCGACGCCCAAGAGTTGGGTTTAGGTGATAAGGTTTTAACTCCTCAATTGCCACACAAGCAATTCACTACTCAAGCCGAAATTGATCCTTTCGATACATCTATTGCCGAAAATCTACAACCAGGAGAAACTGAAATAAAACTTCTCGAAAGCGAGCTTATTGAATACTAGATCTTGGACAAACACCAACGCCTACATACAAAATGGCTAATCCCTTTTTAATGGATGACGAAATGGATGGGGTGGATGACCCTACAGTTAATCCATTCTTAGTACAGTCTGATGTAGCCGAGTCGGGGGAGGATAATCCATTTGGCACGTCGGCTCCAGCAGTAAATCCTTTTGCATTTGGTGATGATGCAGAAGATGAAGCAGAGCATCAAGAACATGACATCGATCCGGCCATGAGTTTCTTTGGTACTACAATTGAAGCTGAGGATGATGCATTAAGCATTAAATCATCACAAGACGAGGAAGAGGATAATAAAACAAAAGCTCCACCACCTAGACCATTGCCTCCAAAAACACAAGAACTAATAAATTCTGTTTCAAATCAAATGGACGAAACAAGTTCAGAGCTGTTAGGGCGCATACCAGCAACACGTTCTCCTAGCCCTATATCTATGAGAGACTTACACTCACCGAGTCCTACTCCCGACAGTGGCCTAGCCGATTTGTTGGACGTATCTGACAGTGGCTCCTCTGGCAACATCCAAGGTTTTGATATTGACCTAATAGGAACTGGCTCAAAGTCCATGATTTCAAATGATAATCCCTTTGGCATACCTACTGGTATTCCCACCATTCAAGGAGCAACACCCATGCCTTCGCCAGCAAAACAGCACCCTCCCCGACCACCACCACCAAGACCTGTGCCACCTAGGCCAGTGCCACCGAATGCAACTGGTCAACAGGCGCCACCAAGACCCACACCGCCAGTTCCACCAGCTCCACAAAAGCCAGAAGAAACTGCAGCCGATTCTGAGGATCTCTTCGACATGTTCGGTACTACCAAGCCACCAAAACCTCCACCACCTAAGAGTAAAGAGGATATATTAAGCCTGTTTGACAAACCTGCTCAACCCGTGGCCAAACCCGATTTACTAAGCGATGATCTAGTACTTGACCCTTCAGCTATTGAACCAGTTTCAGAAGGAAACGAGTCGAAGGCAGACGAGGCAGTTATTTTTAGTTCTGTCTTGACTAGACCAGATGAAAGTACACATAATATAACCACAGAACCACAATCGGCTACATACAATAGCAGTCAGCCAAATAGAATAGCTGTCCAAGAGCCAACTAATAAACAACGAGCTCCAACGCCTGACATTGAAATAACAACAGTCGAAGACTTACCACGATCAGATGACGAGGAAGAGCCTGAAGCAAAGGAGGAAGTTCCAGCTGTAGTTGCAGAAACTGAAGCAGATCCTCAAGCAGAAGACGATGATGCTTCCACGATTCCCCCAGCGACTACAAATCTTGAGTCCGATCATAGTCCTCCCACAGAATCTGCAGCAACAACTCAAGCTCTGCCAGACTCGCCACAAGAAGGATTATCCGATAATATAGCCAGTGACGTGGACCTGGAAGCGCAAGAACCAGCTGTCGAAGAAATGGATACTGGCTTAGACTTTGCGCCGCCCAGTGGAGCTGGTTCAGCGAATCCCTTCGCCAGCCCCGATGAAGAGGAAGAAACTTATCCTCAAACGAATGCGGTGACAAATATTTTTGCTTCTGATGATGCAAAATCAGAAGATGTATACAAGAGTACAACAGACCAGCTTATAGACAATATATTCCCTATTGCCACTGATACGATAGCAACAAATATTTTCACCAGCACGTCCGATTCGGTGGCAGAAAATATTTTCAGTACCACAGCGAACACTGTAGTACAAAATATATTCGCTAATAGCACAGACGCCTCGGCTGCCCCAACTGCAGCCATAAATATATTTGCTGTAGATCCAGAGCCCGTGGAAGAGCCACAACCAGAATATTCCACAAATATATTCGCAGAGCCAGATGAGTTCGATGCTTTCTCAGCTAAATTTGAGTCTGTGAAAAAAGATAATATTAGCATATTGGATGGATTTAGCGGCGGAGCGGGATCCGGGGCTGTGACACCTATTACAGGTGACGGTAAGTTGATATTCAAATAGGGATTCACATCGTTGTGTTAAATCAAATGCTTAATTTTTAGCATGGGGTGAAAGTGCTTTTGGCGCTGCCACTCCAGCAGCAGATGCTTTTGCCGATGCCAGCGATGGCTTTGGCAATGAAGATGATGACTTTTACAGTATGCAGGCTCCAGTGCGCTCGGATTCGGTTGAATCAGTCGAAAAAGACTTCAACGTTGTTATTAGACCAAAAACTGAAGGATCGACTGCTATAGCACCCCAGTTGGCTCCACCACCGCCAACTCGTGCTGCCCCCTCTGGCCAGTATTCAGCTGACGCGAGCGCGGTGGTAAATCCTTTCGAAGATACGGGCTTTCCAGCACCAGCGCAACACGAAGATTCTTCTATGAAACGCACAGATTCCCAAGAGACTCCTCAAACTCCCCTATTCGATGAGGATGTTTCCCAACCGCTAGAAGAATTTCCACGCCTCAATTATGTCGGCACGGGTTGGGAAGTGCAATTGAGGCAGCCAAATAAAAAGAAAATAACCGGCCAGCGCTTTTGGAAAAAGATTTTCGTTCGTTTGGTTACACAAAACGATGTTCCAGTAGTTCAGCTCTGCAATCAAGCTTCCGACAAACAAGCATTCCAGGAACTTCCACTCCAGCCCTCCTACTCAGTTTCCGAAATAGGAGCACAACAGTACGATCAATTTGGCAAAATATTTACTATGAAGCTGCAATACATCTTCTACAAAGAAAGGCCGGGCGTGAGACCTGGTCAAGTAACCAAAGCCGAACGTATTACCAACAAACTAACTAAATTTGCACAATATGCCATAGCCGGCGACTATGAAGGTGTCAAGGAGTTTGGTAGTGATCTAAAGAAATTGGGCCTACCCGTTGAGCACGCACCACAATCATCACAGCTTTTTAAAATCGGTTCAATGAACTATGAAGACATGAAACAGTTTTCCGTTTGCATTGAGGAAGCCCTTTTCCGCCTGCCTGCCTTACGCGAACGTGCTCTAACTTACAAAATGGAAGAAGTGCAAGTGACCGGAGTGGATGAAATATATGTGGAACAGGATTTGGAGGGAAAAATCCTTAAGCAAATTGCCAGAGTGAGAGTATTCTTTTTGGCTTTTCTAACAGGTGAGTGCTTTGTTGTCACTACTAACTGACTGCTGAATAAATGATACTATCATTTGCTTAGGGATGCCATATATTGAGCTGGGCGTGAATGATATGTGGCGCCAGGGTAAAGAAGTTGTAGGTCGTCATGATATTATTCCAGTGGTTACCGAGGAATGGATTCGTTTGGAAGCCGTTGAATTTCACAGTGTGGTTGATCAAGAAGAATATGAAAAGAGTAGAATTATTAAGTAGGTTACAAGTTCATGCGGATTTATAATTTCAATGAGTTTTAAAATATGTATGTTGTTTCTTTCTGGCTAGATTCCAACCGCCTGATGCCAACTACATAGAATTATTGCGCTTCCGTGTGAGACCACCTAAAAATCGTGAACTTCCGTTACAACTAAAAGCTCAATGGATAGTGACCGGCAATAAAGTTGAATTGAGAGCAGACATTTTGGTGCCCGGTTTTACTTCACGTAAATTGGGCCAAATACCATGTGAAGACGTTTCTGTGCGTTTTCCCATACCAGAATGTTGGATTTATTTATTCCGCGTTGAAAAACATTTTAGGTAAACAATATCCTCAAAAATAAGCCTATTAAGTTTTATAGAACATTTTAATTATGAATAATTTTTCCGTCGACATTTTTTCCCTTTTCTACGGGGAAACAATTCCCGTGAATGATTTCATGCTTTAATTAAATTCCCCTTATCGTGAATGATTTTTTTCCCGCGATTTTTTTCATTTTTCCTTTTTTCTTTAATTTATTCACTTAAGGCCTAATTCATAAAAAATATTTCATGCTTATAACCGTCTTATTTGACAATTATCCCATAGAAATATGTCAAATAACGATGTTATAAGCATGAAATATTTTTTATGAATTAGGCCTTTAGTTTTTGGTGGCGTATAGAGTAAAAAATGCAAGTATTTTCTATTATAATTCCAATATTAAAGTTTACAAATTTAATTTTAGGGGCAAGATCCGTCAATAAGACACAAATTGATATTTTTGTAACAAATCAATTGCCTGCGTCTTTGTAAAACTTGTTGCTCCAATTCTAAAGATTAATAATATTTTTAATTTCTTTCGTTCGCTTTTTAAAATGTATCCAAATTATTTTACTACTAAATATTTAGCCACACTTTTTTTAATTTTTTTTTTGATTTAGTACTTAAATGAGAAGTTTTCAACACAAATTTCTTTGATTTTTCATGTTGTTTCGGCTTCTTCTCTTTTTTACATTCACTGAGAACTGATAACGGCAATAATTAACAAAAATTCCACTTGTTATTCACGATAGGGGTGAATAAATACAAATATATATAATGAAATATTGATAATAATTGAGAAATTCTCCCATGTATTAAAAAATATGATTATCCTGTCATAATCAATCCTTGTTTGCATCTGTAGATACGGTTCTGTAAAATCAGCCCATAGACGTACTGGTAAAATCAAGGGTATTGAACGGATTTTAGGAGCTGTTGACACATTGCAGGAGTCCTTGATTGAAGTGACCTCAGGTCAAGCGAAATATGAACATCATCATCGTGCCATTGTTTGGAGGTGTCCACGATTGCCAAAAGAAGGCCAAGGTATTATTTAGAAAGTCTACTTATTTTTTAACTTCCACAATTACATATGTAAAATTTCTTTTGTCACATATTCAGGCGCTTACACTACACATCAGTTGGTGTGTCGCATGGCCTTAACATCTTATGACCAAATACCTAGTGAATTAGCGCCATATGCTTTCGTAGAGTTCACTATGCCAGCAACTCAAGTATCACATACAACAATTCGTTCGGTTAGTATACAAGACTCGGATTCAGATGAACCACCCGAAAAATATGTCAGATATTTGGCGAGACATGAGTACAGGTAAGTTTTTGAATTTGATTTCCTTAACAGTAGAGTTTATAGGACTCATTTTTAATGTAAGACATTTTTTTATATCTGGTTGGTGCTTTTTCAAGTACTTGCATGTGAAAAAAATTAAATGTTGATTTAGAACACTCTTGCATAAAGCAAATTATTTAACTAAATATATTATTTTGAAAATAATAGCGGATATTCACTACATATAGGTTTGTTAGTCCGTGTATAATTTCCGCAATATTAATATGCGACACCATAAAGTATACACTCTCATTTTCTGGGTCCTCATGAAAAGGGGAGTCGGATAAGCGCTGTTCGCCTGTCTGTAGGTGAAATCGTTTTTGCGAAGCCTCCAAAAAAGCTAGAGACTTCCGTTGAGGTTTGATGTAATGGAAATATTTCTAAATAGATTGATTTTGAAAATCAGCAAGAATACGGGTACAGAGCTGGAAAACTTTAACTTATTTGTGTTTTTGTTAATTAAATCTACTTTATACTACATGAGAAATTAAATGGGTATTAAAAAATTAAACTAAATAAAAAAGACGATTCCAGGGTTGGACAACTGAAATTCGTATCGAAAAAAAACCAAATTTTTTCTTTAGTTTGTATATGAAAAATATCTTGGTACATAAAAATAACCAACTAAAATAATTTTTTTCTTTTTCATTATAAATGAAAAATATTTGACGTTATCGAAAGAAATTCATTAGTGTTAGGAACCAAAAAAGCCAAAAAGACTGCTCCAGAGCTGGAAAATTGAAACATATTTTTGGCTAAACTGATTTTGTTTTTTTTTTTTTTTGTTATTTGAACATACTTCATACTTCAGGATAGATGGGTATTAAAAATTAAACGAAATCAAAATAAACGATTCCTGGGTTGAACAACTTAATTTTTTCTTTACTTTATATTAAAAATATTTCATGTTTTCAAAAGAAATTCATTGATATTAGAAATCAGAAAAGCCAAACAAGGCTGGAAAATTTTAAATTACCTTTGGTAACACAATTTTTTGGTTTGTTTATTAAATCTATTTTATACAGCAGAAAAAAATAAATAAAATACTATTAAAAATCAAACTAAATAAATAAGACGAATCCAGAGTGGGACAGTTGAACTTTGTTTTGGTACATAAAAGTAACCAACTAAAACAATTTTTTTCTTTTTCTTTATAAATTAAAAATATTTACCCCCGTATTCACAAATTTTTAAATGGTTTTAAAATAGATATCAAATACATTTTATTTTCTTATGAATATGGGGGTTAATGTTTTTGATAGAAATTAGAAGAGTCGGAAAGACAAATCCAGAGCTAGAAAATTAAATTTTTTGTAAATATTAAAGTAACTAAATAAAGCTAATTTTTTCTTTTTTAATCAAAATATTTTTGGTTTAAAACATAAAAAATATTCTATGCTTATAAAATTCTTAATTGAGAATTTTCTATACAAAATTTGTCAAATAAGCAGTTTATAAACATAAAATAATTTTTATGAATTAAGCCTTTTATATTTTAGAAAAAAATAAATTAGTAGATAGAAGACAAGAAGATAGTACCAGGGCTAGTATTAATCCACACGTACATTGGTGAAGGGCCTATAAGATTTGGTATATAGAACTTTTATTTGTTGTAATATAAATTTCACTTTACACAAATAGGGCCTAAATGACCCTAACTGCATATTATTTGGGCTACTAAAAGCGGTATAAACAAATGCCTACTTTTCAGGGTTGGTATTGAGACAACACATGGAGAATCAACTAATGCTTATTTGGCAGCCACTAGACCTATACGCGAAGAGCCTGCTGCAAAGCCTACCGCTTCACCAGTACCGCCACCTAGTGACTCAGATTCAGACTCTAATTAAGCTAAATCAGATTTAAGTAAAACTAAAAATAATGTAAACAATATATAATAAAAAAATCATACAGTATTTTGTTGCTTACAAGTATAAAGAAATGAAATATAACAAATAGAAAAAACAACATATACTCGTTTATTACACCACAAAATTTAATAAAAAGAAATTAATACCAAATAAGCTTAACAATTTACAAATAAGCTTCATAATATAAATAAAACTAAAGTTCCAAGAAAGGTAAAAGTGAAAATACTAAACTAATTGTTACATGTTATAGAATTCTCATTTTCTAAAAAAAAAAATAAATAAATAAAAATACATAATAAAATTTCAAGTTATTAAAAGCATCTCATATATAGATATATCTTTCAGTTTGAAACTCAAACCTGGCAAAATATTACCAGAGTTATTCATTTTTATTTTACTAAAACAATTGTTAAATATATAAACATATATTAGTTGACAATAACATTATACATATACATACAAGGCGAAGAAGAAGCATCTAAATTATACTATTCGCACGCATCAAATACACTTAAGCATATTCACCTATAACAAAACTACAAAAAACATTTCTTAAAAGCAAAAAATAAAAACTATTTATGTTAAGTAATTACCAAAATTATATATAAACATACATACATATATAAATACATACATACATATGTAATTAAAAAAAAGAGCACATTATCGAAATAATTAAATTTGTTGAAAAATTTACCAAGTAGTTGTTGACTGTAATTGAATTATATTCAAATTAACATGCTACTTAACAAAGGAGTTCAATCTAGTCATCATACAAAAGCAAATATTATTTTTTAAAACATCCATAGAAATATGCATATTCATTGATAACATCCAACTAAATATTTAATCTAAATTAAAAGCAAAATCATTCATAAAATATATGTTTATCAAAACACAAACTATGCATGCATTACTACAAAAAATGAATTAATATTAACAAATGACAAGTAAAAAAGAAAAAAAAACGAAATTTCTAAATATGAAAAATAACAAGCAATTGATTAAACGCAATATAAAAGTACTAATTACATATATGTTATAGTTAAAAGATAAATTAAACGAAAATCTATTTTAGGCAAAAAGTTTATGAGGCAACAAATTCTCTTTGAAATTAAACAGCATAATTTATATCAAACATATACTTAATATAAATATGGGATACTCCACATGAAATGGAAAGTTTAAAACACTGAAGCTAATAATTATTTAAGATAAGAATATTTTATAAAAATAAAAAAATATCATTACAATAAAAAATTCTTATCTTAATAATAATATTTCTTTATAATATTATAAGGACTAACATTTGGAGAAAAATAGTTTTTGTTTTATGGTGGTCACCCAGTATGGATTAATCGTATCATTAAAATCCAGATTATATATATTTGCGTATTTTTAAATATCTAATGTTGTGTTCTTTTCTCAAAATGGTTAAATTTTTTGCACTTTTCAATAAATTTAACAATGTTATGGCATTTACAAATACTGATAATAGTAGAAATTAACACTCAAGTTTTTATTCAGAACTTGAGTCTGAATAAAAAATGCTTATCTTAATAACAATATTTCTTTTTGATATTAAAACGACTGAGATCGTATCAATAAAATCTACGCCACATATATTTACATATGTTTAAATATCTAATATTGTGTTCTTTTCTCAAAATGGTTAAATTTTTTGCACTTTTCAATAAATTTAACAATGTTATGGCATTTACAAATACTGATAATAGTAGAAATTAACACTCAAGTTTTTATTCAGAACTTGAGTCTGAATAAAAAATGCTTATCTTAGCAACAATATTCCTTTATGATATTATAACGACTGAGATCGTATCAATAAAATCTACGCCACATATATTTACATATTTTTAAATATCTAATATTGTGTTCTTTTCTCAAAAAGTCTTAAATTTTTTGCACTTTTCAATAAATATGGCAATGTTATGGCATTTACAAATTACTGATATTGTTAGAAATTAATTTACCTTCTAATATAAAAGAAAAATAAATATTATTATTGAAATTGGTAACATAAACTTGTCCGTTTAATGTGGAATGTCCTGTAAGTTATTGTAGATAAAGTGTTATAATTTCCGTAAACTTATTTTCACATCTTTTCGATAGTTTGATTACCTTGTAATTATTTTTAAAATATAGTTCTATTATCATTGTTATCTCCTTAAGGGCCTTAATCAAAATATTTTCTATAATGCTGTACAACCTTTGAAAACTTGAAATTTTTACTTATAAAAAAAAATTTTAAGAATAGAAATAGAATATTTTATGTAAATGATATGTCATTGTTAATAGCACGATGTTTGTTTATTTTTTGGGGCTTTCCATTTTAGTTTTAGACAAAAACTCATGATTGAACCAATATTATTTAAATGGTTTTGAAAAAAATTTTTTTTTCTAAAATCAGTGGATGATTTTATTCTTCACTTTACATCGCGATTGTACTTAAAAATTGCTTTCAACTAATAGTTAGTGTATGAATTCTGAATTCATTTCAATTAAAAAAAAGAAGAAGAGAACTGTGAATAATCTCAACTTGTTCTGTGATCAATTATTTCACGGACTTATAGAATATAGATTTTTTACTTCTTATTCATAAGTAATCGGCCATGCCTCAGATTCCGATTCTATTCGAAAACGGAACTGATTTCGTGTTTCTATTCCTCAGAAAACAAAGAAGAATTTAATTTTCGCTATGATTTTTTTTTTTTAATTTCATGGTCTTAAAAATGATTTCATTCCGAAAAATTGTTTCCTTTACCGTTTTCTGAAGAACCAAAATATGAATATTCAGGTTCATTGAAAGCATATTTCACACATTTTCTTTTTAAACTTGTTCAATGTGATTTTTTGAAATGGAATGCCCTTTCTATACCTTTTTAACGTTTTTTTTAACTTAAAACCCATAACATTTTATGAACTGCAATAAAATTTTTTTTAAAACTTTGCAAAGTGGACTTCAAGTTGCATGTCTAAACAAACTACATCTTCAATTTACAAAGAAATTTGAATCAAACAAATAAGTTCAAAAATATTAAACAATGATATTAGCTAAAGTAATCTTTAAATTTCATTACCCATCATTAATTGATAATTGATAAGACAACACTTTGCAAAACCATCAGCCACTAGCCAGCATTTGCTTACAGCCTTTTCAACTACTCGTACTTCTGTAATCTCCATTGTCTACTTCAGCATTCTGTATTGTTTAAGTGTTATTTAATATTGCTAATGTAAATGTATTGTTTACAAAATTTATAAAGTATGAAAATGATTTTAAAATATACATATAAAAAAAATTTATATAAAAAGAAAAAGAAAAGAAGTATTCATTATTTAAATGTTATTAACTGAAAAACGAATTTAAATCAAGTGTTAATGATTTGTTTAATTATTATTTTAGTAATAAATCAAGCTTCCTTTTTAAATGTCTTTAAAAAGTTTTTCCTCAACAAAAATGTATAATCGCATAATCGATACATTTAAAATTGTTTAGAATTAAAAACGGTTTTTGAAAATATGATATTGTATAAAATACAAGAAACCATAAATTTTCAACATGTTTTAAATGTATTGAAAAAGGTAAACCAAAAATAATCTTACAATTACCATAAAAATATATAAATCAATTCATATGTTATAAATATCTAGTATTAACTGAAATTAAGTGAAACAAATCTTAATAAAATCTATAAAGAAATAAATTATATATAATACTACATATACATACAAACATATTATATAAATCCTACATACAACTAATAAATATTATAATTATTATAAATCCAACAAAATAGTTAATTGATGAAATAAATATTACATGAACTAATAGTTTTTGTTTCAATCGATGGTGTTTGCTGTTATTTATGGGTGTTCGAAATTTTCGAAGTTTTTACAAGCCCATGGACATGATCAGAGGAAAACAGTTATTATTTTTATTTTTGTTGTTATTATTATTATTGTTTTTATTATTATTATTTTTGTTTTTATTATTATTATTTTTGTTTTTATTATTATTATTTTTGTTTTTATTATTATTATTTTTGTTTTTATTATTATTATTATTGTTTTTATTATTATTATTGTTTTTCTTATTATTATTTTATTTTCTTTTCTTTCAGAATATTCCGATATACTTAGATCGCATACATTATTTCAAGCAAAAACTTTACTACACCAAATCCAAAATTCAGCTTAAATGGAAGAAAAACTTAAAATCCTCACTAGTATAATAAAAATGTAAGTAAATCTGTCTGTCTGTCTGTCTGTTAGTTTTTCACGTTTAAATCACTGAACCGATTTAGATAAAATTACTATTAATAATATAATAAATATGAAAGTAACTCTGTTACCTTTTCACGTTTAAACCGCTGAATCGATTTAGAAAAAATTTGGCATAGAGACACCCGACGAATAACATAGACTGGGTTTTGATTTTGTCTTATTAGATGGTCAAAAATTTTTATGGACATATGAAATTATTAAACTGATAACTATGAACACTTTAACCTTTAATACAGTTGACTTAGCAATGTATTTGTTTTTGAGAGTGTCTTTACGAGGATTAAAGAAAGCTAGCCTAAAGTTTCTAGGCTAGCCTAAAGTTTCTAGGGTTTCACATAACCTACACATTGGCTGAAGTTTCACATATTCTTCGCGGACAAAGTCGTGGGTTAAAAGTATAATAAAATGAAAAAAAAAAAACAAATTTAATACTTCATATACCCATAAGCATAAGCTTCCGTTTTTATAACGACTTGCACTTTTTATGATGATTTGTATTTTTGAAAATGACTTGCACTTTTTATAATAACTTGCACTTTTTATAATGACTTGCAGTTTTTATAATGACTTGCACTTTTTTAATGAGTTGCAGTTTTTATAATGACTTGCAGTTTTTATAATAACTCGCACTTTTTATAATAACTTGCACTTTTTATGATGACTTGCACTTTTTATGATGCCTTGCACTTTTTATAATAACTTGCACTTTGATGACTTGCACTTTTTATAATGACTTGTACTTTTTATAATGACTTGCACTTTTTATAATGACTTGCACCTTTTATAATGACTTGCACTTTTCATAATGACTTGCACTTTTTATAATGACTTGCACTTTTTATGATGACTTGCACTTTTTATAATGACTTGCACTTTTTACGATGACTTGCAGTTTTTATAATGACTTGCAGTTTTTATAATGACTTGCACTTTTTATAATGACTTGCACTTTTTATAATGACTTGCACTTTTTATGATGACTTGCACTTTTTATAATGACTTGCACTTTTTACGGTGACTTGCAGTTTTTATAATGACTTGCAGTTTTTATAATGACTTGCACTTTTTATAAAGACTTGCACTTTTTATGATGATTTGCACTTTTTTGTAATGACCTGCACTTTTTATGATGACTTGTACTTTTTATAATGACTTGCACTTTTTATTAACGACTTGCCGTTTTCATAATGACTTCCACTTTTCATAATGACTTGCACTTTTTATGATGACATGCACTTTTTATAATATGTGGAGCGATATGCACTGGAGCGAAACAATGGAAAAAATGATAGAATAATCGCTATTAAGATTGTATATATGGAAGATGGCGGTAATGTGGGTGCTGTTGGGTGAAGTAATTAACTCGAAACTATGAAGCAGAGGCGCCTGAGTTCGACTCCGAGCTCAGTCATGAATATTGTGACAAGTTCTTGCATTAGTTTTCATCCTGTTTCAGTGATGAAGGTCACTGAATATTATTCGCAGCGACTGACACTATCAAGCACTAAAAAGTAGAGGAACAGCACCCTTTTTCGTCGTCCCTGTAGCAAAATTTTTGCCGGGGAAGTGAAAGGTTGAAATACGTACAGCAAATTCTCTATCATCTCATCTCTCTTCATCTGTCCCCTTAATACTATCCCCTCCTTACTAGTTTCGGTACAATGCACTGCACATGTAGGGGTCATCCCCTGAATGCTAGTCCGAGTTAAAAAGAAATGTCAGCACTGGGGATAGAAGGAGATGCTGCTTTCAGATACCAGAACAGATATAGGAATATTCTGGGCATCATACATAAAGTGTTAGGGATACTCACAGCCCCTTTACTGATGGATCTCTTATAAGGGGTGTTTTTTTATTGTGTCACAAGTATAAATGGCAAAAAAACAAGTTTAATGGAAATATATTTTTAATATCAATAAAATAGGGCTTTATTGGAAAGAAAATTTTATGAAATTATAGTTTAAATAAGATTTCTGACATGTGGCCGCCACAGCTGTACAGAAACTACAGCTTCTTCACTGCGCACTGTTCGGCGGCGTCTCACATGATACACATTCTCAGTAACAGTAAAGGAATGTTCGTCTGTGGGTATGTGAAATCGCTTCTCCACAGTCCTCAGAAGAGTTAGAGACTTCGTTCTTGGATTGATGTATTGGGAATGGTCCCCAATAGATTAGTATTGAAAGTTAGCAAAATACGCTTCCAGAGCTGGCAAATTTTAACTAATTTTTGGCGCATAAAAATAACTGCCTGAAACATTTTTTGTTTGTTAATTAAAGCTATTTTACACTTCAAGAAAAATTTGATTTGTATTAAAAGTCAAAAAAATCAGAAAGACTTTCAGGGTTGGACAACTGAATTTATTTTGGTACACAAAAGTAACCAATTGTAAAAAATTTTCTTCCTCTTTATAAATATATGTATTTGACGTTTTGGAATGAAATTAATTGGTTTTAGAAATCATAAAACCCAAAAAGACAGCTGGAGGGGGTGGAAAATTTATACTTTTTTTTAATATTACAGCAATTAAAAAAACTATTTTATTATCATTACTATATACATATATTTTTTTTGTAATCAAACATATTTCATATTTTAGAAAGAAAGAAGATCAGAAAGATCAATGATATTTTTCCACTCTCCAGTTTTACGTTGCTGTAGGATATATAAGATTCGGCACAGCCGAATAAATAACTTTTACTTATTATTTTTAAAATTATTAATTTAATTCGTTTGTCTCGTATTATGCCGGGGTTTTATCTTATAAAATATGATTTTATTAAAATGAAACAAATTCTTATTTCTACGAACGTTTGTTAAATGCAAGTGTGTTTCGTGTTAAACTCTTGAAATCCTATTACAGGATACTTATACATCGTATTACGTACTAAGGATATGTACGTATAAAAATGAGGATTGCACTGTGACCCACACATACTAGTACATGTGGTTTTAATAAAACTTATTTGTGTGGAAGCGTACAAACATTAAGAAGTCTACAAGTTAAAAGGCCACAAATACGAGTGGAACAATTTAAAAACAAAACTTTGTAAAATATGATTTTATTTTTTGCCCACTCTCTCACACATGTGCGTATGTATGCATGTATATTCATTTACAACAACGTACACATGCATAAACAGGATTAAATCACATACTTGTGCATGCATGTGTGTACATCCTTAAGCGGTTGCATTACGTCTGAAGGAAAATAGTGGATGTATTGTTGTATAAATTTGGGTATAAATCACAGAACAAACATTTTACAAGGAAAAATATCAAGTATAAAAAAAAGTTGCAGCAATTAAGCAAAGAAGAATGAAATTTTTCGTAAGAGTTTTTAAGAAAACTATATGGGCCTTTTTAGAAGTTTACACTGTAGAACAAAACATACGAATTTTTCAAATAACTCTTTTTTTATAATTTTCTGTGCAGCTTTTTGCCATTAAATATACAATTTGAATTTTCAACAAGTTATTTGTTGACCCATTTGATGGGCCTTTGCGGCAAGTGGGTTATAACCTAAAGAATATGATATTTTTTAAATTATTAAACAATGAGGTCAGTTTTTATACAAAATTATTAAATTATTATTTTATTTTCCAATATTTCGTCCCTCTTTGTGTAACTTCTTCAGGGAAATAATAATGAAATGTTAATAATAATATAATATTTACATTATTTTCCTGAAAGAAGTTACACAAAGTGTGACGAAATATTGGAAAATAAAGTAATAATTTAATAATTTTTTATAAAAAAAAGGTCGAAATAAAATAGTTCTTGTGAAACTAAAGAATATGACATACATAGAATATTGGGAATATTAATCGTCAGGGTTGGGGAATTTCGTACTAACCAAAAAGGTAATCATGTATGTGCTGTGAATCGCACGATTGTCGAATCACATGCTACTTGAAAAACGCCAATTTCTTTTGAACGATTTTGAGCGATTGCGAAATTGGTGTGCTGGACACCAATTTTGTGACTTCAAATCGAAAACGCTTTATTTCATACGATAAGCGATTTCCATCACATGGCCGAATAACTTAAAATATTAATGTTGGAACTTCTCATATTCAATTTTCTTTAAAAACATTGGTTAAATAGTTGATATTCCTACGTACTAGCACCACTTGCAAAAAGTGGAAAAATTGAACAAAGAACGCTGATGAGATGGCGTAGTGGCCTCGAAATCAGTACTGATCCGTTCTGCTGGTTTGATGATTATAGAGAATATTCTTATTATTCCAATCTTAATATAAATAAATAGAATTTGAACAAATTCATTTATTAATAAAAAATAAAAAAATGATTTGCAGTTTCGCAGATTTGAACTTGAGCCCGTTGAAAAAATTAACATGCTGTTGTAATACCATTTTTAACTTCCCACTAAGAAAATTTAAACAAGTAAAAATGTTATATTCGACCGGGTCGAATCTTAAATACCCTCCAAATATTTAGTAAGTAAATTTAAAATGTTTAACTTGATGGGACAGAGTTCCTTTAAGACATCTCTGTATCCGATTTTAAATCTCTATTTCGGGATAGTCATTCCGGGAATGGCCGTGGGGGCCCTTCAGCTTCTTATAGACTTAAGGAATACAAATTGTTCAATATTTACATTATTTTTGCATATAATATCGTACGTCAAAGGGGCGGGGTTCAAAAATAGACAATATTATGTTTTTGACAGACGAACGTATGGGCATTGCTACACCGTCTTAGACTTCATCACTGATCAAGAATATATATACTGTATGGGGTCCAATTCTTTTTGGAGGATATTAAAACTGTATTTTGTCGGGGTCTCTCTGAAAATAGCCGTGGGGAGACATTTCACCTTTGCCCTAAAACTCTAAATCTAAGTGTTTCGGATAATTAAATGTAAAACTTGTTCAAAAAAAAAATGTTTTTTTTGATAGGGTCAATTAGGGAGGAGGGTGTAGGGCAGAGCAGTACCAGGTTACGTCTCAGCTTCGTCATTAAAGCTAACAAATTTTATTTTTAAGGAATGCAGGCTTAAGTAAAACTGTTTATTAAATTTTTAAATTGTTTTTGCATATAATAACGCCCACTAAAAGGGAGCGGAGTCCAAAAATTATTTATTTTTATTTTAGGGCTCCAAGTTTAACGCGTTGGACCTTCTCTGACACAAAAATATATCATTTGCTTAACAAAATTACAAAAAAAAATTTTTTTAGAGGTTGGTTTAGTTCTTCTTAGGGGAACCTTTTTCCCTCCGGTCCGATTCAGCCCATTTGGGAACTTGACCTGTGCCGTCCTTCAAGATATATTTATACAAAATTTCAAGAGTCTGGCTCTTTTCGTTTGGAGTGAATCGTGATTTCCACAGACGAAAGGACGGATATGCTCAGATCGTCTTAGATTTCATCAGTAATCAAAAATATATATACTTTATGGGGTCTCAGATGGATATTTCCCTGCGTTACAAACGGAATGGCAAAGTGAATATGCCCTCGAATTCTGTTTTTGGAGGGTATAAAAAAGTTGAGAAGTTATTTATTTTACTTCGTTTTGTAAAAATCGACTTTTAGTCAGATCTCAACATTACAAAGTTTTCCCGACTACTCATGGGAGGATGTCACTATGTCTGTGTGTGTGTGTATAAGAACCGCCTATAATTTTTGAACTGCTTGGCCGAAGGTTCAGATTCAGATAAAACAGAATTTTTTTTTAAATAACTTTTAAACGGCTTCTCCGATTGATTCCACAGACTAATCAGCTGTTATCGATAGCCTTTAACCGGGTTAAAATCTGTGTTCCTGAAATATCGTGAACGAAAAACAATTCGAAAAAGTGATTTTTTAAACTACGAAATTATATATCTGGGGCCAAATGAAAATAAAAATAAAATTATTCAATATCGAACGAAATTTCCATACAATTTAAATACAAATTTCAATCGATATCGAATACCGTAATTTGCCCCCTGATCAATTTGTGTTCTCGATTCTTTCGAGTGCTATCGAAAGTCTGTATCAGTCACTGCTAATTATGTGGCGACCGGTTGATTCATTCAAAAGCAATTTGAAAATTAAAACACATAATTGTATTATTGTGGTAACCTTTTTGTTATCCACTGTACACTTATCAGCCCATGAAGCCCTATTTGGAATATAAATTTTCATAAGTGTCTGCAGGAAGGTCTGTTTGAAGTACGTTACTCAATGTCTCGTCATCACAATGCAAACGAATGCTGGTGAATAATAATTAAACCACATATTGATCGTTTAATGCAAAATAGTCATATCTCAAAAAAGAATAAACTTTGAAAAACTAGAAGTTTTCAAATGTACCGTTTCAGCTACGATTGCAAAAAATATATTTGACTATAGTTTTGGTTTAGCTTGAGTTATAATGCTGAATTTTTGCTCACATACAGGGTGTTCGCCTCGAAAGTATATGAACTGTCAATACTAATGTTTACCAAAATGGCGGCAAAACAAAGTGGTATACCTTGTAGGCGGACACCCTGTATGTAGATGGTATGAAAGAGCACTTTCGCTTAAAAATAACTAAAAATATAAATTTGTTGAGATAATACTATTTTGCATTAAAGGGGCCCATATACAATGTGGCTGCATGTATAAATTGTACCGGAAAATGTAATAATGGATTTCTTTGATATAAAATACTACGTAAAAATGCTAGAAAAGAGCCAATTAAACTAGATGCCAGTACTCTTTAATCATTTATGTCGATTATGCTGCTCTCTTTGCACAATAAATATTTCTTAATAGGAAATTTCTTTGTTGTGAGTTGAGCTCGTCTCTGTGGTTTCAATTGGTTTGGTCCGGCTGCAACACAATCATATCGTTTGCAAGGATTGATAGGCTAATTGTTCAAAAAAAATGTGTTTTAAATTCAGAACGACATGATAAATATTCCCAGACGGAAAGGGAAGTCAACTACAGGTTTAATTATTCAACTTACACAGCCGAGCAGAACAGTTATTTTTGGAAGCCTCTACACTTTCATCATCAGTACTCATGTGCATTTTTTTTGTCATTAATTATTAGTTGGCTTACAGTTTGTAAAATTTTTTTGTTGAATTTAATTTATTTTTTTTTTGTACTTTGTTAAAGTCAGACAATAGAAAACAATAAAGTTAAAAATTACTTATTGATAAAATTCAATTCTTAATTTGAATAAAAAATAATATAACGGTCTAATTATAAAAATTTTGTGATTTTACGAGGCACGGCTGAAAATTTTTATATATTTTATTTTTCAATAAATTTCTTTAGGACACAAGTTGGTCGATAATATTTATTTTCAATCGGTATAACGGGGATCCACTGGAGTTAGCCTACTAGAATTAGGTATATCCACCGGTTGCCCCGCTGACTGCAATATAAGTGTTCTATCCAGGCACAGTGCTATCGATTGTGTAAGAAGAAAACTTTTTCTACACGGAATTAAATGAGATCTACAATCGTTTAATACCACTTTTTCACTAAAATGTAAAAATACTGTGTACACAATTTTGCAGACAGTACGGGCAATAATTTGACGTATGCTAACAATAGTTGGTGCAAATACAAATAAAGCAGACACAATAAAAAAAATGAAATAAACCAAAAAATAAAAAATATGAAAGAAAAACAAATAAAAACGTTATATTCGACCGGGTCGAATCTCAAATACGCTCCAAATATTTAGTAAGTAAATTTAAAATGTTTAACTGGGCGGGACAGAGTTCCTTTAAGACATCGCTGTACCCAATTTTAAATCTCTATTTTGAGAGAGTCATTCTGGGAAAAGCCGTGGGCGAGACGTTTCACCTCTGCAAGATCAGAGAACATCTCAGGTTCTTATAGGCTTAAGAAATAACATGTTTTCAATATTTACACAATTTTTGCAAATAATATCATACGTCAACGCCCACCAAAGGGGGCGGGGTTCAAAAATAGACTATATCATGCTTTCCACAGACAAACGTATGGGCATTGCTAGATCGTCTTAGACCTCTTCACTGATCAAGAATATATATACTTTATGGGGTCCAGTTCTTTTTGGAGGGTATTAAAACTGTATTTTGTCGGGGTCTCCTTGGCAAGGGCCGTGGGGAGACATTTCACCTCTCCCAAAAAACTCCAAAAATAAATATTTGAAATAATTAATTGTAAAACTAATTTTTTTATAGGGACACTTGGATGGCAAAGGGTGGAGGAGGGGGGAGGGCAGAGTAGTACCAGGTTACGTCCCAGCTTCCTCATTAAAGCTTAAAAATGTAGTTTTTAAGGAATGCAGGCTTAAGTAAAACAATTTGTTAAATTTTTACACTATTTTTGCATATAATAACGCCCACTAAAGGGGGCGGGGTCCAACAATTTTTTTATTTTTATTTTATGGCTCCAAGTTTAACGCGTTGGAGCTTCTTTGACATAAAAATAAAACATTTTCTTAACAACATTACAAAAAAAAAACTGTTCATTTTATCAACGGGCTTAAGTTCGAATCTGCAAGACTGCAAACCATTTTTTATTATTTTATTAATAAATGAATTTGTTCAAATTCTATTTATTATTTTTTATATTAAGATTAGAATATTAAGAATATTTTCAATAATCATCAAACCAGCAGAACGGATCAGTACTGATTTCGAGGCCGCTACGCCATCTCATCAGCGTTCTTTGTTCAATTTTTCCACTTTTGCAAGTGGTGCTAGTACGTAGGAATATCAACTATTTAACCAATATTTTAACGAATATTGAATATGAGAAGTTATCACATTCATTTTTTTAAGTTATTACATTATTGGTTAGTACGAAATTCCCCAACCCTGACGATTAATATTCCCAATATTCCATTTATCTCTTTTGCTTTTTCGAGAGCCATCGGCTGCTGATAACTAAAGCTTCTTTGTTATTTATGTTCAAGTAATTGAATTTAGTTGTCAATTTACAATGAACAAGTGCGCGTGCCCCCGCAATGTTTTAAATTATGTATGAATTTTTTTATTAGTCGAGCTTTCTTATTTATTTTATTAATAAATAAATTTGTTCATTAATAAAAATAGAATTTGAACAAATTTATTTATTAATAAAATAATATAAGAAAGTTCGACTAATAAAAAAATTCATACATAATTAAAAAAAAAACGTTAAAAATTATGTTGTTTTTTTAGAGGTTGGTTTAGTTCTTCTTAGGGGAACTTTTTTCCCTCTAGCCCGATTTAGCCCATCTCCGAACTTGACCTGTGCTATCCTTCAAGATATATTTATACCAAATTTCAAGGGTCTGGCTATTTTCGTTTGGACTGAATCGTGATTTCCACAGACGAACGCACAAATGGGCGGACATGGCCAGATCGTCTTAGATTTCATCACTGATCAAGAATATATATATATATATCACTTTATGGGGTCTTAGGGGGATATTTCGCTGCATTACACACGGAATGACAAAGTGCATATACCCTGCAATTCTTTTTTAGGAGTGTATAAATATGTAAGCAATTACCATTATTGCCATGACAGCAATATCCGGTGTAAACGCAGTATTAAACAATTTATAATTCTGTTAAGCAAATATTAATATTCTGATAAGCACAAATTAAATTTTATTTATAATAAAACTTCCAACATATTGCTTAGCAATTTCATGTTATATTCTTTAAAACTTTTTTTGTCTTGCTATTAAAAGCACCGCTGGACTTTTTATAAAGTTTAAAACACTCTATTTGACTGTTAAAAAAAATACCAAGAATTTATTTGTAAAATAAAAAGGGAATTGCCTTAACTTTCATGATAAATTGTAAAAAGTTTGGGGTAGACAGCAGCATATGAACGACTACCATAGGCGTAGAAAGTTAATTCTGTAGGGGATGGCAACAACTTGATTTTATTAAAGCACTTAATCAAATACAGGCACATAGACGTAGTTGACCCACAACAAACCAAAGCATATAATTAATAAATTAATTAACAAATTTATTAATTGTTTAAGAGTTATTTCGAAAAACCAGCACAATATTTTTCTTAGATATTTTTAAAGAATTCTTAAAATCTGCCAGTCCGAATGGGTTCCAGTTCACAGGAAATCTAAGTTTGACTTGTTGCAACGCTACTACCTTGATTCGATTCGGGCAAGCCGTTCACAAGTTATATATGTATATACACATACATACATACATAGTGACCCCCTCTCAGAAGTAGTCGGAGAAGTTTCGTAGGAACTCAGAATGTCGAGATTCGATGAATATTCGATTTTTGCAAGAAGGGGGGTAAAACCAATAACTTCTCGATTTTTTGAAAATCTTCAGTTTTCTTATAGAGAAATTAAGAAATATGTTCTTTAATGATTTCGTGAGTATCAATCGAATGATAGATTTTATATATAAGACAAAATCATTTGCTTTTGCCTAAAAAAAAATCTAACCACGGTCCTGCTAAAGACCACAATGAAAACAGGAATGTGATATGGAAAATTTGAATTTAGCTTTAGTTTAAATAGTATTTTAAACAATTATACCTTTTTTTATACAAATATTTAAAAAGTTTATAAGCGGTGATTCCCATGCCCAGTAACGCATTTGAAGGTCTGAACATATTTTACGGTATTGAAAATTTATACTGAAAACTTTATACAAATAACGCGTTACAAAGAGACGCTTGTGGTGGGGGTGATGCTTTAGCAAGGGGATGCGTCATTATACCTTTGGCCAATTCATTATATTATTTCAATTTAATAACAACATCTTCCATAAGCCCTTACATATGCTCGTTTATCGTAATCTTCGAAGAATCACCCACATCACAAAAAATATTTTTCATGTTTCTCTGTATTGGTTTCCTTCCACATTTCGGTATTCCTTCTTTAAATGCAACCACATGTTTTGTATTGAAAATAACACATACGCACAGTCATATAAGCAGACCTCTGATTACATATACAGACATACAAACCTACATTACATGCGAGTACAACACTATGAAATATTTGATAAAATCCAGTTGCAATAAAATTGGGAAAAATTATATTTTTTCAATTAAATCATTAACCCGAGAAATTAATTAATGAATTTTTGTTAGATTTGGCCGTTATAAGCATTCGTTACCCAGTAGAGGTGGAAAACTATCGATAGCTATTTTTTCTTGATGACTATCGATAGCATTATTTTGCAATCTATTGATATTTAAAAATTTATTTTCTTATTTATTATGCTCGAGGTAATTTTTTATATAAAATTATTTCAATTTTATTTTATTATTTAATATTTTGTTAATAATTTTTTAACATCATCAGGAATAAGTAGTAGGAAATTAAATTTATTCCTGATGATGTTAACAAATTGTTAAGGAAATATTGAATAATAAAATTAAATTGAAATAATCATGGCTATCATGACTAATTTTTCCTACGAAATTTTTCCCTAAAATAGCAATCTTGAAAAAATTCACCGTGAATGATTTCATGCTAAAATGAAATTCCCCTGAATCGTGAATGATTTTTTCCCGCGAGTTTTTTACTTTTCCCTTTCATATATTAGGTCGGGTTTTAAGTTTAAGTTTAAACCTAGTTTAACGAAGTCTGAAACTCTGATCTTTCCAGCAAACTGCGATTTTTTTTATTATATCATTAAGGACACACATTTTAAGCAAAACTAAGCTGTTCCGTCAAAATTTTGTATAAAAACTTGATAATAGTGGCAAAAATCTGTTTTCAGATTAACTAAACCTAGTTTAACTGAGATCCATAAAAATCCGACCTTAGTCTTTGATGGGGAATAGAGCAGAAAATGCAAGTATTTTCTATTATAATTCCAATATTAAAGTTTAAAAATTTTATTTTAGTGGCAAGATTCGTTAATAAGACACAAACTAATATTTTTTGCAACAAATTGCCTGCGTCTTTGTAAAATTTGTTGCTGCAATTCTAAGCACTAAGAAAATTTTTAATTTGTTTTGTTCGGTTTTCAAAATCTATCGAAATTATTTTACTACAAAATATTTGGAAATAATTTTTTTTTAATTATTACATAAATGTAAATTTTTGCAACACAAACTTTTTTCATTTTTTCTTTTATTACATTCACTGAGAACTGATAGCGGGAATCCACGATAGCATATTTTCTTTCGAGTGGAATAAAAATTTCACGTGAACAAAAATTCCACTTGTTATTCCCGATAGGAGAGAATTTTATATAAAAAAGGACCTCGAGCTTAATAAAAAATAAAATAATATACCCAAAATAAAGATCAATAACGATATATTTTTTTCTGTTTTAGGAGTAGGACCAGCACTCAGGGGATGACCCCCCTACACATGAGGGGATAGTATTGAGGGATCAGATTAGGAAAGATGAGACGATAGACAGTTTTTTTGTAGCTATTTCAACCTTTTTTTTACTTCGCCGGCTAATTTTTGCTACAGGACCGACGATAATTTTTAATCACTATCGTTACTAAGACTTAAAAATTTTTTCAACATCGGCTGACAAAATCATTAAATTTATTTTAAAATATTCAGCAAGACTGGAGAAATAATTGCGGCATTCCATATCGATAACAGTTTCAAGACAATCGAGTTACAAATTTAAATCGATAACGAGTGCCGTGGTTGGCACACCAATTTGTTTTGTTAAGAAATATTTTACTTTGCAATTTTGCAATTTGCTAACACGATGGTATCTTCTATATGTCGATAATTTTTCTAAATTTTCATAGTCTAAAATCGATACACCGAAATATTTCGATATCAACACTATCGATATTTTTCCATCTCGATTACACAATTTATTATAAGATTTACTAACAGACATTTCCGTTTCCTTTTGTGTTCATTTTCAAACCTACGCGCAGTATAAGTTTAATAATACAAAACTTTTCAGGATTATTGTGCGTAATGGTTACTATATACGAGTATATCTGTGGATGGATGCCAGTATGCTCGAGTAGGGATTTGAAAAGGGATTTACCATTGGATTTGTGTTTTTCGACTTTAAAATAAATGTATATTTTTATATAAGTACGTTACAACATAATATGAGGTTTTCTTTTGAAAGTTTTTCTGGTGTGTGTTTAAAAATTATATGATTGTTGTTGCTGCGTGTGTGTGTGTGTGTGTGTGGGCAATAAAGGAATCGCAAAATACGAGTATAACAGTGGCTTTTTGTTAAATACAAGAATGACTGACTGTAATTCCTATAGAGAGAAAGTTTGTGCAACTGATTCTGTGTTTATGTTCATCCATTTATTACGTTGAGAAAAATTTAATTAAATTAAGTATATAATTTGTTAAATTATTCACACGTACAAATGTAACACATACATACATATTTTGGGGATTTTTTTTTTGTTCGAAATGATTTTGTCAAACATACTTTCTAAATATTTTTTTTATATACAGAGCGCTAAATTAAAATAAATGAAGAAAAGTTTTTTTTATAAAGGAAATCATACACACTTTCACATATAGCCCTATTCTAATTTATATGCAATACCTTTAATATTAAAATAAGAAGCAAAGTTATTTTTTTAACTTAAGTGCTAAAAAACAAGTAAAAACGTTATATTCCAGCGGGACGAAACTTAAATACCCTCCAAAAAAGCAAATAAAGACTCTATTTGTATTCTTATTAAAATTTACATTTTTATGGCGTTCGGCTTAAGTAAACAAGAAAAAAAATTTATTTTGCTGCGGTCGTTTCCAATGTGTTGGGAGAAGCATGACTCAGATATTTTATATCAACGTGCAAAAAAGGGATTGAGATAAGTTAAAAATGTTTGACCTGCTGGGTTCCTTTAAGACAATTCTGTGTCGAATTTTAACACTCTATATGGGGTCACTCCGAGAAAAGCCGTGGGGGAGACATCTTAACTAAATCGTATAAACTTAAAAACTAAATTTTCTGGTATTATTTAAGTGTAGAAAAAAAAGTTTTTTTTAATAAGGTCATTTAGGGGGGTGTAGGGGTAGGGACGGGAAGATTTTTAAACCTTCGTCTTGAAGGTTTAAAAATGTAATTTTTAAGGAATTTAGGCTTAAAGAAAACAATTTGTTAAATATTTACACTATTTTTTCATATAAGATGTAACTTAAACGCCCACTAATGGGGATGGAGTCTAAAAATAGACTATATTGTGTTTGCCACAGACGGACGTATGGACAGTGCTAGATCGTCTTTTATTTTTTTTTTAGGAGTAGGACCAGCACTCAGGGGATGACCCCTACATATGCAGTGCATTGCGCTGGAACTAGGAAAATAGATTTAATCACTGATCATTAATATATAAACTTTATGGAGTCCAATTGTTTTTGGGGGATAGTAAAACTGTATTTTGTCGGGGTCGCTCTAGCAAGGATCGTGGGGGAGATATTTCACCTTTGCCATAAAACACTAAACATTAATTTTTGGGATAATTAACTGCAAAAGTTTTATTTATTTTTTATAGTGTCATTTGGTGGGCAAAGCGGTAGGGCAGAGGAGGGTCAGGTTACGTCTCGGCTTGGTCATAAAAGCTTACAAATGTTATTTTTAAGGAATGTAGGCATAAGTATTTTACACTATTTTTTATATAATAACGTCCACTAAAGGGGGCGGGGTCCAAAGATTAATTTTATTTTATTTTATGGCTTCAAAGATTAATTTTATTTTATGGCTTCAAGTTTAACGCATTGGACCTTCTTGGACATAAAAATATACTATTTGCTTAAAAAGATTACAAAAAAAAAAACATTAAAAATGATGTTGTTTTTTAGAGGTTGGTTTAGTTCTTCTTAGGGGAACATCTTTCCCTCTGACCCGATTCAGCCCATTTACGAACTTGACCTGTACCATCCTTCAAGATATATTTATCCCGAATTTCAAAAGGTTCGCTCTTTTCGTTTGGACTGAATCGTGATTTCTACAGACGGACGGACGGACATGCTCAGATCGTCTTAAATTTCATCACTGATCAAGAATATATATACTTTATGGGGTCTCAGATGGATATTTCGCTACGATACACACGGAATGACAAAGTGGGGGGTATGAAAACATAACGGGCTACCGTGCAGGAAATATCAATAGTGAAACTGTACTGACTTACTATTGATTTATAATACCCCAGACGATGCTATTTACTAAAGACATTTAATATGTATGTGCGTGTCATTGAACTGACGTTGGTACTAGTGGTACTAGTGATTCACTAGTACCTTTTATTAATTTCAGACTACACTTTCGAAATTTTTTGAAACAGATGTCCATAACAAAAATGCATAGTTTCTTAACTTTTGGAGTTCTATAAAAAAAATAATAATATTTGTGCAAATAATTTTGTTTAATATTAAAACAAAATAATCAAAATCAGTCATCTGCCGACGCCACAAAATTTGCGTCTCATCGTCGGCCCTGTAGCAAAATTAGCCGGCGAAGTAAAAGGTTGAAATAGCTACAAAAACAACTGTCTATCTTCTCATCTTTCCTAATCTGTCCCCTCTGTTCCGGCGCAATGCATTGCATATATAGGGGTCATCCCCTGAGTGCTGGTCCAATATAAAAAAAATATATATTAAAATGTAAATGCTTTATTACAAATGTCGCTAAACCGTCACCACAATAGTAGACAAATAGTAGACCCCTTTAGGGTAATATAACAAAAATAGTAACTAAAAAGCCAAAGCAATCGAAAAATTGGCAATTTGCCATAACGATCGCACTGCTCATGCGCCTAATTCACTACGTCTTAGTCGGAACAATTTTTATTCCAGTAATTAATCTGCCTTATTGTGAAAGCCGACATCGGAGTCACATCAACACTACAGCAAAAAATTGTAATTTCTCGGCTCTTTTTCGACAACAATTGACTACTATTCACACGCTCTATTAATATTATACGACTTAAAGAATACTAACATGTCAGTGTCAATAGTAAGTAACAAGCAAGTGATAATTTTTGCTGTCTAGTTGACGTCACATCGATGTCGTCATTTATAATAGGGGTATTGTTTCATTATTTTCTTAGCAACAATTTTATATCAATACCTATAGGGTGTTTAATTAAGCGCTTCCTCCCTAAGAATTTAAATAAAACCAAGTGAGTGTGAAATATCATCGAAATTTCTTATTCGTTTGAAAGAGCTATTGATGCCATTACGTTCAAATATGCGCCACGACTTCTCTGTGCGTAGAGCGCATACGAGAATTTGGCAACTGCAGTTTGTTGACTTAAAAAAAAAAAAAAACGCCACAAGAAAAAGTCTAACGGAGCCAAACCGCACGATCACCTCCCTTCACTTATACGAGGGATGCCCACTGCTTTCAAATCGCTTGTACAGAATATTCAATGTGGCAGCAGCTGTATACCGGTGTCCCGGTCTTCCAATTTATGCCAAAGGAAGTTCGTAATCATCGAAATAAAGTGATCTCCGTGGGCAGTGATGTCCTGTCCAATGCGGCTCTGAAAGAATTATAGACCGATGATGCCGCTAGCCCAAAACCTACTCTGAACAGTAACTTTTTGG
Source organism: Linnaemya tessellans (assembly GCA_951800035.1). Lineage (NCBI taxonomy): Eukaryota > Metazoa > Arthropoda > Insecta > Diptera > Tachinidae > Linnaemya > Linnaemya tessellans. Next base: position 35,442,183 of record OX637536.1, on the reverse strand, counting down.
AAGCAGTGACTCTTTTTTGGAATTGAATGCTTTTGGAGCTCATGTGGATTTTTATTGTCCGAAATTCGACAATTTTGTTTTTGTTCCGCAAATGGACTTCTTCTCTGAAGATGATATTTCGATAAAAATTAGGGTCAGTTGCCGACTGCAAGAACTAAGATTCGCCGCAAAATAATTCATTTATTTGTAAACTCTAACTGTCGGCCATGCCCCAGAGTTCAATTCTGTTCGGAAACGGAATTAATTCCGTATTTTGGTTTTTCAAAAAACGTTAAGCGAAGCAATTTTTTGGAATGAAATAATTTTTAATATCATGAGCGGAATTAGCTAATGAAATTGAAAAAGATTTTATTCCTTTCCGAAAAAAATCGGATTCTCTGAGGTGGCTGAATATTTGAAAGAGTCATTATCAAGGGCAGGAATTTTCATAAATCGAAAAAGCGTGTTTCAACAAGTGTAATATAATTTCTAGGAACTCACTCGGTTATATAAATTGAAATAATTACGAATTATTTACCGACAAAAAATAGTTGGATTTATTCGATAACGGAAAATTATTCTGCAGTTATTCGAACAACTATTCACCGCCGGCATACTCTATCCTACTGACTGGTGCTTAACAATTACAAGAATATCTTCTAGATTTGAAAATCAATACGCTTCGATACATGAAAATAGATACGACTGGAAAATTTGTAATGCATTGCATGAATGTGGTTTTCAAATGTGGTCACAGTACTCAACAAACAAGGCTGAAGTTTTTCCACAAACAACCACTTGTTGTTGTTGCTGTTGTTGTTGTTAAGTGAATACAATTTGCTTCAAAAAGCTTTACATTTTCTATTGTGTTCATAGAGTGCAACAAACAGCGGCACTAGCAACAGTACAGTTTCGCTTTAAGCCCCAAAGTTAAAAATCCCAACAAAGCAAAGGAATAAAGACACTCAAACGCAAAATTGTAGGTCAATAAAACTACAGCTGCAGACAGTATGGAACATTTGAAATCCAAAATAGCTGTGGTGACTGGTGCCAGTTCGGGCATTGGAGCCAGCCTTGTTAAGGATTTATTAAATGCCCAAATGATTGTTATCGGTTTGGCGCGTCGCATTGAACGTGTCATGGAGCTAAAGCAACAATTGCCCAAAGACCAGCAACAACGTATGACTCCCATGAAATGTGATGTATCAAATGAACAAGAAGTGGAAATTGTTTTCAAGGAAATCACGAATAACTATGGAATCATTTATGTATTGGTCAACAATGCCGGTTGTTTGCATTTGGGACAATTGTGTCGAATGCCGTCGGCACAAATTCAACAAATGCTGCAAACCAACATTGTGGGTGTTGTGAATTGTACACGTTATGCGTTCGCTTCCATGTTGCAGGGCGATAAAACCGGCCATGTTGTATTAATCAATAGCATAGTGGGCCACAAAGTTCCAATTATAGCAGGACATATGCCGATGTTTAATATCTACTCGGCCAGCAAGTACGCTGTAACGGCCATGAATGAAGTCTATCGCCAGGAGTTCCGTGAACTAGGTTCCAAGGTCAAAGTTACGGTAATTTAAAATGTTCTCACTTATAAAACGTAATGAGCAGCTGAAAATAGTCTTTCAAAAATTTTTTAGAGTATTAGCCCCGGCTTGGTTGACACTGAGCTCATAACGGACAAACAAAAGAAAATTGCTGGAGAAGCTATTCTGCGGCCAGAAGATGTTTCGCGTGCTGTCATGTTTGCCCTGACTTCACCGCCACATGTACAAATCTATGAACTGATTATAAAGCCAATGGGAGACATTCTCTAAGTTAGAAATAATTTTTATTCGTATGGAGGTAGAATTTTTAATTATTCTAAATAATATTTTATTACATATATTTATTAAGATGGAGGGCTTTCTTATAAATTTATTAAAAATTTTATTTATTAAAATTTAATATTAATAAATAAAATTTTTAATAATTTTCTAAAAAAGGCCTCGTATTTAATAAATATAATAAAATAATGGTCAATAAAAGTTAACAGTAATTATACAATAATAATTAAAAAAATATTTGAGAATTGCTTATTAATTAAAATTAAAAAAATTAATCCATACAGCAACAGATGATTTTTGAAACTAATTTCAAAATTCTCAAATAGTTGTTATTAACTTTTTGAGCTTTAATTTGGCAATTTATTTTATTATTTATTAAGCTCGAATTCTTTTTATAAAATTATTACAAATTTTATTTTTTATAAAAAAATTTCTACTAATTTTATAAAAAATATCGAGTTTAAAAATATAATAAAATAAAAATTAGCAGTAGTTATACAATAATATATTAAAAACTTTTTAAATTGCTTATTAATTAAAAAAAATCAATACAGCAACAGGTGATTCTAATGAGTTTTTTGAAAATAGTTTCATTATTCTCAAATAGTTGTTATTAAATTTTTAACCTTTATTTTGGTAATTTATTTTATTAATTATTAAGATCGAGGTCTTTTTATAAAATTATTAAAAACTTTATTTATTAAAATATAATATGCATTAACAATTATTTTAAAATTATATTGACAATTATATTTTAAAATTAACAATTTATTTTTACTAATTTTATAAAAAACCTCAAGCTTAAAATTATAATAAAATAAATAAAATAAAAGTTAAAAAGTATTTCATTGCTTATTAATTAAAAAAAATCATTACAGCGACAGATGTTTCTAATGAAATTTTTAAAAATAATGTGTTATTCTCAAATAGTTTTTGAAATTATGTGCATAAAAAGGTTGCCTAAATCACGTATGTATGTATATGGAATCGGACTATAATATAGTTTTTAGCTTTTATCATGCTTTATGACTTCGTTTGCTTCTTGCATCAGTACTCTTATGTGAGTAAAATTTACACTGTAAGTTTATATCTTTAACATATACATATGTATATCTATATTCATAAGTTTGTGTAACTAGATACATAAGTACATCACTCTTCTGTTCGCAAGAAATATAATAATCCCCCTCATTCTCTAACTACATACGTACATATGTATATCTCAATATCACGTCAAGACAATATCAAAAATAAGACATACGAATACTCTTTTTCCTCGCCATTTGATTACCTTTAACAATCTCTTATTATTTCCTAGCCCTTGGAAAATAGTCAGAGGCTGTTAGCAGTAATCAGTTGTCGTAACTGCCCTATTTTTGGTATTGTCTGAACATGAAGTTGACAAATAGTTACAGAATAAGAGGGAATATTTGTTTGACCATTTCTCTTCAGTGTTCCATACATACATACATACTCGTACATGTGTGTACTTAAACGCACCTATTATTATACTATGGTTTTAATAAATTCGAATGTGAAATAAATATCTATGTGCATCGATTATACAAATTGTTTTAACTACTTACATGGTTATCCATTATTATTTCTAACTTCCCTTAGAATATATAATATATATAAAATTTGGAAATCTAGAGTTTTCATTTCTTCTAAACCATTAGATTCTTAACATATCCCGCCTTTGAACTAACATAGATAGAGCACAGTGTAAATAAGATTTCTTAGTCTGCCTAATGTAGCCTTCGCTATATTCAGGGGCGATCAAAATATTTGTAGCATAACTTAAGGGTCTAGTTCTATTTATTTTAGAAGAAGTTGATGCATAAGAATAAAAGTTATGAAAGACGATGGAAAGCAAAGGAATGAAATTAGTTTGCAAAAAATTTTACACGTGTCGCATCGCAGCTCCGTGAAAATAATTAAAAATGTTGTCATTAAAGTGTGTAATATGTGTTTTTGTTTAAAAATATAATTTATTAGTGTTAACAAATAAAAATTAAGTGAAACAAGTGTATGTTTATGTATATATAATGATGAAAGTCCCCATCGATCTTCAGAAAGTCAATGTAAGTTGCATACGTACTTCTTGTGGTTAAATAAAAAATATAATCGTTTTTATCATACAGTATGTGCACACATGTATATAAGTACATAAATATGTATGTACATATATACATATGTACATACCCATACATAATATATTATATTAATATATACAGTCTTGTTATTAAGTGCGCCATCACATATTGCGTTGTTATCATACCTAGTGCCTGCATACCAAGTGCATATTCACATGCATACATACATAAGTACATACATAAGTACATACATATGTACATAAGTACATACATGCATATGTACATAAGTACATACATATTTTTTTTTTTTTTTTTTTTTTCTTGGACCAGCACTCAGGGGATGACCCCTACATATGCGATGCATTGTGCCAGAACTAGGAAAGTTGGTTATGGGAAGGAGGATAGAGGGAGTAGTGTTTGTGGACGTTCGATTTGAACCTCCCCAAGTTAAAACTGACAGGAAAGACCTCTGCTGGAAGTTTGTTCCACATACGAACCGTTCGGCCAAAGAACGAATTTTCTCTGTAATGCGTGGTGCGATTCACTGACAACTCAACCACAAAAGGATGTGCCCTATGTGAAGAGCGGGTAGCTCGCAGAAATAAACGGTTATTCGGCACAAGCTCCCTTATTTCACCAGAACACATTCCGTTGTAGTATCGGTAGAACAGTGAAACACACCCCACGTTGCGTCGATGCTCCAGTGAGTCAATAGAGTTGGCTACCCTACTGTCACCGATGAGCTTCTTCGCTCTCTCTTGTACGCGGTCGAGCAACTTCAAAACAGACTTTGAAGCACCGGCCCATACATGAGAGTTGTATTCCATCTTTGGTCGGATGTAGGTGGTATATATATTGAGGAGATCAGTTGGGGTGAAGTATGTCTTACACCGTCTTAAAAAGCCGAGACACTTGAATGCTTCTTTTGAAATATGAAAAATGTGATCTGTCCATCGAACGTCACACTGTATTTTCATACCAAGAACATCAAGAGCTTCTGATTCCCCAATACCTATACCACCCATAAACACGGATGGCGCAGAACCCTCGACCAGCCGCCTATGCGTAAGCACGCAGCACTGCGTCTTATGAGGGTTAAAGTTAACCCTGTTCGCGAGGCCCCATTCGGAGATTGACACGAGATCACTTGTGAGTGACTCGTTCATACTTTGTCTCCTGGCGTCAATCTCCTCCAGGCTTGGCCGGCTGGTGAAAGAGAATGAATGGATAATGCTGCTATCATCCGCGAAAGAGTAGATAGGATTTGAAGTTTGACATAGAAGGTCATTTATAAAGATGAGGAAGAGAGTAGGAGATAGAACAGAGCCTTGCGGTACCCCTGAATTTACCTTGAACTCGTTTGATGAGACCCCGTCTATAACAACTCGTATAGTGCGGTCTCTGAGGAAGCTCGCTATGAAGCGAGAGAAATCATCACCGACACCAAAAGCAGTCAGTTTTGACAGAAGTGCATCATGCCACACTCTATCAAATGCTTTTGAGATATCTAGAGCCACCACCTTACTCTCGCCGAAATGGTGAATCGAATTGCACCATTTTTCTGTTAACAGAGCGAGCAGGTCTCCTGTAGAGCGAGCTCTGCGAAAACCATACTGCCGGTCGTTAAGTAAGGTGTTGGTCTCCAGATACCTTACCAGGTGGAAGTTGGTCATACTTTCCATGACCTTGGAAATTGCAGAACAGACTGCAATTGGGCGGTAATTTTCGGGGTATTGCGCCTCTCCCTTCTTAGGGATCGGCGTTACATTGGCTAACTTCCAACACATCGGAAATTTACCGGCATGGTACGATGCACTAAATAGCTTAGCCAATGGACGCGCTAGCGTCGAAAAACACTGCTTCAAGACCAGTGCTGGAATGCCATCCGGCCCAGGAGACTTGTTTATGTTGAGATTCGCTAAAACCTTTTTAACTGCACGTGGTCGAAAGAATATTCTTGGCATAGTAACTGATACTCTTTCCACCACGGGCAATTGCTGATTGCTACCTGGCAAGCAAGAATTATCTGCAAACATCTCAGCCAAAAGGTTAGCTTTATCAACAGGTTCAGTGAATATTTGATCATCCCTTAAAAGAGTTGGAATTGATGAACTAGCTTTATCCTTTACTCTTTTAACGAATGACCAGAAGCTTTTACTACCTCTCGTGGCGGTAAGAACTTTAGCACGAAGGCGCTGCTCGTATAAAGCTTTTTCGCGCCTTAGCACTCTGGCACACGAAGACCTCGCTTGTTTGCGCAGCGCATCAGTATTTGCGTTTTTGTTATTCCGCCAAGTACTGAATGCTTCCTCTCTGGATCTGATTGCCTCTTTGCAAGATTGGTTAAACCAAGATTTTTGTCTCGGCTTAACCGAAATTTTTTTGGATGGGATGAAGTATTTCATTCCCAGCAAAATTATATTTCCAACCATTTCCGCCATTAAATCGATATTTTTATCTAAGAAACATAGTTTCCAATTGAAAGTACGATAGAATTCGTTGAGCTCTGCCCAACGAGCTTTTTCGTATACGTATTTTAAACGTTTCGTGGCTGTGGGTGAAACGTTTCGAAGTGCCGAGAACGAAAAAGAAGCGGAGATGATACAATGATCCGAATTACCGAGAGGTGCACTGACGTTCACTTCATACTTTTGAGGGTGTGAAGTTAGGAACAAATCAAGCGTATTTAGTTGGTGCCCTTCAACACACGGTATATGTGTTGGTTCATTCACTAGTTGCGCTAAGTGATTATGCGCGGCGAATAACTCAACATATTGGCCCTCTGAAGTTGTGTGGCTCGAATGGCGAAGCCACGATGAGTTGTGGACATTGAAATCACCAGCAATAACAATTTCACTGTCCGGACAACTTTCGAGGATTTTTGCTATAGAATCGGAAAGGGAATCGAAGCCCGATAAAGTTTGTTCCCTTCCCGCGTTTGGACTTCTATAAAGGAATCCGAAATGCAAACTATGTGCCCTGATCTTGAATTTAGCCCAAAGGCAGCTAAATTCTGGATCATACAAGCCTAGTGATTGCTGGCTTTGGTACACAACATCATTGCGTATATATAATGCAAGACCACGATGAAAGTGAAAAAGGGACAGAAGTTGATACCCAGGCACATAAAAATCCTGTGGGTCAGCATCCTCAGATACCTGGGTTTCACTTAAGGCTAAAACATCCGGCCGATAGAGACAAACGTGAGTATAAACTGAGAAGAAGAATATATGTACATAAGTACATACATATGTACATAAGTACATACATATGTACATAAGTACATACATATGTAAATACGTACATACATACATATGTACGTAAGTACATACATATGTACATAAGTACATACATACGTACATAAGTGCATACATAAGTACACACATACATATGTACATAAGTACATACATATGTATGTACATAAGTACATACATATGTACATAAGTACATACCTATGTACATACATACATATGTACATAATTAAATACATATGTAAATAAGTACATACATACGTATGTATATATATATATGTATGTACGTAGGTTTGTAAATATGTATAAAGGGGTGTTATTAAATGCCATCAATATTGGGTTTCAGATACTCATTAAAAACTTCTAGGTGACAATTTATTAAATGGACCCCCACTGCACATGCAAAAGTTGCCTCATACAAAATTCAATATATATTTCATCACTCAATTCGTTTTTTTTATGTTCCATGTACACATTCTATTTCTTCTAAAAATCTCCTGCAAGTAGTTGCCCCTAGAAATATTCTTACGAATTCAGCGTACATTCCTTGAAGCGAAAGTTTAAAACAACTGGCAGCACAAAGTCAATATTGCATGAACTAATATTAAATCGGGAAACAAATAGGTGCCGTAACACTTAGGGCAACGTATTGGCAATTTCCTTATAAGGCCCTATCTATATTTCTATCACTTAGAGCCCTACCAGTGGAACATTTGTATTTTGATGATTTAGGATAATGTGACCACCCGTGATCACGTTGTTTGCCATTTCCCGACATGGCGATCACGAGTGGAAATGTTCTGCATACATCTACCATTGAAACATAATTAGTTCGGTCCCAGGATGTAAAGCTAATTGACCTGGACTTTGTAGTTTTGGTCTGCAAATGCCTAAGAGTAAAGAGAAAATGAGTAAAAAAATTTTGGTCCCAACTTGTCAACCCGCGAATAACCACAAATCAGCACGCGGTCCAACGGTGCACGTTTGGCTATAAGTCCTATATACATATAATATACACGAACAATGGTTCAAAAATTCAAATTCAAATTTCTGCCACACCATTAGCTTCTTGACACTTCCTCACCTTTGAACTAAAATAAATATATAAGGCACAGTTTATATCAGCTTGAGCTGCCTAATGTAGCCTTCTGTTATTTGCTGGTACAATCAGAATATTTACAGCATAATTTAGGGGTCTAGTTCTATTCATTTTAGAAGAAGTTGATGCATAAGAATAAAAGTTATGAAAGACGATGGAAAGCAAAGCAATGAATTTAGTTTGCAAAAAATTTTCGCACGTGTTACATCGCAGCTCCGTGAAAATAATTAAAAATGTTGTAATTAAAGTGTGTAATATGTGTTTTTGTTTAAAAATATAATTTATTAGTGTTAACAAATAGAAGTTAAGTGAAACAAGTGTATGTTTATGTACATATATACATATAATGATGAAAGTCCCCATTGATCTTCAGAAAGTCAATGTAAGTTGCATACGTACTTCTTGGGGTTAAATAAAAAGTATAATCGTTTTTATCATACAGTATGTGCACAGATATGTATATAACTACATAAATATGTATGTACATATATACATATGTATGTACATACCCATGCATATATTAATATATACAGTCTTGTTATTAAGTGCGGCGTCACATATTGCGTTGTTATCATATAGTGCCTGCATACCAAGTGCATATTCACATACATCCATACATATGTACATAAGTACATACATATATATGTACATTAGTACATACATATGTACATAAGTGCATACATATGTACATAAGTACATACATATGTACATAAGAACATATATATGTACATAAGTACATACATACGTAAATAAGTGCATACATAAGTACACACATACATATGTACATATGTAAGTACATACATATGTACATAAGTACATACATATGTACATAAGTACATACATATGTACATAAGTACATACATATGTATGTATGTACATAAGTACATACATATGTACATAAGTACATACATATGTACATACGTACATAAGTACATACATATGTACATAAGTACATACATATGCACATAAGTACATACATATGTACATAAGTACATACATACATATGTACATAAGTACATACCTATGAACATACATACATACATATGTACATAATTAAATACATATGTAAATAAGTACATACATATGTATGTATGTACGTATGTATGTAAATATGTATAGAGGGGTGTTATTAAATGCCATCAATATGTTTTTAGATACTCATTAAAAACTTCTAGGTGACAATTTATTAAATGGACCCCCACTGCACATGCAAAAGTTGCCTCAAAAAAAATTCAATATATATTTCATCACTCAATTTGTTTATTTTTATGTTCCATGTACACATTCTATATCTTCTAAAAATCTCCCGCAAGTAGTTGCGCCTAGAAATATTCTTATGAATTCAGCGTACATTCCTTGAAGCGTAAGTTTAAAACAACTGGCAGCACAAGGTCAATATTGAATGAACTAATATTAAATCGGGAAACAAATAGGTGCCGTAACACTTAGGGCAACGTATTGGCAATTTCCTTATAAGAGCTCTATATATATTTTTATATACAATATACACAAACAATGGTTCAAATATTAATTTCTACTACACCATTAGCTTCTTAACACTTCTCACCTTTGAACTAAAATATATAAGGCACAGGTTACATAACCTGCTTGAGCTGCCTAATGTAGCCTTCTGTTATTTGCTAGTACAATCCGAATATTCACAGCATAATTTAGGGGTCTAGTTCTATTAATTTTAGAAGAAGTTGATGCATAAGAATAAAAGTTATGAAAGACGATGGAAAGCAAAGGAATGAAATTAGTTTGCAAAAAATTTTACACGTGTCGCATCGCAGCTCCGTGAAAATAATTAAAAATGTTGTAATTAAAGTGTGTAATATGTGTTTTTGTTTAAAAATATAAGTTATTAGTGTTAGCAAATAAAAATTAAGTGAAACAAGTGTATGTATACATATAATGATGAAAGTCCCCATCGATCTTCAGAAAGTCAATGTAAGTTGCATACGTACTTCTTGTGGTTAAATAAAAAAAATATATGTATGCGCTTTTATCATATAGTATGTGCATACATTAGTACAATCATATGTATATACATACATACACAATCATATACATACATACATATTTACACTTGTTATTAAGTGCGCCATCACATATTGGTCAAATATGTACATATGTATGTAGCTACTCACTAAAAACAAAATAAAAAATATATGTATTTTTATCATATAGTTCCTACTTACATACATACATATATGTACATATACATACATATGTACATACATATGTACATAAGTATCTATAAAGTTACATACATACATATGTATGTACATATCTACATACATATGGAAATATGTACATATGTACATTTCAAGGCGTGTTATTAAAAGCCATCAGGATTGATTTTTAGATACTCATCAAAAACTTCTAGGTGACAATTTGTTAAATGGACCCCCACTGCACATGTAAAAATGTCGTCATACAAAATTCAATATATTTCATCACTCAATTTTTTTTGCATGTTCCATGTACGCATTCTGTTTATTCTAGAAATTTCTCGTAAGTAGGTGCGCCTAGAAATATTCTTAAGAATTCAGCGTACATTCATTGAAGCGTAAGTTCAAAACAAGTGGCAGCACAAGGTCAATATTGAATGAACTAATATTAAATCGGGAAACTAATAGGTGCCGTAACATTTAGGGCAACGTATTGACAATTTCCTTATAAGCGCTCTATATATATTTCTATATACAATATACACAAACAATGGTTCAAATATTAATTTCTACTACACCATTAGCTTCTTAACATTTCTCACCTTTGAACTAAAATATATAAGGCACATTTTACATAAAGTGCTTTGGCTGCCTAATGTAGCCTTCTGTTATTTGCTGGTACAATCCGAATATTCACAGCATAATTTAGGGGTCTAGTTCTATTAATTTTAGAAGAAGTTGATGCATAAGAATCAAAGTTAAATAAAGACGATGGAAAGCAAAGGAATGAAATTAGTTTGCAAAAAATTTTACACGTGTCGCATCGCAGCTCCGTGAAAATAATTAAAAATGTTGTAATTAAAGTGTGTAATATGTGTTTTTGTTTAAAAATAAAAGTTATTAGTGTTAACAAATAAAAATTAAGTGAAACAAGTGTATGTATACATATAATGATGAAATTCCCCATCGATCTTCAGAAAGTCAATGTAAGTTACATACGTACTTCTTGTGCTTAAATAAAAAATATAATCGTTTTTATCATACAGTATGTGCACACATATGTATATAACTACATAAATATGTATCTACATATATACATATGTACATACCCATACATAATATATTATATTAATATATACAGTCTTGTTATTAAGTGCGCCATCACATATTGCGTTGTTATCATATAGTGCCTGCATACCAAGTGCATATTCACATGCATACATACATAAGTACATACATAAGTACATACATATGTACATAAGTACATACATGCATATGTACATAAGTACATACATATGTACATAAGTACATACATATGTACATAAGTACATACATATGTACATAAGTACATACATATGTAAATACGTACATACATACATATGTACGTAAGTACATACATATGTACATAAGTACATACCTATGTACATACACACATACATATGTACATAATTAAATACATATGTAAATAAGTACATACATACGTATGTATATATGTATGTATGTACGTAGGTATGTAAATATGTATAAAGGGGTGTTATTAAATGCCATCAATATTGGGTTTCAGATACTCATTAAAAACTTCTAGGTGACAATTTATTAAATGGACCCCCACTGCACATGCAAAAGTTGCCTCATACAAAATTCAATATATATATTTCATCACTCAATTTGTTTTTTTTTGTATGTTTCATGTACGCATTCTATTTCTTCTAAAAATCTCCCGCAAGTAGTTGCGCCTAGAAATATTCTTACGAATTCAGTGTACATTCATTGAAGCGTAAGTTTGAAGCAACTGGCAGCACAAGGTCAATATTGAATGAACTAATATTAAATCGGGAAACAAATAGGTGCCGTAACACTTAGGGCAATGTATTGACAATTTCCTTATAAGGCCCTATCTATATTTCTATCACTTAGAGCCCTACCAGTGGAACATTTGTATTTTGATGATTTAGGATAATGTGGCCACCCGTGACCACGTTGTTTGCCATTTCCCGACATGGCGATCACGAGTGGAAATGTTCTGCATACATCTACCATTGACACATAATTAGTTCGGTCCCAGCATGTAAAGCTAATTGATCTGGACTTTGTAGTTTTGGTCTGCAGATGCCTAAGAGTAAAGACAAAATGAGTAAAAAAATTTTGGTCCCAGCATGTCAACCCGCGAATAACGACACATCAGCACGCGGTCCAACGGTGCACGTTTGGCTATAAGTCCTATATACATATAATATACACGAACAATGGTTCAAAAATTCAAATTCAAATTTCTGCCACACCATTAGCTTCTTGACACTTCCTCACCTTTGAACTAAAATAAATATATAAGGCACAGTTTACATCACCTACTTGAGCTGCCTAATGTAGCCTTCTGTTATATGGTGGTACAATCCGAATATTTACAGCATAATTTAGGGGGTCTAGTTCTATTCATTTTAGAAGAAGTTGATGCATAAGAATAAAAGTTATGAAAGACGATGGAAAGCAAAGCAATGAATTTAGTTTGCAAAAAATTTTCGCACGTGTCACATCGCAGCTCCGTGAAAATAATTAAAAATGTTGTAATTAAAGTGTGCAATATGTGTTTTTGTTTAAAAATATAAGTTATCAGTGTTAACAAATAAAAATTAAGTGAAACAAGTGTATGTATACATATAATGATGAAATTCCCCATCGATCTTCAGAAAGTCAATGTAAGTTACATACGTACATCTTGTGCTTAAATAAAAAATATAATCGTTTTTATCATACAGTATGTGCACACATATGTATATAACTACATAAATATGTATCTACATATATACATATGTACATACCCATGCATATATTAATATATACAGTCTTGTTATTAAGTGCGCCATCACATATTGCGTTGTTATCATATAGTGCCTGCATACCAAGTGCATATTCACATGCATACATACATAAGTACATACATATGTACATAAGTACATACATACATATGTACATAAGTACATACATATGTACATAAGTACATACATATGTACATAAGTACATACATATGTACATAAGTACATACATATGTACATAAGTACATACATACATATGTAAATACGTACATACATACATATGTACGTAAGTACATACATATGTACATAAGTACATACCTATGTACATACACACATACATATGTACATAATTAAATACATATGTAAATAAGTACATACATACGTATGTATATATGTATGTATGTATGTACGTAGGTATGTAAATATGTATAAAGGGGTGTTATTAAATGCCATCAATATTGGTTTTCAGATACTCATTAAAAACTTCTAGGTGACAATTTATTAAATGGACCCCCACTGCACATGCAAAAGTTGCCTCATACAAAATTCAATATATATTTTATCACTCAATTTGTTTTTTTTTATGTTCCATGTACACATTCTATTTCTTCTAAAAATCTCCCGCAAGTAGTTGCGCCTAGAAATATTCTTACGAATTCAGCGTACATTCTTATTTATTTATTTATTTATTTATTTATTGAGACTAATATTTTTTTTTTTAATTACAGGATTTGTTAATAAACATATTTTAAAAGAGAACTTAAAACTATAAAGTATTATTTTAATTTCATTACTATTATTAATTGTATATGCAACTTGCTTATCGACCTTAAGGAAAAATATTTACATGAATAAAAATTATGTAATACGAGTGTTGTTATAAACAGTGATTGCTCCCGTCACTTAGCTACATTAGTAGAGTGTTACCTACATTTAATAAACTTAAAACTAACAGAAATCTTATTACTAACTTACACAACTAAAACTTAAACTAAAATATACTAAACAAACGAAAATAATAATAGCTGCCTGTTCGTCAACGCCACCAGCCAGTCCTCGACGGAACAAATAACATTCAAAACAAAAATAATTTTTAAAAAAATTTGTTTTTGTTCTAAACATTCACATCCCACCGAACGACAGCCCCCGACATCAGCGAACCGGCAGTAAACAAAATAATAAAATACAAAATTACTACCCTCTGTGAATTCCTGGAGTAGTACATGAGTATAAGTTTTGACCCGGATAACTATAAAGTGGTTGTTTTAAAATTCCAATACTGGAGACATATTGCGTATTTGACCAACTAAACTCCCGCTCACGCGATAAAATCTCCTGAATAACACTGCCCTCAAAGTAAGACAGTCTATCCACAAATCTTCTCATTAAATCAAGAGCATAAAACGATATAGGAGCAAATTTAGCCTCTCTATATATAAATTCATTAGAAAATCTACGATTTATATATTTAAAATTCTTTTCTATACATTTTCGAACAATATGGCGCTCGAAAATTTCCATTCTTTTCATGGCCGTTTTTGAAATGCTGAACCAGATCGGAAATGCATACAAAAGAATCGGTCTAATGCTTACTTTGTACAAAAGTAATTTAGTTTTCTTTGATAAATATTTGCTATTAAACAACTTCGTAAATATTCCTTTAATCCTATTGGCCTTATTAATGTTGTAAGAAACATGATTATTAAATTTCAAAAGTTTATGAAAGTTGATTCCTAGGTATTTTAAACTATCCTTAAATTTAATTTCACTGCCATTCAACGTCAGCTTCAAATTCTTGCTTTGCGGAACAACATTATATTTGCATTTACCAGAAGCGTTTCGAATACAAATTGCATTACTTTTAGTTGCGTTGATTTTTATTCCCCAATTGGAATAAAAATCGTCAACTTTTTTTAAGTGCATCGAAACATGTTGGAGTGCAACAAGTGGAGACTCATCATGAGCATAAAGAAGCGAGTCATCAGCATAGAGTATGCTTCTAGAGTTATGAAGTTCATTAGGAAAATCATATATGAAAATATTATACAAGTGAGGTGCAAGCACCGATCCCTGGGGAACACCACAATTAACCTCACCCTGAGATGATACCATGTCCCCAATCTGGACGCAAAATTTTCTCTCATTGAAAAAGCTTTTGAAAAGTTTTATAATGGAAGGATCAAAGCCAATTTTTATCATTTTGTATAAAATACCATCATGATATGCCCTATCAAAAGCCTTTTCAACGTCAAGAGATACGGCAACAGTACACCTACGTTCTCTTAAATTTTGAATGATATCAGAATGAAGTTTTAACAGTGCATGTACTGTGGAGTTACCTTTCTTAAACCCAAATTGCACCTGCGGAATATACGAATTGTCTTGACCCCTATCCATCTTCTCACGAACAATTCTTTCAAATATTTTTCCAAGATTAGACAATAAAGAAATCGGTCTAAAGTTGCTTATGTCGCTAATATTTCTCTGCTTGGGAATAGGAACAATTCTAGCAATTTTCCAGCCCCGCGGAAAATAGCAATTATTCAAACAATTATTGTACAATATGGTTAAGTACTCAAGAGCCTTCAATGGAAGTTTCCTTATGATATAATTTGAAACATTATCTAAACCAGACGATCTCTTGTTATTAATAATCTTACAAACATTTGAAACAAAATTTAAATCCGTAAACTTTAAATCCCTGAAATTATTTAGTGCCGTATTCTCATCATTAAATGAAAAAGGTTCTGGAGCCTGAAATATTGCATCATTGATTGACTGAGTTATCTCCGAAATATTTCTGTTAGGTGCAAATCCCTGAAAAACAGTGTCAAAATGATTTTTAAAAGCATTTAATTTCCCATTCATGTCTGATATGTTGTTACCATTTACAGAAACATTTTTAACGCAACTACGATTCTTGTTCCCTGTAATCTTATATATTTGCTTATATGCCCATGGACCGGGTCTAATTTCTTTCAATTTGTCATTTAATAAATGCTCCTGTTCATTTTCAATCTGTTCCTTGATAATTATTTTTATTAAATCAATCTGTTTAGAGATTAGCAAATACTGGGGAAGTCTTCTATTTAAGGTCCTGGTATAAAGTATTTTCAGTTCCCTCTGCCAATTATATTTAATTCTGAGCATTTTTCTTAGTTTATCTGAAGGAACAAATTTTCTGTTTTCACCTCTGACAGTTTTAGAGTGAATTTGAGCAACAAAACTAACTGTAGTATTGAATTCTTCTAAAAAATAATCTATTTCTAAGTCAGATAAATTTCTATTTTTAGGTGGAAAACGATTTAATAAGGTGTTGCACACGTCAGTCTTAAATTTGCTCCAATTAGTATTTTTATAGGAGACATAATTACTAGGAGCCTTTAAAATAAACTCATACTCCAAAAAATCTATATGTAATCCAAGTGGTAAGTGGTCAGAAAAGGTAGGAAGTGTAAATGTTCTATAATTCGGAAGGAAAATATCTAAAATGCGATTACTAACAATAAAATGATCTAAATGCGAAGAGCCTCCCGGATATGTAGGAAGCAAATCACAAATTCTTTTAACAGAAATGGATTCGTTCTGAAGCCAATTTGAGAGCACTTCACCGTTATAATTATTGATTAAATCACCCCACGAAATGTGCTTCGCATTTAGATCACCGCCCAAAACCAATCCATCGTAACGATTGGAAAACTGTAATATTAAAGATAGTCCCTCACAAATATCTCGCCGATTGCAATTAGATTGAAAATAAATAGAGCCACAAATAATTTATTTAACGCTGCTGTTTATAGAAACATCAACCGAGATGAATACATTCGGAAAACGAAGCCCATTAATAGCTACCTGTGAATAACATATGTCCTTCCTAAGAGCAATACCAACACCTAATGTGCTATTATCTCTTAATATAGAATAACTATCGAGATATAAATTCGAATTCAGAGAGAAATGCGTTTCCTGTAAAAAGGCAATATCTGTTTTAAATTTATCTAACAAGATGTTGAGTTCGATCCTCCTACCTGTGTGGATAAGAGAACCAACATTAAAAGTAACTAAGTTCATAGAATTACGGACCATATACATCTTGAATATCCTTAATTAATATCAAGCACTCCTTTTTCGCCTGATCATCTGTAAGTGACTTATACGTCTGCAAAAAATTCTCAACTTTATGTTCCAATGTTAGTGTGCCTGTAGAACAAAGTAACGCCGCTACCCTCATAAATTCCTGAATTAAAGCAGGCTTCCTTGGTTTCACCTGCGTTGTATCTTGATTAAATAAACTAGCAAATGATTTATTTGCAACTATATTAGACTGGTTTAATGCCCTCCCGATATTACTTGCAGCCTGTTCTTTCCTGTTCTTTGACTCCTGTAAAGATTTTCTCTTAACAGAAATGTATTTCTTGTAAGCGGGACAACCCCTGTAATTAGAAGTATGACCACTTTCCTTACAGTTAACACAAAATGGTGGTACATTACTATTTTGGGTAAAAGAACATTCCCCAGGAGCATGCTTCTCATTGCATTTTAAACACGAAAATGGACGACTACAATTCTTGGAATAATGACCCCATTGCTGACATCTCCAACATTGTGGCACCTTAGTACTCGTCTTTGGCCTTTCCCAAGATATTACTTGATTAAAAATAAACTTTAAGCTAAGTAACTCACTTACTCTACGATTCGGTTTCAGGTATATTAAAAATAAGCCAGTATCAATACCCTGTCTCTTTGAATATTCAGTGGAAAATTTTACAACGGAATCAACAGTATCTGGTACTAACCTATCGATTTCAGCTTTAATTTCGTTAACCTCAGATCTGAAGTATAATCCTCTACAAATAACACCTTGACGTTTATACTCCTTAGGAGTAAAACTATAAGAAGGAATTTCCTTATCCTTAAGCAACTGCATCATCTCCGAATGAGCGGATGGGTCCCTAAGGTACAATTTACTTTTGTATCTCGATTGATTTCTAATCTTAAATTCAACATTCTTGGAGTTTAGTTGATCAATTAAAGATTTCATATTTACATTTTCCAAGAAAATCGGAGGACAATAAGAAACCTTGTTCATTACATTTGTTTGTGCAACCTTATTAAAATTGGAAACTCCACAATCCACAATTCTATTGCTAACAGGAATTTCAGACTCCACATGCAAATCTCCTAACATTGAATACTTATTTGTACGATTAACATTCTCAACAAACTTATCATTACTTTTAAAATTACAATTTGACAAATCAATTCTTACATCACCTTGAAATTTCCTTTTTTTGTTGTTGACCAGTTGGAATTCATCATCTAAAGAAGGCATTGACCCCATTTCTTCTCTCCGATTTGTTTCTGGTGTTTGTGTGTCTAAACCCTCTTCTAACTCGTCATTCAAAATTGCAGTTTCTTCTGCTAAAACTGCATTCAAAAATTGCTTTCCAAGATGGGACTTGCTAACAGCATCTTTCTTGTAAGGAACACTGTTCCTAGATGTTGTATTTTTTACTTTTAGTTTATAATCTGTTGAACTTGGTTTCAACAAAGAACATGATTGCTCCCGACTGGCTGATGCTTCCTTATTGGTATTTTTCATCATGTTATTAGGAGGTCGACCTCCAGACTGATTTAACAATGGATCTTTTTCCATCACATCAATTTGATAATAAATTTTTAGAAATCCAATATATTGTTAAATTTTTCTTTTTTAAAGCAAAGAAAATTAATTTATTTTTTTGACAGAAAAAACAAATGAAAAAATTTTTAATTTATTTGAGCTCTTTAAAACACGACCGATACGTTCAGCAGTTGACAAGAGAATCCAGCGTACATTCCTTGAAGCGTAAGTTTAAAACAACTGGCAGCACAAGTTCAATACTGAATGAACTAATATTAAATCGGGAAACAAATAGGTGCCGTAACACTTAGGGCAACGTATTGGCAATTTCCTTATAAGAGCTCTATATATATTTCTATATACAATATACACAAACAATGGTTCAAATATTAATTTCTACTACACCATTAGCTTCTTAACACTTTTCACCTTTGAACTAAAATATATAAGGCACATGTTACATAATCTGCTTGAGCTGCCTAATGTACCCTTCGGATATATTTGGCATAATGGAAATATTTACAGCATAACTTAAGGGTCTCGCTCTATAATTTTTAGTAGAACTGGATGCATAATCAAGAATAGAAGTTATGAAAGACGATAATAAGCGGAGGAATGAAATTAGTTTGCTAAAAAAGTTTACACATGTCGCATCGTAGCTCCGCAAAAAACTTAAATAATATTATAGTTAAAGTGTTAAAAATGTGTATTAAAAAATTTATATTCTTTTCTTATAAAATAAAAGTGTTTAGTTGCTATTACAAGTGCTAATAAAAGGAACTTGTGTGAAACGCGTGTGTAGAATGGTGCCATTCTCTGTTGGTCTGCAAAGAGTCAGTGTAAGTTCCAAGTGTCATATTTGCTTTTTGTGTGGAATTAAAAAAATATTGCATTTCTGATATCGTAAACATGCAAACATACTTTTATACATCGACATGATATTATACTTACCATCAGTAGTGATTAAGACTGAAAGCTTCCAGGCTCTAATTTCGTCATACAAAATTATACACTTCTGTCTGTTTGTGTTCTTGTGTTTGCTGCTGGCTAAACGCATAGACTACGAAGCCACAGATGCCGGTGTAGATTCCGCCTTTAGTTATAATGAAGGTAGGCAATTTTCCTGAGCTGCATTAATGCATTGTTGTTGCCGGCCCGTTACAATGACGATGGCGTAAAACTTTACCGACACCAAAAGAGCGAAATACAAGTTACTTATCTCCTCATTTTTCTCAACTTGTTTATTCAACTCTAATCCAAACCTTTCAATGCATTTTATGGTTTGGTTTCGTGATACAAGTGCTGTGTTGTTTTTGCACATTCCTTTTGTATACCCTGTTTCTTCTAAAAATTGTTTCTAATTAGATACGCCTGGGAGTATACTTAACATGTTTTAATGAATGTTTCAAGTCGTAGGTTTAAAGTATCTGGCAGCACAAGAT
Source organism: Linnaemya tessellans (assembly GCA_951800035.1). Classification (NCBI taxonomy): domain Eukaryota; kingdom Metazoa; phylum Arthropoda; class Insecta; order Diptera; family Tachinidae; genus Linnaemya; species Linnaemya tessellans. Next base: position 35,421,868 of record OX637536.1, on the reverse strand, counting down.
CAATATTGTTTAAATCTATAGAAGATGGGCAACAATAGGTGCTCTTTCTCGCTATGCATTTTAGCAAATCTTTTTTCCCACTTCCTAAGAATAGCCAGGCACATATACATGATGTCTGTTTCCTCATGCGCTTATATATTTACATATTTGTACATGATATAATTAGAAGTATATGAAAAAGGCCTAGACAAATTTTGGAAATCGCGAATGTTCATTTCTTTTATACTACAAGCCTCTCAACACTTTCTCCAACAAGTTAAAAAAAAACTTGCAAATAATGGCAAGTATATAAGCTACCGTTTAAATTGCTTCTAAATAAAAGTACTCGAGTTGCCTAGTGTAGTCATAATATATATAGCACGACTTAGGCACAAATTCTATTAATTATTATAAGAAATTGATGAACAACCCAGAAATAGAAGTTAAGGCGATGGATGAATAATAGCATCGTAGCTTCGCGAAAGTAATTAAAATTTTTATACTGAAAATATATAAAATGTGTTTTATTAGAAATAAATGTTGCTAATTGTTCTTACAAGTGCTAGCACATGGAAGTTACACGAAACGCGTCTGTGTATTGATGCAATTCTCTGCCGGCGAAACTAAAAGCCAATGTATAGGCGTGTAAACAAAAAAAATTCATATTTAATTTCGTATATACTATAAATACATATATCCATGTATTTATATAAACATGACATTATCTATAGATGTTATCATTAGCAGCAAGGCAAATATTCACTAAAAACTTGTAGGTCATACTGTGTTTAATGGACCCCAAATATACGTGTAGAAGTTTCGATACTAAATTGAATACTTTTCGGTTCGGTTTCCAGAGGTTGCTATGGGCTGGACTAGCTAACACATACACTACGAAGCCTAAAACAACGGGTTGTATGCTGAACTCAGTCACACATACCATATCGAATTATTTTGTTCTGCACCAGCTCCAAGTTTTAGCGATTGTCTGCTGAATCTTTGCCATTTATGCACTAGACAGAGTGCAAAATAAATTATTTATCTACTCATATTTTTTGATGTTCCAAGCAAAAAATAAAAACAATTGTGTGATTGCACATCCTATTATTTAAATTATGAATTTTTATTAGTCGAACTTTCTTATGTAAATTGTTAATTTTTTCAACGGGTCCAAGTTCGAATCTGCATGACTGCAAATGATTTTTTTATTATTTTATTAATAAATGAATTTGTTCAAATTCTATTTATTATGATTATATTAAGATTGGAATATTAAGAATATTTTCAATAATCATCAAACCAGCAGAACGGATCAGTACTGATTTCGAGGTCGCTACCACGGTTGCCACTGAGTAAAAAAATTTTTTAACAAAATTTTCCGAAAATGTTACCAAAAAGTTACCAAAATTTTTTTTATAAAAACAAAAATCTTTATTTTTATTATAATAAAAACAACAACTTTTATTAATAAAAAAAATAACATAAAACGTTTTAATTCATTTTAGAACATAAATAAATATTTCAATTCATTATACCTACGAATTCCGTATTTAATTTAAATAAATTATTTAATATTGCAGTCATTTAAAATAATCTTTTGCTGACCAAACATAATGACATTTGCATATTACGCCGTTGAACAATTTGGCGCACATTCACACAGTTGTTTTTAATGATTTTTTTCCTCAGTGTTGAGTAATACGGAAAAATTATAAAAGAAAAGCAATAATTTGATAGTTTGTCAAGCCTTAAAAACAAAGTTACCAAGTTACCAACCCTAAAAAAAATTACCAATTTTGGTAGAATGTTACCAACTGTGGCAACTGTGGTCTCTACGCCATCTCATCAGCGTTCTTTGTTAAATTTTTCCACTTTTGCAAGTGGTGCTAGTTAGTAGGAATATCAACTATTTAACCAATGTTATTAACGAAAATTGAATATGAGAAGTTCCCTGGTTTGATGATTATTGAAAATATTCTTAATATTCCAATCTTAATATAAAATAATAAATAGAATTTGAACAAATTCGTTTATTAATAAAATAATAAAAAAATCATTTGCAGTCATGCAGATTCGAACTTAAGCCCGTTGAAAAAATTAACAATTTACATCCTATTATTTTTATTTATTGAGACTACTTTTTTTAATTACAATATTTGCTAAGAAACATATTTTAAAAGAGAACTTAAAACTATAAAGTATTATTTTAATTTCATTACTACTATTAATTGGTTATGCAACTGATTGCACATTCCATTCTGTTTCTTCTAAAAATGTTCCGTAAATAGATACTAAGCATTTTGCGATGCATCGTAAGTTTTAAGTAGATGGCAGCACGAGATCGATATTGTTTATGTTTCTGCATATTGAAACGGGAAACATTAACCCTAGAATATCATACATATTTTTGTAGAGTAAATATTTTTGTATAGTTCGTCGAATCGACGACGACGATATACGAAAGTTAATGAAAGAAGACCGGCAACAACTAAATCAATGAAACTTATTTCTTTCAATTATTTGTTTTGTATGTTAATAAAAAAAGTAAACATAAATTATGTTTTTTTATTATTAATTTCCCATAAAAGCGCGTTTCATACCCCTACTTCATTTGGCTGACTTTTTAAAACATGCCATGGGAATTCATAAAAAAAGAAGTTTACATAATCGATTAAATTTGCTTGCATTTGAAAATTAACAAATTGAGTAATTAAAGGAATTTGTTTTCAATGATTTACAAATGAATAACAAAATTCTATTTTGTGTAACCCGTGGTTACACAAAAAAAAAACTTGTCCAATACAGAGAGTTCTATAATTGCGCGCACATAAAGGTCATATCAGCGGCTACTGCTATACGAAAAATCAGGTATAGATATATACAAATAGAGGAAGAGATATATAAAACGTAATCATGAGTCGTCGAAACGACGAAGAATGCTATTAAAGGGTTAAAAAGTGTCGGTTCCCATGGTGTATTTTTGGCCTGCCTTGTTATGACAATTTCATATATGATTACGGTGACCATTCGTCCTTTTTTAAGAGGACAGTCCTCTTAGATAAACAAAAATTAAAATGTTTTTTTTTTTTTTAATTGAAATGTCCTTTATTGTCCTTTTTTTTGATTATTATTACTTTTTTGTTTAAACTCCAAAATTAAAAGTTTTAATTTTTCAATACAATAAAAGTCAAAATCACCAATACAATAGAAATTATTATCATCATATGGATTGTGCAGAAATGAAAATCTTTTTCTCAAATGACTGTAATATTTCTGAACATATTTTAAGTTCTGGGCATACTTTGTTTAAAAAATATAAATATATGTAAGTAACTCGGCCATGCCTAGAATATATGCAATTGACTATAAATGGTAAAACCAATTTTTATTACATTTCTAAATGTCCTCTTTTTTGGGTTGAAAAATATGGTCACCGTATATATGATATGTATGCACATTACTAGTGATGAGAAGGTGTTAAGGTACTAAAAACTTCTACATTGTTTAACGGACCACGAAAACTTCGTAGTAATAATGTGAATTTCATTATCGCATATTGCATGATGTGTTTTTTCTACTATGCTATAAGTGTTACAATGCACCTAAGAGTTTCACCAAAAATTTCCTTAAATTAGTTTTTTTGTACAAAATGGCAATTAATTTGTGTTCAAGTTGCTTACAAGTTGTATGTGCGATGTATAAATAAAAAGTGATATATAATAATATAGCATATATGTATGTATGTAATTACATATCGCTAAAATAATAATAATAAAAGTTCTAAATTATTAAATATGTTCAATAAATATTATTTCGGTTCGCTCGGTATATAAATAATATTAAAAGTGTCATCATACATCTTCCAGTTCAACGTGTCAATGTAAGTAAAAAACTCCTTTTATAGTATATTTACAATGAACATGATTTTTTATTATAAGTATGAATTTTCTTAATTATGTGTTGTTGTTATCCTCATTGCTATAGTTTAGTTTAAAAGAAAGTGTTCTCATTCTAAAATTTATTTTAAAATTTTTATCTATTGACTTCAAATTTTGAATACGAAACGTTTCTAGGTGCAAAAAGCAGAGTAACAGCACCCACCTTCGTCGGCCCTGTAGCAAAAAATTAGCCGGCGAATTAAAAGGTTGAAAAAAACTACAAAAAAACTATCCCCTCAATACTATCCCCTCGTTTTCAGTTCCGGCGCAATGCATTGCATATATGTATAGGGGTCTTCCCCTGAGTGCTGGTCCAAGATAAAAAAAAAATTATGTGCTTGTTCAGATTACATGTTGTATTATACTGAATTATTTTCCTTTTTAGTGATCTTAATTTTGATTTGCTATTATTTTATCAAATTTACTCAACGTTTATTGATCTCCTTAACAGCGGTATAATTCGTCGTAGTGTTAAAGCTAATTTCTCTACGGCATTTAAATTTGTAATTGTGTCGGCTTAAATATAATATTGCCGATAGTGTTGCAGTAGTTTTATTGGGAGTGTACTTTTAGAAGAAAATTAGAATACGGTTCTCTTTATGATATTTTCTTCATTATTTCGTTATAAAAAAATTATAACAATAAACGTTTTTTCTTTATATGGTGTTGAATATGAATTTTTAATTCAGTCAATCTCCCTTATTTAGTAACATTTTGTCAACGTCACATCTTTCGAACCGGTCAAGTTTTTACTGTCCGAATTTTTTTTTATAAAGATAATTTGTTTAACTTTCATTTCACGAAGGAATGGGCAATGGGAAAAAATTTCTCACTTAATTTGTATTTATAATTGGGCTGAATATTTCAATTAAATTCACTTTTTTGATAAATCTCAAGTTATTGCCTAAAGCAAAATTGCTAAGAATTTAATATACCTGACATATTTCTATTATAAAACTAAAGTTGTATATTTAATATGTTTAAAGAATTCTTTGCGTTTGTATTCGTACGTTCAACTGTGCTGGAATGTTAAGGTCATTGCTTAAGCGTTATAGTGCAAACCGACTACAAGTGCAATTAAGTACTTGGCAAATAGGAACAAAGTTGTTGGAAGATGTTTTTGCTGGCCACTTTCCTCTCAGTTTTTAAATGCTTGTGTATGTTTTTAGAAAAGGTCAAGGCGTTTGCACATGAACGCAATGTTACGTATTAAAATACGTTTTGAGAAATTTACTCAGCTCATTTATACGGCCAATATAATTGCAGCTGTAATCAACAAAAATATATACATTTTTATTTATTAAGGTTTCCAAAAAAGTGAACTGAATATCACATTTCATAAAAGTAAATTTCTTCTTATGTAAAATTTTGTTATAGCCTCCAAAAAAGAATTGGAGGATATATTCACTTTGTAACTCAGGCAAATAAACCCGTAAGACTCCATGCGGTATATATATATTCTGCATCTGTGATGAAATCTAAGATGATCCAGTCACGTCCGTCAGCGGAAAACACGATACAGTCCAAATGAAAAGAGCCAGACCCTTGAAATTTGATATAGATAAATCTTAAAGGATAGCACAGGTCAGGTTCGTAAATGTTCTGAATCGGGCCAAAGGAGAAATGTTCCCCTAAGAAGAACTAAACCAGCTCTAGAAAAGAACATGATTTTCTAAGTTTGTTCTTTGTAATTTTGTTAAGCAATTGATATACATATTTTTATGCCAAAGAAGTTCCAAAGCCTTGAACTTGGAGGCAGAAAATTAGAAAAATCCATTTTTGAACTTTGGCCCCTCTAGTGGACGTTGAGGTAACATATTACGTGGAAAAATAGTGTAAATATTTAACAATTTCTATAATGCAGTACGAGGTTGGCTTAATAAGTACCTGGCTTTTTGAATAAAGCACGGGTTTTTATATAAAAAGTTATTTTATTTTTCAACACAGTCTTATTTGAGTTCAATATCATTAATTTTACGTTTCTCCAATTTTTTTTTTGTCTGCCGAAAAATATAGTTTGTCCCGGTCATCAAAATAGGCATTTGTTTGTGTCATGATTTCGTCGTTGGAGTCAAATCTCTTTCTGCAGAGCCATTTTTTTCAAGTTTGGGAACAAGAACAACTCACTCAGGGCGGTTAAATTTGGAGAATAGGATGATTGAGGGAGCAACTCCTGGCCCAATTCATAGATTTTTCCCATGAACTCTTAATTGCGAGCAAACGCGGCAGTGGTCATTCAAAATTGAAACCTTGTGTTTCAAATGCGAAGAAGCTTCCGAAAAAGCTTAAGTCGCATGCATTTAAGCAAAAACATTTTTTGGCCAATTTTTTAGGAAAGGGGTACCTCTTTGCAAAAAATCAAGTTTTTGGTTGAAACACAATTTTACCCAATTTTGCTCAAAAGGTGTTTATTTTTAAAAACTGAGTATTGAAAGGTGTTTCAAATGCGAAGAAGCTTCCGAAAAAGCTTAAGTCGCATGCATTTAAGCAAAAAAATTTTTTGGCCAATTTTTTAGGAAAAATTCAAGTTTTTGGTTGAAACACAATTTTACCCAATTTTGCTCAAAAGGCGTTTATTTTTAAAAACTGAGTATTGAAAGGTGTTTCAAATGCGAAGAAGCTTCCGAAAAAGCTTAAGTCGCATGCATTTAAGCAAAAAAATTTTTTGGCCAGTTTTTTTAGGAAAGGGGTACCTCTTGTGAGATGCCCATATGCCTATCGTTTCCACAATGTCTCGCACTTTCTAACTCCGATCGGCTGAAACCATATCGTGTCAATAAGACATGTCCCTGTGCATAACCCTCTGTTCCAATTCCAGTTAATGTGACGCTAGAAAATGTACGGCATTCACCGTAGAATGTTTATATTTGAATCCGAATTGTTTATCGCGAACTAAATGTTTTTCGTTACAAAAACTATTAATATTATTGTTTACGCACATTTCGAACACTTCACTAATATTTGACAGTAAACTTATTGGTTTTTCACTCAAAATGTCACGAACTTATTGATCCGCCCTCGTACTAAGAAAAATATGTATTTACATACACACACACACGTATCTATATAGAGATACATATTTTCACACACGAGAACAATTTTACAGTGAGCGAGCGCGGGCGATTTTGAAAAAAAGATTCATCCTCGTGCGTGAAAGTACGTGATGCCATGAGCGGCTTAAGTATTGCAGTGCGTGAGCGTGAGGGAAAAAATTTGGGTTTCGTGGTCGTGAGCTTAAGTTTACTCACGCGCACATCTCTAATTATTATACTTCTCGGAAAAAGTTTTTGCTATAAAATAACTTACCTGAAGCTAAAATAGTTTTAAAATTGAAATCATTAAGTACACTGTGAAGAAAACCAAGACTTTGCCAAAATATTTAACAGTCCTCTTACCACTAATTTTGGCCGTGGCTACAGGAAATGTTAACGTGTATCGGTGCATTGATGTGAAAATTAAGTCTTCATTTTTTGTTTTGTCTCTATAGAACTCGTAATTATTTTGTCCAATTTATCATATTGCTCCCGTTTATTTTAATTATCATTTCTTAGTGAAAAATTGTTAATTTCCGCTATCAATTTTTTATGTCTGCTTATGTTTATTTTTTTTTGGCAACCAAAAATGAATCAGATATTTTTTTTTTGTTTAGTTTCAACTTGTAGTTTAATGAAACTGTCTTTTATATTTTGTTCATTTCTATTCGCCCTTCTCTCTTCCGTTTCACATAAATTTGAATTCTTGTTTATTATTTGATGACATTACCGAAATTGCTTTTGGCCAACATTATAGACGGCACCCAGTGTCATGGGGTTCTGTGAAGGGACCAAAGGCTGGCTGGCTGCTGGAGTTGGAAATTTTAATTGTTGTTATAATTAGATTATGATGTCACACTTACATATGCACGTGTATGTTTACATGGCCGGCCATAAAATTTATTTTCTCTATGTTAAGGTTGCAGCTTTTAGTAGTTGTACTGCTCGAGTTGGGTGCTGGTCGTTAAGGTGTCCTTCCTGGCTTTACTTTTTATTTATGAATATTTATTTTCATGTTTTTCTTGGCCAAGTTTTTGCTGAAATTCTGATGTTAATAATAATGTTACATTTATCTACAAATGCCTGTGTTTTGCTGTTTGTTTTTACGGCATTTTATAAATATGTATAAAAAAAAAACTTTTTAGCACTTGTGTGTACTTAATGCTCATGTAGGCTGCTTTATTTATATGATGTATTAAGAGTACATAAATGTGGTCCATATATATGTACATTATATACATACATTAGTTATGTGCATAATATTTTATGTGAACTTTTATGTTTGTCCTTAAACATGTGGGTAATTATGGTTTCATACCGCTCTTGTTGGCTATTAATTTTTCTCCTTTTGTTTGCGACACACTGTAGTGTTTATAATGGGATATTATTTCTCCACAACAGACTGTTAATTGTGTTTATAAGCCAGGTGTGTTCTCCAGCTATAGATAAACTATTTTAAATTGGAAATGAAGACAAGAATAGAGGAGGTGTTAAATGGCCGTACTCTTTCTCATTGTTATTACATGAATTTTATTGACGACGACTGATGTGATTGTGCTGGCACCGCCACAAAGGAATTTCATGTGTTCTTCATGCATTATTTAATAAATACTCCATTTCCGTGGTAAACAAGTAAAAACGTTATATTCGACCGGGTCGAATTTTAAATACCCTCCAAATATTTAGTAAGTAAATTTAAAATGTTTAACTTGGTGAGACAGAGTTCCTTTAAGACATCACTGTACACAATTTTAAATCTCTATTTTGAGAGAGTCATTCCGGGAAGGGCCGTAGGAGAGACGTTTCATCTCTGTAAGAGCAGAGAACATCTCAGGTTCTTATAGGCTTAAGGAACAAACATGTGGGTGCTGTTGGCTGAAGTAGTAGAACACGAGACTATGAAGCGGAGGGTCGTGAGTTCGAGCCCGCGCTGAGTCATGAAATATTGTGTTGAATTCTTTTGAACAGCATTAGTGCGTGGTTGTGTTCGTTGTTGCCAGACTGTTTCAATGATGAAGGCATAGTCACTGATCACTGAACATAATTGGCAGCGACTGACACTATCATGTACTAAAAAGCAGAGTAACAGCACCCACCTTCGTCGGTCCTGTAGCAAAAATTAGCCGGCGAAGTAAAAAAATGGTTGAAATAGCTACAAAAACAACTGTCTATCTTCTCATCCTTCCTAATCGGTCCCCTCAATACTATCCTTTCGTTTTCAGTTCCGGCGCAATGCATTTCATATATAGGGGTCATCTCCTGAGTGCTGGTCCAAGATAAAAAAACATGTTTCAATATTTACACTATTTTTGCCTATAATATCGTACGTCAACGCCCACTAAAGGGGGCGGGGTACAAAAATAGACTATATCATGTTTTCCACAGACGAACGTAAGGGCATTGCTAGACCGTCTTAGACTTCATCAATGATCAAGAATTCTGTTTGGAGGGTATTAAAAATGTATTTTGGCAAGGGCCGGTGGTAGACATTTCACCTCCGCCATAAAACACTAAAGAAAAATTTTTGGGATAATTAAGTGTAAATTTTTTTATAGTTTAATATGGGTGGCAAAGGGGAAGCGGGGGGTGGGGGGTGTGATAGGTTAGAGAAGGATCAGGTTACGTCTCAGCGTCGTCATAAAAGCTGACAAATTTCCAAGGAATGTGGGCTTAAGTAATACAATTTCTTAAATTTTTACACTATTTTTTATATAATAAAGCCCACTAAGGGCGTCGCGGTCCAAAAATTAATTTTTTTATTTTATGGCTCCAAGTTTAACGCGTTGGACCTTCTTTGGCATACAAATATATCACTTGGTTAACAAAATTAAAAAAAAAAAAAATTGAAAACCATGTCGTTTTTTAGAGGTTGGTTTAATTGTTCTTAGGGTAACTTGTTTTCTTCTGGCCCGATTCAGCTTATTACGAACACGACCTGTGCTACCCTTTGTACCAAGTTTCAAGGGTCTGGGACAAACATCACACTGGAAAATCCTAAGCCATTTCAAGTTTTTAAAGACGAACTAAATCAATGGGCTATAGAATTGCATACAAGAGATTGGCAGCACTCTACCGTAGGTAGAGTGACTAGAATTCGATGGCAAAACCCAAATGGTAACAAGACAAAGGAAATCCTAAGATTAAGTAGGCCAGCACTATGGAGATTGGTTAATTTAATAACAGGACATACAGAGTTAAGAAATCACCTGGCACGCATGGGTATCGTTGACGATATAACATGCAGAGCCTGTCAGGAGGATGACGAAACACTTGAGCATTAATTGTGCTACTTTGCAGCTTTTAGTCAAGTCAGGAGACAAGACATTTAATCTGGAGATTGTACAAGGGATGGAATTTCTTAGGGGTTCTAATTGGTGAAGCTTAAGAAGATACATTGAGGAAACTAGGTTCTTAACGTAATCAAATTCGGAGGTTTCTATGGTTTTTAATGTAGGCTCCCTATAATAGAATGGGAACTCCGTATAATAGAGCGCGCAACAAGACTATAAGGCCTAAGTGTAATCCTAAACGGACTGGGACAGCTCTTGCTTCAGCCTACCCTAACCTAACCTTTAAGGGTATGGCTCTATTCGCTTGAACTGAATCGTGATTTCCACAGACGGACGGACGGACGGACATGGCTAGATCGTCTTAGATTTCATCACGGATCAAGAATATATATACTTTATGGGGTCTTAGAGGAATATTTCGCTGCGTTACACACGGAACGATAAAGTGATTTCCACAGACGGACGGACATGGCTAGATCGTCTTAGATTTCATCACGGATCAAGAATATATATACTTTATGGGGTCTTAGAGGAATATTTCGCTGCGTTACACACGGAACGATAAAGTGAATATACCCTCCATATTCTTTTTTTGGAGGGTATAAAAAGTGGATGACTGAATATCGATTTGGCCGTACAAGCACCTAATATGCCGAATGTTCTGAACGCCCAGTTGAGGTCTCTACATGTGAAACAATTGAAAAAATTCACGATATGGAAACTGAGAGTGAGAGAGATTGTGGAATCTCACATGGCTCAGTGGTTTCTATTTTAAATTATCTCTTCGGTATGAGAAAGTTGTCCGCAAGAGGGGTGCTGCGTTTGCTCACAAGAAAAAGGTGCACTCATGCCCAGTTTCTGTGGCAAAAATCCATGACTTGGCATGCGAATTATTCCCCCATCCGCTCTATTCTCCAGATTTAGCAACGAGTAGCTATTTCTTGTTCCCAAACTTGAGGACAGAGACGACGAATGAAAGAGACGACGAAATCTTCTCGCAAACAAATGACTATTTTGATGACCTCGACAAATCATATTTTTCGAGGGGTTGAAAATAATTGGAGAAATGTTGGACTAACTGTATTGAACTCCAAGGAGACTGTGTTGAAAAATAAAATAACTTTTTATATAAAAATCTGTCTTTCATTCAGGGACTTATAAACCCAGCCTCGTATTAACAGATGGTGCCTTACGGCAGGATTGTTGCATTTAAAGTTACTGCTAGGGAGGTTCAAAAAGTCAATTCCTGCTAATCGATATGTTCTCCTTAAAGTTGCCGAACATTGGCCTTGGTTTGAAAATTCTCCATAACAATAAATATTATTGTTAGTATCAATCGGAGTGGGAAAATGATCCAGACTTAGATAACCCTATTTTACACATCTCCAAGATTCCTATTTGGCAAATGATGTAACGTAACTTATAGGCCGTTTTTAACAAAGTTTTTGGGTTTCATTAAGGACATTTTGCTAGCACACATACTCGTACATAAATCGTTGCCATATAAATTAATTATAAACATTAACTTTTATTAAATGAAAGTAATGGTTTGGTAATTACCTTGGCATGGTTTAGTTAACTTGTCTATCTGAGATACATTATCAAGAGCACTTAATGGTGTTGAAGTAGTCATAAAAATTGCTAATTTGGCAAGGAAAACTTTCTCATGTAGAAATTGTATATTTGTAACACAGTGACAATTGCTCAATTAACAAACATTATTCTAATTTATCTAAAGTTGTATAGGAAAGGACAATAAAGGAAGCAAAAAAATTTTACAAATAACTGTTGTTTTTGTTTTAAGGATCTTTTGGAAGTTGTCTTTTCACTATAAATGTATTTATGGTCTTTGGTACAACCAAGCATTTGATGTGAGGAAATATATTCTGAGATATTAATATTTTAACAATCTATTGTAATATATGGAAAATTTTTTCATTAACGAGAGGATAATAAAACAAATTTGTATCTGTTACCTTTTCACGGTTAAACTACTGAACCAATTTAAATGAAATTTGGCATATTTTTAGATCCGAGGAATGTCATAGGGTGGTTTTATTTTTTGTAATTATCTGAAGTTTTACATATTCTTCGAGGACAAAGTCGCGCGTAAAAAATATAATAAAATAAAAAAACCCAACTTTAATATTTCATACACGCGTATGAGCGCATAAGGTTTCGCTTTTTATAATGAGTTACATTTTTTATAAGGGCTTACACTTTTTATGATAACTTGCACTTTTCATAATGGCTTGCACTTTTTATAATGACTTGCATTTTTCTTAATGACTTGCACTTTTTATAATGACTTGAATTTTTTATGATGACTTGCACTTTTTATAATGACTTACACTTTTTATGATGACTTGCACTTTTCATAATGGCTTGCACTTTTTATAATGACGTGCACTTTTTATAATGACTTGCTGTTTTGATAATGACTTGCACTTTTTATAATGACTTGCACTTTTTACGATGACTTGCACTTCTTATGATGACTTGAACTTTTTGTGATGACTTCCACTTTTTATAATGATTTGAATTTTTTATGATGACTTGCACTTTTTATGATGACTTGCACTTTTCATAATGACTTGCACCTTTTGATGGCTTGCACTTTTTATAATGACTTGCTGTTTTGATAATGACTTGTACTTTTTATAATGACTTGCACTTTTTATGATGACTTGCACTTTTTATAATGACCTGCACTTTTTATGATGACTTGCACTTTTTATCAGGACTTGCATTTTTTATGAGGACTTGCACTTTGTTGATGACTTGTACTTTTTATAATGACTTGCATTTTTTATGATGACTTGCACATTTTATAATGACTTGCACTTTTTATGATGACGTGCACTTTTTATCAGAACTTGCATTTTTTATGAGGACTTGTACTTTTTATGATGACTTGCACTTTTCATAATGACTTGCAATTTTTTGATGACTTGCACTTTTTATGATGACTTGCACTTTTTATGATGACTTGCAATTTTCATAATAACTTGCACTTTTCAGATCGTTTTAGATTTTATCACTGATCAAGAATATATATACTTTATGGGGTGCTCCTAGAGGGATATTTCGCTGCGTTACACACGGAATGACAAAATGAATATGCCCTCCAATTCTTTTTTGGGGGATAAAACAAGCCGTCAATTTGTACAGCATTGTGAGCTGTAAAAGATATGGAATGAAACGCCTGTTAAAAAAATAAGGTGATTTATCAAATTTGGAGGGATTAGGTTAGGTTAGGTTTGAGTGTTAGATCATAATAAAACAAGGAAATATATTTCTAATATCAATAAAATGGGCTTTATAGAAAAGACAATTTTATGAAATTAATGTTTAAATATGATGTCTGTCCTGTGGCCGCCACGGCCACAATTTTCAATAACTAAAAAAATCTTTCATAAAGTGGAATGACACAACCCCAGTTGCTGAGAACGTCTACGAATTAATTGATTATGATTATCTTCAATGCTTTTCTGTACAGCGGCTACAGCTTCTTCATTGCGCACTGTTCGACCTCTCCTGGGATACACATGATCAGTAACAGTAAATATGGCCCGAAAACGATCTATTGTTCTTCGAATTAGCCGCTCTGAAGGACGATTATGTAAAATATAGGAGTGCTCGATGAGGTTGACGAATAGAAGAATTATTTTGATTAAAATATCAACAATTTGCACGCGTTGCTCTAGTGTTGTGACCCGCTAAAAACACGCTTTATTTAGCCTAGACACTGCCTTTGGGTAGGAGTTAGCACTCTGGCAATACTTGAACCCCTTTAAATTGTCTGTGTAGCATTTTTCTCTCAATTTGCTTTAACCTTAGCACATTCAACCGATTAAATATTGGATTGAATCGATTAAAATGTGCTTAGTATCTCTTGTTCTGCTGTACTTTTCAGTTAAACTTATTTTTTATTAATTTAAAAAATTTTATGTAATTAATGCAATAATTTTACCCACTTGTCGACCTCTGGTTATTTGTATTGTTAAAACAACTTGTGCAGTTGTTGCGTCTGTTGCATTTTATTTTACATTTAAAGTTGGTTTTGACCAACTGTATCGGGTGTTCTTTTTTTTTGCTGCATGAGAAGTTAAAACAGCAATACAAGAGAAAAATATTATTGAAATGAGGTTTTTTTTATTATTAAAAGGACTTTATGACATTTATTTTCTTAATATGATTTCCGCCATAAGTCCGCCAGTGATATCAACACAGTTCGCCATTCGCTGCCTTCAGTCATCGATATGTTGGGTAAAACACCCTATCCTATATGTAAATAAGTACGATTATATGTATGTAAATAACCTCCCTTTTTGTATTCCGCATGAATTAAAAACATTCGGAGATATTATAGCATTCGGGATACAAATAATTATTGATAACAACCGCCATAACAATTCCGAATATTTTAATGTCATGTGGAATACAGAACAGTGCCGGTGCATAGAAAATATACAATGTTGCAACATAAAATATTTATTTACGTGAATGTGGGCAACAAATAAACTTGTTGTTTGCAATTTTATAGCCCAAAGGTTTACCACTTGTTTCATGCAAATAAATATATTGTATGTATGTATTGTACAATTGCAACTTTACAATATTGACACTAGAATAATGGTAAATAAATGTAACAGGCCAACAATAACAACAACAACGGTGCCAGACCAAACCCAGAATAATATCAACTGTAAATGGGTGTAGTAATTGAATTATAATTCATTTATTTGCGAGAAACTAATGCACTTGACATATATTTTGTTGTCAGTTTGAGGTGTCATTTTCAAATGTGACAAACTGTTGTCTACTCCGCAGCTGTTTCCAATATATGACTTGGCAGCACTCAACTTAGCACAGCCAAAAACAGGCAAATAACAAGGTTGCATTTCATAAAACCTACTTAAAACCAATCGGAACGTGGTTTTAAGTTGGTTTTAACCAAATAATTTTGTATGGTGAAACCAGATTTTAGCGTTAAAACCAGAATTTACTAAAACCATGTCAGTGTGAAAACACTGTATACCATGACTTTAAAATAATGTGTGCCTTTTTTCAGAAACGATTTTCTTAAGTTCTTTGAAAGTAGAACAATAATGAAACGTACTCGTAATAGAAAAAACGGTCTTGAATTTAAAGAAAAACAGAAATCGTGATGTTTTTTCATCCCCTCTCTTTCATCTCTATATCTCGGCCAATAAAAAACGCCAACTTGACATTTTCTCCAGCATTTAAATCATCATGCGAAACGCTGGTAATTCTTTGTCACTTACAAAATATAATTATTAAAAAATTTATGCAGTGTGCTCAAATTGCTGGGATACGAGGTCCATGTGAATTTTCATTTTTTATTTTAAAAAAAAAAAAAAATTAATTATTCATCAATTGTTATTCTGTTCCCTTCGAAGTAGCCTTCCTCAGATATAATACATTTGATTAAGGCAGCATTTCTTCGAATCTCCGGAGGGTTTCTGATATGCACTTTTTGGCATGTCCTTGAGCTCCATCAGTTTAATTTGCTTAAACGTCCTTATGTGTGTCTTTAATGTTTGCAACAGGGGGGCCAAATCTGTTTAAACCGATGACTGATGCGTGATTAGGCTAAGAAACTACGAACAAACAATACTTATTGATCAGATACGTTTTCGTGACGAAGGTCACTCTCCTCTTTTTTACTTCCGGCGCAATGTACTGAATATGCAGACGTCCTACTAAAAAAAAGAAAAAGTAAAAAGCTGTGAATATGCGATGTTCGAGACAAGTCTATCAAAGTAAAGAAAAATCTCTAGTCAAATGTACGTGGCCCACGAAATTTGAAAATTTACTTGTGTGTTTTAAATAGAAATCGTACTGATACGAATTCCATTTCCAAATAGAAGGGTAAAAATGTGCCTCCATGAGCTATTTACTTGATGGATGGAGCGCATCCGAAATGCCCAATTGTCTATGACTCTGACCGATAAATCAGACTTTCATCGATCAGATAGCTTGTGTTGGCTTTGAGGAGAGCTAGGGTTTGTGGTCTCTTCGTCTACACCTGCGACTTAGGAAAACGCCATTTAAAAAGATCTAACGGAGTCAATTCAAATGATCTCGGTGGCTAGTTCACATCACTTCCGTGTGAGATGACCACGACCTCAAATCGCTCGTGCAGAATATCCAATGTGACATTAACTGTGTGGCACGTAGCGCCGTCCCTTTGAAAACACATGTTGTTGATGTCCAGATCATCGAACTTAGGCCGGAAGAAGTTGATAATCATCTACCTATAGCACCGAAACAACGTCGTTCTTTTGTTTTTTTTTTAGTAGGATAAGCACTCAAGGAATATGCAGTGCATTGCGGCGGTATTGAGAAGACAGAAAAACAGATGAGAAGATATAATTTTTTTTAAGCTATTTTAGCCTTTACTTCGCCGGTTAATGTTTGCTACAGGGCGGACGAAGGAGGGTGCTATTACTCTGCTCTTTAGTACAAGATGACCTGTGATATGCCTTCGTCACTCTGAAGGACAACAACTAACACACAAAAAAATGCACTAATGCTGATCAGAAGAGTTCCACACCGTATTCACGAATGAGTGCGGAGTCAAACTCAGGTCCTTCTGCTTCATAGTCTCTACTTCAGCCAACAGCGACCTCAAAAAGTATGCGGCAATGAAGCCGCCAGCTCAACATTCACACCAAACAGTTATTGTAGAATACTGACTTATTTGCCTGTGGGACAAAATACGAGGGTACTTGTAATTCGGTGTAGCTGGAATGGGAAAAGGGAAACATTTCTCAAGTAATTTGTTTTCATAATTGGACTGTATATGACCCCAAAAAAAATTACAAAATTTACGAGGTGCGTTGCAAACAATTTAAGAGCTGCCACAAATTAACAGTTTAAACGGCTGTCCACCCGCGTTATGAGGACAAGGATATAACCAATACTAAATATTAGAGTTGTCAACCGATGGAGAATAATTCGATTATCTCTTATTCGAATAATTTCGAATCTCGTATTCGAATAATTTCGAATCTCTTATTCGAATAATTTGAAATCTCTTATTCGAATAATTTCGAATCTCTTATTCGAATAATTTCGAATCTCTTGCTCGAATAATTTCGAATCTCTAATTCAAATAATTTCGAGTCTCTTAGTCGAATAATTTGGAATCCTATTATTCGAATAATTTCGAACCTCTTATTCGAATAATTTCGAGTCTTTTATTCGAATAATTTCGAATTTCTTATTCGAATAATATCGAATCTCTTATTCGAATAATTTCGAATCTCTTAATCCAATAATTTCGAATCTCTTATTCGAATAATCTCGAATTTCTTGTTCGAATAATTTCGAATCTCTTATTCGAATAATTTCGAGTCTCTTAGTCGAATAATTTGGAGTCTCATATCCGAATAATTTCGAATCTCTTATTCGAATAATTTCGTCTTTTATTCGAATAATTTCGAATCTTTTATTCGAATAATTTCGAATCTTTTATTCGAATAATTTCGAATCTTTTATCCAAATAATTTCGAATCTCTTATTCGAATAATTTCGAGTCTTTTATTGGAATAATTTCGAATTTCTTATTCGAATAATATCGAATCTCTTATTCGAATAATTTCGAATCTCTTATTCGAATAATTTCTAATCTCTTATTCGAATAATTTCGAATTTCTTGTTCGAATAATTTCGAATCTCTTATTCGAATAATTTGGAATTTCTTATTCGAATAACTTCGAATATCTTATTCAAATAATATCGAATCTCTTATTCGAACAATCTCGAATCTCTTATTCGAATAATTTCGAATCTATTATTCGAATAATTTCGAATCTCTTATTCGAATAATTTCGAATCTCTTATTCGAATAATTTCGAATTTCTTATTCGATTAATTTCAAAAAAGTTTTTTCTTAATAGAAACATTAGGCGTTTAAATTTTAATTTCTTTCAGTTTTATAAGAATCTTTTGTGTTAATAAATTAACTTTTTATATAAATTAATTATTATTTGTTAATATTTTTTCTGTATTAATCGATTGACTGTTTGAATTTAATCGTTTGATCGAATAAGCAAAAACAATTGCTTGAATAATTCAAACAAAGTTGAAAGGCGACTCTATTTAAATATATTCCCGAACTCTAGGCAAATTTAATGCGAGCACAAGTGTTCTGTGTAACACCGAATACTCGTATATGCAACAAATTTACATTGAAAATTTCGTTTTTGACTTATGGCCAAAAATAGAAATGCATAAAATGAAAAATAGGAAAACAGCTGCACCCTTAAATTGTTTGCCAACCGAAGTATGTGCATGTGGCAAAGTGCATGAGAGTATCTTACAATATTTTACAAAATTATATGCAAAACAAATTATACAAATATTTATGCACATACATTTTCTTCCTTAACGAAAGACATTTATCATAAAGCTGCAAGACTTTTTCTCCGTTTTTATTTCTTTATTTCAACTCCCATTTACATGTTTGTACAGCTTTTTCTCTACTTTCCATTTTCTCCTTCTTGTCTAAATGGCCTTCTGCATCTTACGCCCCTTAAACGGAAGTTTCCGAGCTTAACTACAAATTATTCAAATCATCCGTTGTTTATGTGTATTTGTAATGTTGCTAACAGCCACGTACAGTTACAGCACATTTATGTAAATTTTTTCTGTTGCTTTTATGCTGGGGCATACGGCATATGTTGACCAAGTAGCATGTATTTGCATTAAATTTAATAGAAACATGAACATGAATGAGTCTGTATGTACAAGAATAAGCATGCAAGTGAAAACACATACCTGAAGCATTTCAATTCTATTTGTGGGATTATGTGCACGTGTGGAAAACAATAAACTATTTTTATTGTATTTTATGGCAAACCGACATAATATTTTTTATAAATTCACTTGGTAGAATGTTAACCTCAGATGATGGAATTTTATCTGGGAGGGAATTAGTTTGACATTCAATTTGTAATCAAAGTTGGCAACCGAAACGAATATCGCCCCATACGTACATTATCTATTGCCAGTGGTTCATATATTTTTAAACAAGATATTATTTCAGTTATAGAGAATTTTATTTGTTTGTTTTTTTAACACAAAGATTCAGCCCCACTTTATTAAAAAAAAAAGTAATAACCAAAACTGGCTCGCCAACCAAGATGGCTTTGGTTTGGCTGCATAATATAATAAAAAAGCTTCGCTGACAAAACATTTGCAATTTGCTATTCTACTCGCATATAAGCATTACGACCAGGCCAAAGATTGTAAACTCTTTTCTTATTGATTGGAATGGAATAAATAGAAATAAATGTTCTATTGCATAACTTTTGTCCTTTTCTCTTTTTTGCAAATATCACTTACACAAGTAAATAGATAAACTGTAGTAATAGATGCGATGTAATTATATGGTGAACGATTTTTTTCTCGTTTTTGCAATCAGTTAATCAAACAAATAGACACACATTGTAACGAACTTTTTTATGCATATGGATTTTAAGTAAAACAAATAAGCACATGATTGAACTAATATTCAACGCACAAATGCGTAAAAGACAAACAGAAATTATAAAACAATTTCTAAGAATAAAAACGAAAAAAGTTTCGCTCAAATCTTATTTGATTTAAAATAGATAGATAGAAAAAACCCAGTTGGAAATGTAACGTGTCCTTAAGAGAAGTAATGCTTTTCTTACAATCAGGTCACCCTGCTCAGAAGGTATATCCTCCTTTTTCATAAAATGGCTGAAGTAGTTAACACGAGACTATGAAGCCGAAAGTCCCGCGTTCGACTCCGCGCTCAGTCATGAATACGGTGTCGAATTCTTTTGAAATTTAAAACCTGGTTTTAACCCACTTACCATATAACTGTGCAATTTTTCGTATTGTACAATCATATCGCCAATGTGTATGTCATATTCAAAGGGGGCACAATATATTGGCAGAAATCAAAAGACTTGATTTTTATTGTACAAACCAAAAGAAGTGCAATATACTGTGAAATGTGTTGGCAACATTGTGCAATATTGTTTTTGTTTTGCTTATAGGTTATGTTCACTTTTTATTGTAAGAAAATTGCGCCATATATTATTTGAAAATATTGTGCCACTTATTGCATAATATAGTGCAAAATGGAAATTATAGGCCGCTTAAAAACCATAAACAGCTGATTTTGCGTTCACAATGGAAATTGTGGTTTTAACATACAGGCTGTATAATAAATTTGTTCAAAATAAATTAAATCGCTCATAGAAATATGTGAATTTGTTACTGTACTTGTTCTCTATTTTTACAGCACTTAATTGACAACCTGTACAACAGAAGTTTTTCAATTCAATTCGTCTATTTTCTTTTCCCATACGTCAATGAAAATATTTTCATTAATCTCCGTCCATAATTTCTTTTTTCTCTGGCATTTTTTAGTTCTTCTCCATCCATTTTGACAATGTTTTCATAATATTACATTCTAATTAATATAAACAATAACAGCTGTTTTCAACATACAACTTGGCAGCACTCAACTTAGCACATCTAAAAACAGGCAGAAACAGGGTCACATTTCATAAAACCTACTTAAAAACAATTCAAACGTGGTTTTAAGTTGGTTTTAATTAAATCATTTTGTATGGTAAAACCAGAATTTATTAAAACCATGTCAGTGTGAAAACGGTATTAGTGCAGGATTGTATTAGTTACTGTCGGATTGCCACTGAACGTGACTAGCAACGATGGACACGAGCATGTACTAAAAGAGCAGACGAACAGCACCCTCTTTCGTCGGCCCTGTAGTAACCACTTGGCCGGCGAAATAAAAGGTTCAAATAGCTACAGAAATTTTGTAATCGTCTAATTTTTCTTCACCTGTGCTCTCAATGATATCTCCTTCTTTCTCCTTCCGGCGTAATGCTTTGCATGTGTAGGGGTCATTCCCTAAGCTATGATCTTAATTAAAAACAAGCAAGAATTTTATATTCGAACTGGTCGAATCTTAAATACCCTCCAACGATTTAGTAAATAAGAATTCTATTTTGTAGGGTCACTTCGGCTGAGGCCGTGGGGGAGACATCCCACCTTTGTCATAAAAAACTAAAAAATAAATTTTTAGAGTTACCAAGTGTAAACAAATTTTTTTTTTGATAGATTCATTTAGGGAGCAAAGTTGCGGTTAAGGTAGTGCAGAGGAAGATCAGAGAACATCTCAGCTTCATCATACAAGCTTTAAAATTTAAATTTTAAGGAATGTGGGTGCTGTTGGCTGAAGTAGTAGAACACGAGACTATGAAGCGGAGGGTCGTGAGTTCGAGCCCCCGCTGAGTCATGAAATATTGTGTTCAATTCTTCTGATCAGCATTAGTGCGTGGTTGTGTTAGTTGTCGCCAGCCTGTTTCAATGATGAAGGCATAGTCACTGGTCACTGAACATAATTGGCAGCGACTGACACTGTCATGTACTAAAAAGTTGAGTAACAGCACCCACCTTCGTCGGCCCTGTAGCAAAAATTAGCCGGCGAAGTAAAAGGTTGAAATAGCTACAAAAAAAAAAAACACCTGCCTATCTTCTCATCTTTTCTAATCTGTCCCCTCAATACTATCCCCTCGTTTTCAGTTCCGGCGCAATGCATTGCATACATAGGGGTCATCCCCTGAGTGCTGGTCCAAGATAAAAAAAAAAAAAAAAAAAAAATTATACAATTAGCTAAATATTTACACAATTTTTCCATGTTACTTTAACGCCCACTAAAAGGGGCGGGGTCCAAAAATGGATTTTTCTGATTTTCTTCTTCTTCTTCTTCTTTGACATAAAAATATATAATTTGCTTAACATCAAATTATAAAAAAAACTTAAAAAATTATGCTGTTTTTTAAAGGTTGGTTTAGTTTTTCTTAGGGGAACTTTTTTCCCCTCTGACTCGATCCACACCATTTACGAACTTGACCTGTGCTATCCTTCAAGATATATTTATACTAAATTTCAAGGGTCTGACACTTTTCGTTTGGACTGTATCGTGATTTCCACAAACGGACGGATGGACGGACATGGCTAGATCGTCTTAGATTTCATCACTGATCAAGAATATATACCCTTTATGGAGTCTTAGAGGGATATTTCGATGCGTTACATACGGAATGACAAAGTGAATGAACCCTCTTGTTCTTTTTTGGAGGATATACAAAAAAAAATTAAACTTTTTTATATAAAAAGTCGTCAAGTTTAAAAAATTATTACTTTCAGTTGAAGTTTTCAGTGCTTAGAATCATAAGTAAAGCGGGAAGGAGTCATAATAAAAATTTATCAAATAAGCCTTTAAACATCATTACAGTAGCATAAACATTTTAGAAAAAATTAGTTCTTTAGGTAGACTTAAGGCCTTATTACATATTGTCATGTTTATGCACTTTATGGGGTCGTCTCGTATTAATAAATATTGTGGAAATTGCACAGGGTGTGAAACTTTTCACCATTTTTGGTGAAGTGTATAGGAATTTGTTTTTGAGAAATTGTCTTTCCAAATGCAAGTTTAAACGATACAACAAGGCCTGAGAATGGAGCAATTGTTTCACACTTCGGTTTTTAATTCTTCTTTCACCAAAAAATATCTAAAATAAATGCAAAGTGATCTTTTAGGGGTTTTTAGCTCTTTGTTATGGGCATATCACCGAGGCAATTGTTAACCAAAATTTCTTGCCAAAACATTTTGTTACAGATATGTGATAATTGTCAATTCTAACTACAAATTCCAATTGAAATTTTGTATTAATATTATGAAATATTTTGCTATGCTCTCGTATATTCCAGTTCCCATTTTTTTTTGCTCATTCAGTAACAACAAAATAAACACGAGTTACTGATTCGATCGCTTATTGAATATTTTGTCAAGGTATGCAGAACAGCATGCGAAACTAAATCTGTGTTTTTGTGTAATCAAAATGCTTTTTTAAATATCGTAGAGAATCTGAAATTATTTTACATTTATTTTGTTGCTCTTAAGCCTATACTAGTGCGTCGGATTTAAAAGCCTGTTTAAATGTGTGTGTGTGTGTGTATGTGTGGTGGAGCATTGTTCGCAATTTCTTCACTCCCTCACCAGAGGCAAACAACGACATGTTATTTACACACGTTTTCTTATAAAATTAAGTAGATTTACAAATACAACAACAACAACAGCAACATACTTAGTAGATGCTTGTGTGTAAAAAAAGGGAAATTTTTATATCTCAAAATGTATTCACTGATTGCATATTTACTTTCCTACTTTAAACAAACAAACTTTTTTACATACGTTAGCAAGATGTATGAAAGAATGAAATCTTTTCACAAGTATATCAAATAAAATTCTACATGTGCTCAATTATGGCAGCATAATTCCAATACGTCATGTGTATTACGTTTATTGTACTCAGCTGGAATTTTGTATCGTTATAAAAAAAATATAACTGCATATGAGCTCATCTTTCGATCATAAATGATACTCGCGTTCTGAGAAAATATTACCCTAAAGACGAATCATCTCAAGGAATCATGCATGATCCGATTTGTTGACTAATTTTTGATAAATTTTCTGTACTTATGATCATGGGGGGGAGGAGTCATTCTCACCACATTTTCCTACATTGAAATCAATAAAACTGAACTTGTCAAAAAAGTGTGTTATTAAGCCAATTTATTTCCTAGGCTCAAATTTGCCCACTCTTTAGTTGATAATTTTCCAATCTCTGCTCAATATAAGTGGGTGCTGTTGGCTGAAGTAGTAGAACACAAGACTATGAAGCGGAGGGTCCTGAGTTCAACCCCGCGCTGAGTCATAAAATTTTGTGTTCAATTCTTCTGATCAGCATTAGTGCGTGGTTGTGTTAGTTGTTGCCAGCCTGTTTCAATGATGAAGGCATAGCCACTGGTCACTGAACATAATTGGCAGCGACTGACACGATCATGTACAAAAAATTAGTCGGCGAAGTAAAAAGGTTGAAATAGCTACAAACAAATTCTCTGTCATCTGTCCCCTCAATACTATCCCCTCCTTTTCAGTTCCGACGCAATGGAGATGACCCCTACATATGCAAGTGGGGGTCATCTCCTGACTGCACCAAAAGTCTAAAACTATTTTAATATGATGCAAGATTTGCTTTCTTTCTCTGTAAAGTGAATTTTAAACTAAAAAATTTTTAAACAAAAGTTCTGCTGTTTTAAGGGTATACGATTATTAAAACACTCCTTTATAGCTCTGCTTCAATTTCCATGTGTCTCTAACGTTGCACAATGGATTTTTATAGCAATCGAAATTTCACTACATTTTATATAGAAATTTTCATCAATATCTCATGTCGTTTTTTTGCCATTATTTGTTGCAAGTGCTTTCCAATTTTAATGACACGAGTTTTTTTTAACTTCCCGCTAAAGAAATTTGAAATTTAAAAAAAAAATTGGGAAGTCATTCTTATTTTATCTCGCTTTGTTAAAATCGAGGTCCCGACGTTCTGAATTCCTAGAAAGCTTTCCTGAGAGGGTTTTACTATTTAGCGGAAAAAATAAGGAGTAGGAATACCTTCTAGAAGTCCTCTGAACTTGTTTTTTCTGTCTCGCTCTATTCTATACTCATTACTTTTTTCACACACGTTGCCAAGGCGGAGAAGGGCTTCCATTCTCGCTTCGTTCTCATGACTCTTAGAAGGCCCTCCAGAAAATAGTTATAAAAAGGCCTTTGAATAGAGGTCTGCTCGTCTATGCACATCAATACAAAAACAGTTCTTTCAAACTTGATTTGCTGTGAATTGTAAACGATTCGAACACGTAGATTTCAAAAAACCTCCAAAAAATTAAAGAAAAACCACGAATTTTTGGAATAACTTTTAAGCGTTTTTTTTTTTTTTTAGGAGTAGGACCAGCACTCAGGGGATGACCCCTATATATGCAATGCATTGCGCTGGAACTGAAAACGAGGGGATAGTATTGAGGGGACAGATTAGGAAAGATGAGAAGATAGACATTTTTTGTTGTTGTAACTATTTCAACCTTTTACTTCGCCGGCTAATTTTTGCTACAGGGCCGACGAAGGTGGGTGCTGTTACTCTGCTTTTAGTACATGATAGGGTCAGTCGCTGCCAGTAATTGTCCAGTGACCAGTACTATGCCTTCATCACTGAAAACAGGCTGACAACAACTAACACAATCACGCACTAATGCTGATCAGAAGAATTCAACACAATATTTCATGACTCAGCGGGGGCTCGAACTCAGGACTCTCCGCTTCATAGTCTCGTGTTCTACTACTTCAGCCAACAGCACCCACATCCGATCCATTCCATAGACTAATCAGTTCTTGAAATTGAGAAACCAATAACTGTGCCGAGATTGGTGGATGTGTTCGCGAGATATCGTGAATGAAAAAATACACATGAGTACTGATGATGAAAGTGTAGCGGCTTTCGAAAACAGCTGTTCTGCTCTGCTGGGCAATTTGAATAATTAATAACTCATATTGAGTTTCCTTTGTGCCTTGGAATATTTATATTTACTAAATTTAAACAAAAAATTTCGAACAATTAGCCTATAAATTTTAATTGCATTTAATAAATAATAGTTATTATGGGAGACAAAACAAAAACAAATTTTGCAAATTGCCTTGTATATAAAAAATATTTGCTTTTTTTGCTCAAAAATACTAGAAAATATAAATCTTTTTTCTAAAACCTGAGAGTATGACTTTTACTCGTGAGATGCCTTGTGCCTGAGTTATGAAAATGAGGCCAGTTTATATAAATAAATAAAACCATGAACTGTAAATTTTTCTGAATTTAAAATAAGTCCTCTTATTTAACCCCATTGTGCAATGCTCCTATACAAATACTTAGAAACTTGTGTATATATTCCCATGTAATTTAGTCAAAAAGATGTTAAGGAAGTAAACACTTTATTAGGCTTAGAATGAATCTATTTGAACAAATAAAATAGAAAATTAAAATATCGAAAAAAAGTGAACAAAATTACATTCATAATCTGCAGAGATTTGCAAGAAACTTAAATAAAACCATTCCGTTAAATAATCTAGCATTAAGTTTAATATTTATTTTAATGTTTGAAATAAAAATCAAGATTAACAAAAGGCGGAGTGAATTGATTGAATGCAAGCTTTTCTTAAAAATATGAAGTTCCAGAGATAAGAATTTCTAGCAGTTGAGTTCTTTAATACATTTCAAATGACAATTATTTTGAATGAATTCTGATTAAATTTGTAAATGTCTTTATGTGGAACTGAAATTTTATTGCTGTATTTATTATGAGTTAAAACGCACCCACCAAGATGAAAAAGAGGTTCATCCAAAAATATGATTTTCAGATGTGTTTGTTTTGGAAATAAATTTCCAATAAATTTTAACGTCTCTCAAGAGTAAATCGATTCATTTCGTTCAGCGGAGATATTGAATTTTGTTACAGAATAGAAAATCACATAATTATTGCCAGATTCGAAATAACCGGTAGTTCAAATTTAAACGGATGAAGGTACCAAATTTAAACCGATATCAACCCATTTTCATTTTTTCATAATGACCATAAATCCTCTCAGGCCAATTTTTTTAAACCTAATTTTTTAAAATTGATACTCGAGTTGCAAAATTATTTCAGGCATAAGATTTTTTTCTTCTATAGGAAGAGCTCGCTGGTCCTCCAAAGGCCAAAAACACCTTGAGTAAAATATTTTTTTCAAAAGAATTTTTGTACAATATGTTATATATTCAGTACATAATGTAAGTATGTATGCGTGTGAAGATAAATGAAAATTTAAATTAGCGAAGACTCAAACCGAAAGTTTTACCAAAGCTATTCGGCAGTAGACTTGTGTCCAACTAGCTCATTCGCTCAGTTTTGACAAGAACCTCTGATCAAACCCATTTAAATTGCAATAGGTTTGATTAAAGGTTCTTGTCAAAACTGAGCTAATGAGCTAGTTGGACACAAGTCTATTCGGCAGTTAACGTGCTCTTTCAAATGAACTTAATAAAATTTTACTCCAAATGTTAAGTGGTTAACAGAGTTCTGTTAACTGCAGAATAGGTTTGGTACAAATTTCGGTTTGGGTCTTCGCTGATGTAAATGTATCTTTTAGATATTGATATTCTGCAATTAAAGCTGTTTCTTTTCTGTGCTTTTTTATATCATAATCAATTTCGGACAATTCCCGGATGATTTTAGAAATATTTATATAGCAAACTGAAGAAGCATTTTATTTTGTGGTATTTTATATAATTAAAATTCTTCCCATTTTTATACTCTTCAAAAAAAAAATTGGAGGGTGTATTGACTTTGTTATTCCGTGTGTAACGCAGTGAGCTATTGCTCTAAGACCCCATAAAGTATTTATATTCCTGATCAGCGATGAAATCCAAGACAATCTAGCCCGTCCGTTCGTCCGTCAGTGGAAATCACGATTCAGTCCAAACGAAAATAGTCAGACCCTTGAAATTTGGTATAAATATATTTTGATGGATAGCACAGGTCAATCGGGTCAGAGGAAAAAAAGTTCCCCTAAGAAGAACTAGACCAACCTCTAAAAAACAACATAATTTAAACTTTTTTTTTTAATCTCATTAAGTAAATTATATATTTTTGTGTCAAAGAAGGTCCAAACCATTGAACTTGCAGCCAGAAAATCAGAGAAATCCATTTTTGGGCCCCGCCCCTTTTAGTGGGCGTTGAAGTAACATATTACATGGAAAAATAGTACATTCCTAAAAAATGAAGTTTTTAAGCTTTTTTTGACGAAGCTGAGATGTGCTCTGATCTTCCTCTGCCCTAGCCTCCCTCCCCACCTTTGGTCCCTAATTGACCCTATTAAAAAAATTAAATATTTTTTTTTGCACTTAATAATTCCAAAAATTGACTTTTTAGTGTTTTATGGCAAAGGTGAGATGTCTCCCCCACGCCCCTCCCAGAGTGACCTCTACAAAATAGAATTTTATATACTAAACATTTGCAGGGTATTTAAGATTCGACCCGGTGGAATATAGCGATCGTATTTGTTGGTGTAAATTTTGTAATATAAAAGTTTTTTTTTATATCTCAAGTTCATAGCAATGTTTCAACAAGTTTTGATAGTGATTGCTTGTATTCGGAAAATATTTGGTAATCTTTGTAACTAACGTGGTAGAAGTTCTTGAGTTCTATATGTGCGGCACCTTTTTTTTCTTAACTTGATATCCTTTTCTAGGCTTTAAGCTTTGAAAGAGGTATTTGCAAATTTACACTATATATATATATATATATATATATATATATATATATATATATATATATATATATATATATATATATATATGTGGAGTGTATAAAACTTCTTATTTGCACTTATTTGTTTATAGGTTTTTTGTTTATTAATTTCAAAAACCGTTTCCAAGTGAGGCAAAGTAAAAAGGGTGGGCATAATTGAGGTTAGGAAGTAGATTGGCTGTCAAATGATGAAATGTCGAGAATTGAACTGTAGTCCTTTGACATTTATTTAGTAAAAAGTTGGAAAATTTTAACGCTATATCCCTGAACAAAGAATTTTAATTGCAAAAATTTACTATCAAAATGATGAAAATTTTACTGTATCACTTCGTAAAATTCGATCACTTATCGTATCACTTCGTAAAATTCGAGCAGCTTTTGCTCGTAACCAGTACGTCGGAAGTTTGTGTATTGGCTGTTTGAAAAACTGAACGAAAACACAGAATTCTTCAGCAAAATCATCTTTAGTGATGAGGCCCATTTTAATTAGACGGTTGTGCAAACAAACAAAAATTTTAGTATATGGGGCTCATAAAATCCACAAGTAGTCCAACTATTACATCCAAATAAAATATATATTTTTTCAAAATGAGCAAGGAAATACTATTACCGTGATTTCTCTGTGCTACCAAACTATGATAACCGATTTTTTGTGGCCACAATTGGCTAATGTTGCTATCAGTGATTTTTGGTTTCAGCTAGACGGCGTCATAAACTACACAGCCGGTCAAACAATTCAGTTATTGCATGAGAAATTTCTCGGTCGCATAATTTCTCCATTTGGCGATGTCAATTGGTCGCATCGTTCTTGTGGTTTAAGATCGAGTATACCTGAACAAACTGAAAAATAAAGTACGGCGCAGCATTGACGAGATAAGCCAAGTTTTGAAGCAAAATGTCGCCGACGTTCTAGACATCATATTCTACTATTAATTCCTACATCTGTCAGAAAAAAGTGCGTTCTTCAGCCAAATTTACTTCCTAACCTGAAATTCGCCTACCACCTTTATTTCGAGAAACAGTTCAACAAAATTGTTAATAATAAGCTTAATAAAGATTGGAGAAAAATCAGCTGTCATAAAGAATTTAATGTTGTAGCCTAGTGTAAGTGATACTGTACGAATGCAGTTTACTTAAACATTTTGCAGTATTCATTTATAAGAAAAACTCTTATCACTTATTATGCAATATTGTTCTGGTTTTTATTTTATTGTTGTTCTTATTCAAATTGATTTAATTTAAAACTGACGATAAGAATGAATCCATATGCACATCTGTAAAAGGTTTGGCGTTTTCTTTCATTGTTGTGAATCCAAAGTGCTTGTGGATAGAAAGAAGGCAAAACGGACACTTAGTTTTTTCTTTTAATATCACATATGTAAAGGGTGTTCCGAGTTATGGCAATTGCCAGTTTTTACATATCACCAAAGGACGGATTTAGTATTCAATAATAAGTGTAAATAATAAAATTGTTTTATGAACAATCTGTTGGCAATTGATCCTAATATTCATCCATAAATCATCTACAGCTATGAGCCTGTTTTCTGGATGAATGGGTACATGAACAAACGAATTTGTCTAATATGGGACGATATTAATCCATATGACATCAGAGCGTCTATTACATCCCAAATAAGTCACTATTTTGAGTGGATTTTGGGCTAGCGGCGTCATTGGTTCATATTTCTTTGAGAATAACCTTGGAAAGGCCTTTCGAAGGAACTTACAAGACATGCGTACTCGTATATTATTGCTTTATAGCATAGAAGGAAAAAAATCTTGTTATTGATTAAAATGTTTCCTTTTAAACCATTTTTGTTGTTGTTGTAAACGACTTTCTGATTATATACTGTTAAGTGCTTAAGTACGCTTTCAAGGTCGAGTGGGCTTTCAAGGTACGGAATATGTTTTAATGTAAATAAAAACTATTATTAAATTTTTTCATGCGTCATTTTTCTTTTAACTTTAATTAAGGAGAAGACTTGTTTACAATCATAATTTAGAATAATAATAAATTATGGATAAAACAGGAAATAAAATATGAAAATACAAATAAGAACGTTATATTCGACCAGGTCGAATTTTAAATACCCTTCAAATAGGAGCAGCATGACCCTTTTATATCAACGTGTGACAAAAAAGGTTGGGAGATAAATTAAGAACTCTGCGTCAGAGTCCTTTTAAGACATTTTTGTGCCCAATTTTAAAACTCTATTTTGACAGGGTCATTCCGGAAATGGTCGAAGAAAAATCTCATCTTTGTTGTAAAATTTTAAAAGTTCATTTTTGGGGTAATTAAGTGCATAATTTTTTTTTTTTTGGTAGGGTCATTTAAGGGTTAAAAATTGATGGTAAGGCGGGGCAGCGGAAGATCAGAGAACATAGTACCTTCATAGTAAAAGCTTAAAAATTTAATTTTTAAGGAATGCTGGCTTCAGGAATACAATTTGTTAAATGTTTACTCCATTTTTGCATATAATATATTATTTTAACGCCCACTTAAGGGGGCGGTTTTCATAAAATGGATTTTACTGATTTTCTGGCTGCAATTTCAACACTTTGGGCCTTTTTTTGACATAAAAATGTATCATTTGCTTAACAGAATTACAAACGAACTTTATAAATTCTGTTCTGTTTTAGAGGTTGCTTTAGTTCTTCTTAGGGGAAGTTTTTACCCTCTGGCCTGTTTCAGGCCATTTACGAATTTCACCCATGCTATCCTTAAAAATTTCAAGAGTCCTTTCGTTTGAACTGTATCATGATTTTCACAGACGGACGTACGGACGGACATTTCGCTGCGTTACATACGGAATGACAAAGTGAATATACCCTGCAATTCTTTTCTGGAGGGTATAAAGAGGGAGGAAAGAACTGTTTCAAAGGTAGCTTCTGTAATTTTTAATGAATCACGAATGTTTTGTAAGTTTTATAATGAACTTATATGTTGACCTTGTGATGTGGATATTTTTTAAGTTCACTGTGATATTTAACCCTTAGAGTGCATAGGGTGCCATTTTGGGTACCCCCAAGATTAGTTTTCTTTTTAACTTTGAAAGTAATTTCTTTCACTCTCTTCGAAAATTTCATAAAAAATATAGTCGCAATAGTGTTTTAACTTTTTCAACTCTGAAAAGACCAATTACAAAATTCAGATAGACTGAACGAGGTGGAGACGTCCTACACACTGGGCGTTCGAAAATAAGCCGCCTAAATGTCAATATCGAAGTAGTGCGTGAGAGTGTCGATGACAATCCAAGAACCTCCTCTATTCGATGTCATGGACAAGATATTGGAAGATGATAAGACAGTTCTTTCTGCCGAGATTAGATGATATTGATGTGGCCAATATGTGGCTTAAACAAGACGATGCCACATGCCACACAGTTCGCAAAACAAATCAATTACTGCATGAGACGTTGTCAGTTCGTGTACTCTCTCGTTTCGGTGATGAGAATTGGTCCACTAGATCGTGTGATTTAACACCATTAGATTTCTTTTTATGGGGTAATTTGAAATTATAGGTCTATGTCAACAAGCCCACGACCACCCGTTTATTAAAGGAGGATGTTCAACGTTGCATCAACTCAGACACAGTTATGGAAAATGATCATGCAGGCAAAACATCGGACACAGTTCATATGTCCGATGTGTTATACCATAAACAATCCCATCCTATGCACTTCATAATTCAATAAAAAAACTAAAAACTATGTTTTCTATTTAATAGGGTTTTCAACTGAAAATTAAAACCTGGTTTTAGCGTTAAAACCTTCAACAGCTGATTTTGCGTTCACACTGGAAATTGTGGTTTTAACATACAGGCTGTATAATAAATTTGTTCAAAATAATTTAAATCGCTCATAGAAATGTGTGAATTTGTTACTGTACTTGTTCTCTATTTTTACAGCACTTAATTGACAACCTGTACAACAGAAGTTTTTCAACTCAATTCGTCTATTTTCTTCTCCCGCACATCAATGAAAATATTTTCATTAATCTCCGTCCATATTTTCTTTTTTCTCTGGCACTTTTTTTTTATTTCTTCTCCATCCATTTTGACAATGTTTTCATAATATTTCAGGCGTCAGTACATATTCTGATTAACATAAACAATAACAGATGTTTTCAATATACAACTTGGCAGCACTCAAGTTAGCACTGTCACAAACAGGCAAAAACAAGATTGTATTTAATGAAACCTACTTGAAACCAATCCGAAAATAGTTTTATGTTGGTTTTAACTAAATCATTTTGAATTAAAACCAGAATTTATTAAATCCATGTCAGTGTGAAAATACTATTAATCAAATTTGCGTTAGTATTGGGACAGACAGCCTTTATTAATATCTGACTCCGCGCTCTAAGGGTTAAATTATAGTCACACTGGTATTTATGTTATGGAAATAAATTGTTTTTCAGGCCAACTTGCATACGTACATACATACGTACATACATATTTATGTATATGTAATTATATGTTTCACCCACCCCCAAACACGAACTTAAAATGTCATAGTATATCCTCAAATGAAAGTCCTTTAGTTTCGATTAATAAAACGTAAAATTTTAAATTTTAATGGCCAAAATTTGAAAATTTAAATTCAAACAACTTGAATTTCAAAATAATATAGGGTGATTTTTTTATAGAGTGACACAAGCTTAAATCATAATAAAACAAGGAAATATATTTTTAATATCAATGAAACGGGTTTTATTGGAAAGAAAATTTTATGAAATTAATGTTTAAATATGATTTGGCGCGTAGAAGGCGCAATCTGAAACACCAATTTTCAACAACTAAAAAAAATCGTATATAAAACGGAAGGACACAACCCCAGTTGCTGAGAACGGCGACGAATTGATTGATTAGGAACATCTTCAATGCTTTCCTGTACAGCGGCCACAGCTTCTGCAGTGCGCACTGCTCGGCGTCTCACGAGATGCTCCGTATCAGTAACAGTAGATGTGGTGGTCCAAAAGCATCTATTTTTCTTCGAATTTTCCGATCTGAAGGACGATTATGAACACCATAAAATGCAAGAAGTGCACCATGAGTTTGACGAATAGAACAATTATTTTGATTAAAAATTTCAACAATTTCCACGCTTTGCTCTGGTGTTGTGACACTCTAAAAAGAACACGCAATAGCAGCAGAGGTTGACCATGGAATCCGTAAACAGTGAACAATCAATGTGGGCCACATATAAAAGGCAAACAATGAAATGAGTGCTATCAGTTACACTCTAGATTTCGAACCATCAACAATTGAAAATTCATAAATCGCTTTTACAAGCAGAAAAAATAAATAAAAAAAAAAAACAAAAGAGCAACAACAGTTTGCTGATAGCATAAAACATGGAACGCTTTCAAGGTCATGTTGCTGTTGTGACTGGAGTCAGTTCGGGCATTGGCGCTGCCGTTGCAAAGGATTTACTTGCAGTTGGCCTTGTGGTAGCTGCTTTGGCGCGTCGCATAGAGCGCGTTGAGGAACTTCGTGACAATTTGCCTGCTGAACTGCAGAGTCGCCTGCATCCCATTAAATGTGATGTCTCTGACATGGAGTCGGTCGATGCAGCCTTCGATTGGATTGAAGCAAACTTGGGCAGCATAGGCATAATGATTAATAATGCCGGCGTTTACAAGCCTGGCCAACTTTTAACCACCGACATTGAAGTATTGCACCAGACTTTGAACACCAATGTCATGGGCCTAGTGTATTGTACGCGACGTGCTTTTCAGTCAATGCAAAAGGCCAATTTTAATCATGGCCATGTCATATTAATAAACAGTATCCTGGGCCATGGCATTTTCAATCCACCGCCTGGCCTAATGACCAGCTTTAATCTTTACCCACCGAGCAAATTTACTGTGACCGCAATAACGGAAGTTTTGCGTCAAGAGTTTCGTGATTTCAAGACGAAAATAAAAATAACGGTAATTGTGTTGTTTGTCTTGTTGTTTGTGTGCACAACAGGTTTCGTTCATTTGATTTGTTCTCCCCTCCACTTTCAGAGTCTTAGTCCTGGCTTAGTGGATACGGAAATGATACCGGACCATTTTGTAGGGCTGCCACTGCTTGATTCTGAAGATATTTCAGCTGGGGTCATGTATTGCCTTTCAACGCCTCCCAACGTGCAAGTGCACGAGTTGACAATCAAGCCGTTGGGCGAAATATTTTAAATTTACGTTTCTAAATTGTTGTTGTTGGCCAGTTCCACTACCTTAATTAAGTGTTTTTTTTGTGTAAAATCAACTTTGATGGTTTTCTAATGCAACTACAGAAAGCATCAAATTACATGTTTAGAATATTAATGGAATTTTATTTTTATTTTGCTTGTGTTCAGCATTAACTTTGTTTATTAACAATTAAAATTTTATTAATTCTAGAGTACTAAAGCTATTTAATTACATACAATTTTATTGCATTTCAATTGTTATTTTATAAGAACACAAACAGCTTTTTTCTCAAGCTACAACTTTAGGTCTGTAAGCACAAGAATGGCAAAATAAAATAATTGTGTTACTCGTGATTTTAGAAATGAATTGCAGATCTTTTATGTCACTAAAAATTTCCTCTCCAATCGTCAACTGTTATTACAGAGAGCTCATTGAAATTCTTATTTAGCTTTTGTTTCATTAATTTTATTAAACGGATTTAGTGATTGACAAAGAAAAATTGTACTTAACAAGTAAAAGTGCTCGGCTGTGTCGAATTTTAAATACCCTTCCCAGATGTATGTATATCTCCTTTCTTTCTAAAACAGGAAACAGATTTTATTCACAAAAAAAAAAAATAGAATAAAAAAAATTAGGAACTTATATGGTTACTTGTATGTACAAAAAAATCGATTTTCCAACCCTGGAATCTAATTTTTAATCTTTTGAATTTTTTACACCAAAGTAATTATTCTTGAAGTATAAAAAACGTTTCATATACTAAAAAACCCAACAAAATTAGGAATTCATGGTTACTTTTATGTACTAAAAAATTTCGATTTTCCAACCCTGGAATCTAATTTTTAATTTTTTACACCAAAGTAATTATTCTTGAAGTATAAAAAACGTTTCATTTACCAAAAAAAATAACCCAACAAAATTAGGAATTCATGGTTAGTTTTATGTACCAAAAAATTTCGATTTTCCAACCCTGGAATCGAACATCTAATTTTTTTGGGGTTTAGTACTAATTTAAATCTTCCTGAAGTATAAAATAAGTTCGGTTCACTAAAAAAACTAAATTAGGAACCTATATGGCTGTTTTTATATAGCAAATATATATAGAATTTCGAACCCTGGAATAGAATTATTAATTTAATTTATTTATTACACGAATATAATTCTTCCTGAAGTATAAAATAGTTTTAATTCACAGAAAAAACCAAAATCAGGAACTTATATGGCTGCTTTTATGTATTAAAAAAATTTAAATTTACGAACCCTGGAAGCGAGAATTTTCGTCGTAAAGGATTAAAAATTTCATTTTTAAGAAATGTAGGCCTAAGAAATGCAATTTACTAAATATTTACACAATTTTTCATGTAATATGTTACTACAGCGCCCAAAAAAAGGGGCGGGTTCCAAAATGATTGCAATTTCAACGCTTTGGACCTTCTCTGACATAAAAATATATCATTTACTTAACACAATTACAAAAAAAAAACTTAAAAAATAATGTTGTTTTTTAGAGGTTGGTTTAGTTCTTCTTCGGGGAACTTTTTTCCCTCTGGCCCAATTTAGCCCATTTACGAAATTGACTTGTGCTTCCCCTCAAAATTTATCTGTACCAAATTTCAAGGGTCTGCTTCTTTTCATTTGGACGAAGACGGAAGGACGGCCATGGCTAGATGGTCGTAGATTTCATCAGTGATCAAGAATATATATACTTTATGGGGTCTTAGAGGGATATTTTGCTGCGTTACACATGGAATAACAAAGTGAATACACCGTCCAATTTTTTTAGGGTATAAAGATAACAATTTATTTTCGACAGAAATAAATTCGTTGATAATTTTTTGTACCCACATTCCAAAATTTTGGGGTATTTGCAAATATATTTTTCATCATGTGGAATATATCATGAAATTTCCCATACTTTTATGCGGTCTAATAGGAAAACCAGAAAAGATTTTTTCCATTTTTTGTTTTTAAATTTTTGTTTACGTAAATTGTTAATGAAAATGATGATTATTGAAAATATTCTTAATATTCCAATCTTAATATAAAATAGTAAATAGAATTTGAACAAATTCATTTATTAATAAAATAATAAAACATGATTTGCAGTCTTGCAGATTCGAACTTAAGCCCGTTGAAAAAATTAACAATTTACATAAGAAAAGTTCGACTAATAAAAATTCATACACAATTTTTGTTTACCTAATACTAATACACAATTTCCTTTCGCTGCTAATAGTCTTAACAACATCATGAACTTTTTCCTATTTCAATGGCTGCATTATGCGAAATCATTGCACTTATTGTTGCATGTTGTTATAATTTGCAATATTCCAAATGAGATTTTTTTTTATTGTAGAGTTAATTAAATTTAAAAAATGTTGTATCATTTTTCCACTACGGCTGCCACTGCAATCTTTCTAAGAAGTTTAGAAAAGTTGCAGAAACAGCATAGGATCAGTGTTGCCAGCACATGAAATAAAATGTTAGTAAAATAGGCTATTCTTTTTTTAGGGGATATTGAAATTTTTCTTAAGAAATTTTAAAAAATCAATTTAAACGTCTATTCTTATATTATACTTGTGTTTAAAAGCTGTTGCCCAAAAAAAAAAAAAAAAAAAAGAATTTACGTTATTATTTTTGTCATTCGAATATTTAAGTATTGAATTAGTGCTCTTTATTTTTATACCCTTCAAGAAAGAATTAAACGGTATATTCAGTTTGTCATTCCGTATGTAACGCAGCGAAATATCTCTCTAAGGCCCCATAAAGTATATATATTCTTGATCAGTGATGAAATCTAAGGCGATCTAGATATATCTGTCCATCCGTCTGTCTGTGCAAACGAAAAGAGTCAGACCCCAGAATTTGTTATAGATAAATTAAATTGAATTAAGATTCATAGGCTAATTGTTCGAAATTTGTTTTTAAATCTCAGAAAGACATGATAACTATTCCAAGACACAAAGGAAAGTCAACATCAGTTTTTGTTATTCAACTTACACAGCAGAGCAGAACAGCTGTTTTCGAAAGACGCAACCCTTTCATCATCAGTGCTCATGTGTATTGCGTTTGTCACCACTTATTAGGTGGCCTAGTTGAATGTGATAAAAGTTCCTATTTACACAAATTTTATTGTGAAAAAGGATACGAGAACTGTATCAACCTGATGTTAACATGTTATTGTTATAATACCCGTGTTACCGTTTGATTATTTTTCTTCATGTTCCATTTTTCTGAATTTTTTGTTCCATCATACCCAAGTCAAACTTTTTTGCTTCGAATTTTTTTATACTTAAGTACATGTGAACGTTTTTCCAATTTATTATTGGTAGCTCAAGCCATAGCTTAAATTTGTATAAATTTTGAAGGATAGCAGAGGTCATATTTGTAAATGGGCTGAAGCGGGCCAGAGGGGAAAATGATCCCCTAAGAAGAACTAAACCAACCTCTGAAAAACAGCATAATTTGTAACGGATAATTTTTATGAAATTAATATCCAAATTGGCAATACTGATCGGAATGTGTGCTGCTGGTAACCATTTGGAATTCAACAACTAAAAATTTTGCTACAAACTCCAATAAACAACATGAACAGTGGCATATTCGTAACAGAAAGCTTTACTACCAATAAACTGAAAATATGTCTGTTTGTATGTATGGGTACATCTGTACATATAGCGGAAACAAGTTAGGAAACAAACTAACAATTATGCATGTTAAGGGGTATGTGTGTGTACATATGCTGGAATTCATATATACACGAGTGCAGCCTGGGATCTTTCTATCTTCCTTCACTCTTTTGTTGTGGCAAAACTTGACGCTGTCAATATTGCATTTGACATAAAACACAATAAAAGCGAGACAGCATGTTATTTATCTTTTCAATGGAAAAAATATGAAAAACTTATACACGCCATAAGGATAAGCTCGAATGTCTGCGATGCAGATGGGATCGTGACTTACTTTGTGTTCACACTTGCACGGGCTATCACGTGAGTGCATATGTTATGGAAAACGGGCAGCATGGGCATTCGAAATTTTTTTTACCCTAGAGTTACTTTGGCGTTAAGGAATCCAAAGTGGACAGAAGAATAAAACTGTGATATTATTTTTAACGGAAATAATAAAAGGAGTGAAATAAAATCTTTGTTTAACTCAATCATAAAATTAATTTAAATAATCATAAGAGCACTTTACTAAGTAAAATTTAATCCCTGCCTGGCAAAGTTTCACAACGGCGGTGTTCAGTGCTCGGTGTAGACGGTTTTACGTAATATTGTACTCATGAATAAGTTTAATTATTAAGGTAGAAATTATTATTGAGGTTCAAGTTCAAATCCACGAATTTTCAACAAATTTTATACCCTCCAAAAAAAAAAAAAATATAGAGGGTATATTCACTTTGTCATTCCGTTTGTAACGCAGCAAAATATCCATCTGAGACCCCATTAAGTATATATATTCTTGATCAGTGACGAAATCTAAGACGATCTGAGCATGTCCATCCGTCCGTCCGTGTGTGGAAATCACGATTCAGTCCAAGCGAAAAGAGCCAGACCCTTGAAACTTGGTACAAATATATCTTGAAAGATAGCACAGGTTAAGTTCGGAAATGGGCTAAATCGGGCAAGAGGGAAAAAAGTTACCCTAAGAAGAACTAAACCAACCTCTAAAAAACAACAAAATTGAGATTTAAATTAAAATTTCGAACCTAGCCTATAGAATCTTAATTCAATTTAATATAACAAAATTTTTATTGTTTTTTTTTGTAATTTTGTTAAACAAATGAAATAAAAGAAAAATAATATTTGGACCCCGCCCCCTTCAGTGGGCGTCATTATATGGAAAAACAGTTTAAAAATTTAACAAATTGTTTTACTTAAGCCTACATTCCTTAAAAATAAAATTTTTAAGCTTTAATGACGAGGCTGAGACGTAACCTGGTACTACTCTGCCCTACCCCCTCCTCCCCCTTTGCCACCTAAATGGCCATATAAAAAACATTTTTTTTTTTAAATATTGTATTTAATTATCCCAAACATTTATTTTTGAAGTTTTATGGCAAAGGTGAAATGTCTCCCCCATGGCTCTTTCCAGAGAGACCCCGACAAAATACAGTTTTAATATCCTTCAAACAGAAGTGGACCCCATAAAGTACATATATTCTTGATCTGTGATGAAGTCTGAGGCGATCTAACAATGCCCATACCTTCGTCTGTGAATAACATGATATAGTCAATTTTTGGACCCCGCCCCCTTAAGTGGGCGTTGACATACGATATTATATGCAAAAATAGTGTAAATATTGAACAATTTTTGTTCCTTAAGCCTATAAGAACCTGAGATTTTCTCTAATCTTGCAGAGATGAAACGTCTCTCTCACGGCCCTTCCCGGAATGACTCTGTCAAAATAGAGATTTAAAATTGGATACAGAGATGTCTTAAAGGAACTCTTTCCCACCAAGTTAAACATTTTAAATTTTCTTACTAAATATTTGGAGGGTATTTAAGATTCGACACCGTCGAATATAACATTTTTGCTTGTTTTTGTTGACATTTATTTTATTATAAATATGTGTATATTAAGCTTGAGTTCTTTTCAAATAAATAAAATTTTAAATAATTTTATAAAAATACCTCCACCTAAATAAATATAATAAAATTATTATATCTTTATTTAGGAATTGGTAGTACCTCGAAGTTTTATTAAGAGAGGAATATTTAGAATATTTTTTAATTATCAAATTAGCAGAACTAAAATAAATAAATAAATTTGTTCAAAAAAGTGGTAGGCATCACAAGATTTTCAATAATACTCTATTACCAAAAGCTAATCTAATTTAAATTAATTTATTTTTAATTATATTATGGCTGTACAACCAATACGACTGTTTAAAAAAAATTTTTATTTTTTTTCGTTGAACGCTCTTCCAACGTTTCCCTATTGTACCTTTTTTTATTAATTCGATTGCATACTCGTTATTGTGCAAAAAGCCAAAACATAATAAAAGTGAACAAATTTGTTCACAACAAAAGAATTTCAAATTATTTTGTTTTGATAACAAATTTTTCATTTACTGTACGATTAAAAAATTGCTTTCATCGTTTTACGCCACAAACGTTTTTATGTCATATGCTTTCACTTTGTCAATAAATAAAATAACAAAAATTCATGTTTTATTTTAAATTTATCGTACAGTGGAACAGTTAGGGAACTTCAAAATATGTACGTTCAGCTAGCGAAATCGTATGTTATTATCGAAATGTATAATTTGCTTTTTTCATATGATATTTATTTGCAATCTATTTTTCACTAACGAACAAATTAATTAAAACATATTCATTGGCATTGATTTTAAACTACATGAAAATTAAAACATATTTAAAAAATGGGACAAAAAGAAAATAAAGGACAACAAGGATATTAAATAAAAATGTGTTTGATACACTTCTCGTATGCAGTTTCCTAAAAAAATTTTAAATTTATTATTAAAATAAATAATAATTCTTACAAAAATTTACATATAAATTAAATTAAAAATAATTTTATAAGCTAAAATAAAACTTTATAATATAATAAACTAAATAAATAATTTGTTCTGCTCTTCTGTGTAAGTTGAATTATTAAAAACTGATGTTGACTTTTCTTTATGCCTTGGAATATTTATCATGTCTTTCTGAGTTTAAATAAATTTTTTAGAACAATAAATCTTAATTGAGTTATTTTATCGAACATCAGTTTGATGTGTGGCCATGTCGGTTAACGGGTACACACACATACACAGCCATAGCCACATATACATACATCCATACAAACATAGTGACACCCTCTCAAGAGTAGTCAGAAAATATTCCTATAAACTTAGAACGTCGATATTTGGTGAAAGCCCGATTTCTTCAAAGCCCGATAAACCCGTAACTTCCTGATTTTAAAAAATTTTTAAATTTCTTAGTGGAAAATTAAAAAGTATTACAAAAGACCGTTTAGCAATTAACGGGTACTATTAACCAGTAAACAGTTGGAGTAAAATATATCGAACCATAACCGCCGAAAAGACGTAAGCGCCTAAAGCTAAATTTTAGAGTAGAACGTTTTTTAAACTTTTTAAAGAAACAAACAAAAATATTCCTAATATTCCACTCTTAACATAATTAAGGGCCTATTTCTCATTGTCGAACGAATTCTTTCTTTCGTATAAATACATTTGAAACAAAAACAATTCATAAAATGTTGTTTTTGTTTTAAGTATATTTGTACGAAAGAAAGAATTCGTTCGACAATGAGAAATAGGCCCTAAATAGAATTTGAACAAATTAATTTATTCGAATAAAAATAAAAATTTATTTGCAGTTTCGCAGATTTGAACTTGAGCCCGGTTGAAAAAATTAACATGCTTTAATATAATTTAGATAAGAAAGTTTGACTAATAAAATAGAAATTCGTACATAATTTAAAAATTTCTGAATCTTTTCAATGTAACATTATAACGGCACATTTAAGAGCTATAATATTTTGTGAGATGATGCCAATGATCCGGAATTATTGTTGTTTTTATCAAAAAATTAAAATCGCTAAATTGTTTTAGAAGATCAAATCAGTGTAAAGAAACTTATTAGTGCACAAAAATGGCTTTTAAGAAATATTTAATATTTTAATTTCAGACTTTTTCAAATACTTTTCTTTTTTCAACGAATTTGAAAACTTTGCATTTTTATGATTTTCCACTATAAGCATTTATAATTTGCATAGAACAAAATTTTCTCGAAAACAAGAACCTAAAAATGAAAAATAAATGGTTTATGACTTCTACATAAACATGGAAAATGAAATTGATTTATTTTAGAGAAGTTTGAAGTCTGAATAAACAAAGAATAATAATAATCTGAGTGTGAGTTTTGTTATTCGAATTTATAAATTAATTATTAAGCTAAAAACTTTTATTCAGGCGGGAGTTCAAATCTGCAATCAGGAAATATGTTATTTTTATTTTTAAGAATTTCAATAATTTAAATTTAATAAGGGGTGTTTTTTTATGAAGTTTTTTTTTATAAGAATCACTCTGTTGTCTGACAGTTGTTTTGACAGTTTAAAGCAGTGATGTCAAATGTGATTGTGTTGGTGAGATCACTCTTATCTCTTACATTCCCAGCGGGAGATATGTGCGGTTGCGAGGCCTAACTAGTGGCCTTTTCTAAGAGTATCCTTTTATTTACCAATAATATCTTCTAATTTCATAAGTTGTAAAAAAGTGTTTCGAAAATTGCCAAGTGCTCAGATATTTAAGTTTAAAATATTTCTCCATTTATAAGCTGAACATTTGGTTAGTTTATATACAAGAGAAACAATTTTTAAAAAAAGTCTTACTTATGAATTAATTTAAAAGCTACTTTAAGAAATTTTCGGAAAGATGTACCTACATACAGTGGATCCAACTTATTTCAAACCTCTTATATGTAGTGTATATATATATTTATATAAATATATTATTTCTGTTTAGAGGCCTCAAAACAGGACTTGCGATACTTCCCGCTGAATGAGAGTGTTTTTCAGTAAACAATTATATTTTACGCTCTCAAAATAGAAGAGCGTAAGCGTACATGTGAGTTTTGCTTCCACAATTGTGTATGAGGCTGACATCACTGGTTTAAAGTGACGTCTCTACTCAGTATTGTTTGGCAAATCATCATGAACAGGTTAACTCCAGAACAACGCTTCCAAATCGTGGAAATTTATTTTCAAAAACAGTGTTCAATTAAAAATGTTTATCCGCTTTTTTACCGCCAAATTCTCTTCAGTGATGAGGCGCATTTTTGGTTGAATGGATATGTCAACAAGCAAAATTGCCATATTTGGAGCAAAGATAATCCACACGCCGTTCAAGAATTACCAATGCATCCCGATAAATGTACTGTTTGGTGCGGTCTATGGGCTGGTGGAGTCATCGGTCCTTATTTCTTTAAAAATGAGGAAGGACGACGCGTTACCGTGAATGGAAATCGATACAGAATCATGATCAATGAATTTTTGGTGGCAAAACTTCAAGATATGGATGGAAACGAAATGTGGTTTCAACAGGATGGTGCCACTTGTCATACTGCGGCCGAAACAATGGACTTATTGAAAGAACATTTCAACGACAACATTATTTCGAGAAATGGACCGGTGAATTGGCCTCCGCGTTCGTGTGATTTGACGCCACTCGATTATTTTTTGTGGGAATACCTGAAATCATTGGTTTACGTGGATAAACCAGCAACGATTGACGCTTTGGAAACCAGTATTCAACGTGTCATTGCTGAAATACGCCCTCAAATGCTTGAAAAGGTGGTTGAAAATTGGACCTCCAGAATGACCTTTGTGCAAAATAGTCGTGGTGGCCATATGCCCGAAATTATATTTAAATGTTAAATGACAAGAAATTATCTACCAAATAAAAAATTTTTTTTTGGCCATTTCATAATGTGGCATGTGTTTTATTTAAATTTCAAATCAGCAGGCTCTTATAAAAACATCCTTTATAAATTCTTAAAAACAAAAAAATTTTAGTTTTGCAGATGGCAGATTTGAACTCAAGCCCCAGTAAAGTAAAAAAAGTACAATAGACATTGCTTAGCCATCAACAAATAAATTTCATTTAAAAAATACATTTTAAAATACATATTAGGAAGTAACATATGATTAAATGGGCCCCCTTTGAATCCTAACATGCACTAATTAAAAAAGTGCAACATTTTATCACACTATTGGTGATTTCTTTTCTGAAAAAAATTTAACATTTTATCACTGTTTTCCTAAAAAAACTACAATTAGGCGCATTTTTAAAATAAAAATAATCTTTTGCAAGAGATGGTACATTCATTTGTAATAAATTCACTATTTCCAAATGCCATAATATTGCCATTTTTTATTGATAAGTGCAAAATATGTAGCATTATTTTTTAG
Source organism: Linnaemya tessellans (assembly GCA_951800035.1). NCBI lineage: Eukaryota > Metazoa > Arthropoda > Insecta > Diptera > Tachinidae > Linnaemya > Linnaemya tessellans. The sequence goes on along the minus strand of OX637536.1, from coordinate 35,377,236 downwards.
AAAAAAAAAATCAACATAAAACTACCACTGGACTCTAACATGTCACACAGATTTATTCACGTAACAGATGTTTATACTCACGCTCACGGCAGTAAATATTCAGCCTGATACACGCCAGTAACATAAGAATTGAACATTTCCAGTGTGTACGCAAAGCCATGTTCTGGCTGTTGCATAAACTTGTAATTACAAAAATTTGCATGTGGCATACAACATCGATTTTGTTACACATACTGTTGATTTTGTCTCATTTTTCAGGAGATTGCTAAACATTAATGTTTTCTTATATTCCCGTTTAAAAGATATCTCGTCTATTCATAGACATTTTCATACTTTCAGGCGCATAAGCATGCATTTGCCTTTTGCTGACATGAGACTACAGCGTGCGGTTTCAAAGTGTTTATTCCCCGTAACTTGATGGATAATACGTTGTGAGTTAGGAATGTGTGTTTAAAGAAAATTTAAAAGTTTCACTTAGCAATTGCATAGAAATTGTATTAGAAATTTACTAAGAATTAAGAAAAAAATTAATATTTTCAATAAAATGGGGGATAAAGTTTTAGTGCAAAAATATGTATGAAAGGCTAAAACAAATCTGGAAACTAGATATACCTTAAGACATTAAACCACTGTATATGTAAGCAAATAAATTACCATTACGGTTTTTTGTTTTATTTTTAAACAATTCTTTCTTTTATTTAAAAACTCTTAATGAAGTGTCATAATCCACTTGTGAAAAGTCGTATCAAATGCAGGCATACAAAAGAACATTCGAATGTTGTACTATAAGCAAAGTGCTCCTGAACGACACACAGGAAATAGTAAATGTATAAAAAAATATATATAAAAGTTCAAAACAATAGAAAAAACTTGGCTGCTTGAAATTGAACTTCACACATCGCCCATATTTAAGAATACTCGCACATTTACGAAGCATTCATTCGTTTTTTAACAGAAAAATATCAAGAAAAAAAAAGAAGTAAAAACGTTGTTTTTTCGACCGGGTCGAATCTTAAATACCCTCCAAATATTTCGTAAATAAAAACTCTATTTTTATTTGTATTAAAATTTAGATTTTTATAGCCTTCGGCTTAAGTAAACAAGAATAAAATTTATATTAATGCGGTCGTTTCTAATGAGTTGGGAGGGGCATGACTGAGGCCCCTTTCCGTCAGCATAAAAACCCACGTATTAATATTTTGTATCAAGGTGCAATAAAAGGGACTGAGATAAGTTAAAAATGTTTAACCTGCTGGGTCACAGTTCCTTTAAGACATTTCTGTGCCCAATTTCAAAACTCTTTACAGGGCCAGTGCGAGAAAGCCTGTGGGGGAGACATCTCACCTAAATCGTAAGAACTTAAAAACTGAATTTTCGCGATAGTCAAGAGTATAAAAAAAATTTTTTTTAATAAGGTCATTTAGATGGCAAAGGGTTTTTAGGGGTAGGGCAGGGAAAGATCAGAGAACATATTATGTTCGTCATGAAAGCTTATAAATTTAAATTTTTAAGGAATGTAGGCTTAATGAATACAATTTTTTAAATATTGCAATTTTTTCTAACGCCCACTAAAGGGGGCGGGGTTAAAAAATGGACTATATTGCGTTTTCCACAGACTGACATGTGAACATTACTAGATTGTCGTAGGCTTCATCACTAATCAAGAATATATATACTTTATGGGGTCCAATTCTCTTTGGAGTGTATTAAAACTGTATTTTGGCGGGGTGGCTCTGGCAAGGGCCATGGGGGAGACATTTCACCCTCGCAATAAAATAGTAAAAATAAATTGTTGGAGTAATTAAGTGTAACAAATTTCCTTGTTTTTTTATAGGGTCATTTGGTGGTCAAAGGGGGAGGAGGGAGTAGAGCAGGGGAGGATCGGGTTATGTCTCAGCTTGGTCATAAACGCTTAAACATGTTATTTTTACAGAATGTAGGTTTAAGTAATGCAATGTGTTAAATGTGTACAATATTTTTGCATATAATAACGCCCACTAAAGGGGGCGGGGGCCAAAAATAATTTTTTATTTATTTCACGGCTCCAAGTTTAACGCGTTGGACTTTCTTTGACATAAAAATATATCATATGCTTTAAAAATTATGTTGGTTTAGTTCTTCTTAGGGGAACTTTTTTCCCTCTGGCCCGATTCAGGCCATTTATCTAGACCAAATTTCAAAAGTCTGGCTCTTGTCATTTGGACTGTATCGTGATTTCCTCACACGGACGGACGGACCTGACTAGATCGTCCTAGAATTTATCGCTGATCAAGAATATATATACTTTATGAGGTCTTAGAGGGATATTTCGCTGCATTAGACACACGGAATGACAAAGTGAATATACCCTCCAATTCTTTTTTGGATGGTATAAAAAAGAACGCAATCAGGCGTGTTAACAAACGAATACTGAGTGCAGGTAATAGTATTATGAGACTTGCACTTAAAAGTTGACTTTAATAAAACTTAAATTTTTTGTGTATTTCAATTATACGAGTATTTCTATGAAAAATAAAATTATATAAACGGGAGGGTACTTTTATTTGTACAGAAGTATATGGGGTGGCAAAAGTGTTAAATTGAAAACTTTTTACAAAAATAAGTAGACGATTTCCTCCTGAATCTAATGAATAACATGCAAAGCAATTGCAGTCCTATGCAAAAAAAAAGCTGCACGTTGCTCTTGTAAACTAACAAACTTTTATCTCAACCTAAAATTAAAATTTGTTTATAGTGCAATTTTACTTAAGCGAATTATAGTAATTGTGAAATTTTGAGCCAAATCTATTTGATTTTTATTATATTTTTCATAGTAACAAGAGATCTAATTTGTTAATATATTTACCGAAAATCTCATTGAAATCTATCCAGGAATATCCTGCAAGTAACTATTATTTACATTGTGGGTCGTAATCAATAGAGCAGTCGACTAAAAGATGTTTTGTCTGTACATAAAATAGGGTTTCCAAAGCCCCCAGAAAAGCTAGAGATTGATGGTTTTAGATTGATGTATTGGAAAAAGTTTGCTAAAATAGGCTTCCAGAGCTGGAAAATTAATTTTTGGTATATAAAAGTGAAAAGTGTTAATTATACCTATTTTATACTTTAAGGGCCATTATTATAAATTAACGATAAAGTTCCCAATAGTTAACCTTAACATTAGCTAACGTGAACTATAAAGTGACCTTTAAAGTTTTTCCATTATTACAACTGTCAGATAAAATAAAATATGTAATTTATATATTGTGGCAACATTGCAGTGGATACCGACTACTATTAGTGGTTAAAAAAAACGTAGTGGCAACGATTTACTTTTGTTTATTTCTTAAATTGAAAACGTTATTATCTTTTCTGTGTGTTAAATTATTTTATAACTTGTGCTAGGTGCTTTTGTTGTTTGCGTAAATTGTGTTATTGAAAATAATGTCGAAGTTATATAATGCGACTGAATCGGAAAGAAAGGGAGCGAAAAATATTTTCTAAATCATTTAAATTAAAAAAACGTTGTCTATTGTTCATTTTTCAGTTGTTAAGTTACCATATTTTCAGAAGAAAATATGGCAGCTTCATTTGCTTAAAGTTAACTTTGAAAGTTATCATTAGGATAAGCCTCCCGTTAGCTTATCAGTTACCATTAAGGTTAATTTTAACTTGTAATAATCAAATAAAATTTATCTGCCAGATAGTCTCCTATTGTTAGCTATTTGTAAGTTGTAATAATGGGCCTAAGAAGAATTAAATTTGTATTGCAAATCATAGGGTGCTCAATTCGATTCGAAAAGAAAACTGTTCGAATTTGTATTATTAACATTGAGATTCCAAAGCAATTGCGAATGAATTGAAATTCGGCATAGATAAATACTGAAAGATAGCACATGTCGAACTTGTAAAGGCACCCAATAGGGCCAGAGAGAGAAAAAAGTTCTCCTCAGATGAACTAAACAAACCTCTGAAAAGCAACATAATTTGTGGCTCTGGCAAGGGCCATTTTTTCTTTGAAATTTTGTTACGCAAATGACATATTTTTATGTCAAAGAAGGTTCAAAGAGTTGATCCAGAGAATAAAAAAATTCCATTTCTGGACCCCGCCCCCTTTAGTGGGCGTTGAAGTAACATATTACATGGAAAAATTGTGTAAATATTTAACAAATCGTATTGCTTAAGCCTGTATTCCTTAAAAATTAAATTTGCAAGCTTTTGTGACGAAGCTGAGTTGTTGTCTCTTCTTCCTCTGCCCTACCCTCCCCCCACCACTGTATAAAAAAATTTTTTTTTCACACTTAATAAATTTTCATAGCAACTGTGAGAGGTCTCGGAGGGTATTAAAATTCTATTTTGTCGGGGTCGCTTTGGCAAAGGCAGCGGGGTTGAAAAACTACTTTTTGTGCTCTTATGGTCCCAAGTTGACATAAAAATATATCAAATTTACAAAAAAAAAAAAAAAAAAATTTAAAAATTATTTGGGTTTTCAGAGGTCGACTTAGTTCTTCTTAGCGGAACTTTTTTCCTCTGGCCCCATTCAGCCCATTTACGAACTCGACCATCCTTCAAGATATACTTATTCCAAGTTTCAAGAGTCTGGCTCTTTTCGTTTGGATTCCCACAGACGTACAGACGGACGGACATGGATAGATCGTCTTAGATTTCATCACTGATCAAGAACTTTATGGGGTCTCAGAGGGATATATAGCTGCGTTAGAAACGGAATGACAAAGTGAATATATCCCCCAAATCTTTTTTGGAGGGTGTACAAGAAAACTATCCCACATTAGAAATTGAGATCCTTATGAATATGAAAAATTTTTACTTTTAGTTGTCATACGTTAAATGAATTGGCTAAATTTTGTTTATGTGGACAGGAAGATAATTCTAACAATAAAATGAATATGCATGTTTGAAAACCGTATTAGCAGTATTCTGCTACAAACACAACTGGGACGAATGACGAATATTCGTCGTTGGAAATAAAATACATTTAAAAGTAAATGAAAGTACACACAATATGTACGTTGGACGAAATACGTCGTGCTCAACGATCTTTGTGATAGTATTGTTTCTATTTCTTGAGCAGACGGACGACGAACAAATTAATACATGTATGTAAGGTGACCAGGTTTCATATACCCAAATTTTTTTTTTTTTTGTGGAAAAACACAGCACGAACATTTTCAGTGCCTACTAAAAATGAGTTCGCCAATTCAGAAAAATTTATCATTCGGAGAATGATTTTTATTAATTTTGAACACTTTTTATAATACAATGTTTCTTTCTATTTCCTACTTTTTCATATTGTCAGTCAGTTCATCAGCTGTAAAATGAAAAGATTAATTTATTTTTTAGAAAATAATTTTTTTGTGGAAAAAATTAATATAAATTGGGTCAATTATTTTCCGTCTAAACAATCTGGCATCAGAGGATTACACAGATTTTTAAAAAAAATTTTAATATATTTCATTAGTACTTTTTGTTTGTTATGTGGTCAAGTATGTCTATATGCCTGCATTTCATTGGATCTTACACCAAATCATCAGTAGACTTTAACCTAATTCCAAAATAACAAAACCTCTTAGCTTATACATAAACTCCCAAAAATGAATTGAGAATTACACAAGCAAAACCATAGGATTTGAAATTCAAGAAAACACAACAAACAAATTTTATTCGATATAAATCTATTTTGTTTTTCCACCTTCATAATGAAAAATAATTTTTTTCGTTCATTATTTTAATTTATTCGTCGTTATTGTGTTTCATACGACGAATTTATAGAGCGAGTTTTTACCAACGAATTCGTCATACTAAACGAAATTCGTTGTTCGTCCCAGTTGTGTTCATACCAGTCGATAGCAAACTACATATTTAAAAAAAGTTTTAAAACAAACACTAGATAATGGCAGACATTTTTAAAATTTAATTGTTTATGAAAATATTGTGTTATTATTCCTGGATATCAGAAGATGAAGAGGAAATGTATTTTAATTCAATTTCACATTCACTGACTTTCCTACCTTCTGAAGGTCATTGAAAATGCCTGTTACCAATAAATTATATACAAATTCTCTTATGAGAAAAATATATTTCCTTTATATTAACAATAAGTCCACATATAAATTAAAGCCATTGGCTGTAAGTAAAATTTCCATTATGACCATATTGATGGTGGCGTTGATGAAACAGATGCTGACTACCATGATGAAGAAAAAAAAAAAAAAAAAAAAAAAAAAAAAGAGAGTGAAAAACAGACTAAAAATAAAGTAGTGAGTTTGTAAACTTTTTGGCACTGGCTTTTTTTTCGTTTCACTGCAAAACTGATGAGCTTGATGAAGATTAAGGAGGGAAGAAAATAATAAAAAATATATATTGCAATCAAGTTGATTAAGCAAGCGTTAAATTGAATATCGATTATGAGCCAAACTCGCATTACATATCGAGTCCTTTAAAGATATATACGAGTGTGTATGCATGTATATGTGTATTTTTAGTTAATCAGTTTATTTGCTTCGAGGATAAAAGTGTTCTTGAAAATTACAAAGAAAAAAAAATAATGTATTAAGACCTCAAAGGATATATAGTGTGTATGCAAATTGTGGTAAGCCTTAAAGAGGACATTTTTAAACAAAATATATAAATAGCGAATAATAAAGCCATTCTTTGGTAAACATTTTACTGGCACCAACACGGCTAAACTAAAAACACTGACATTCATATGGCAATATGTGTTTCGTTAAATTATTGATTTGGCTATTGTTTTAAATGGCACAGACCATCTGAATCACTTATGCTGGCAATTCAAGTCCTAACTTCTTACACAAAAATTATGAAACAAATGAAAGAGAAGCAATTGTCTAATCGTGTGGCAACAAACTGAATTCATTCATAGGGAGCAATAAACACAAAAGCAGTCCTTCCATCTTTTCATAAGTCAACCCAACTGGTTAGTCATTCATTCACTTATCCCATACAAACAAATCCTTTACTTAATGTGTACAATCACATATAAAATTTGGTAAAGATTCTAATGAAAATTATGTTCTAAACTCTTAACTCTGTTAGCATTAATATTTCATACAAACACATCGCCTGTGCCAGTCCTTATTGCAATGATGACTGGATTTGCAACTCCTTGCTGCAATCTCAACTGGAAACTACTGCATACATTAAAATATACGAGTGCTCATCTTCATAAGATGAGTGTGCATTGCGTACATGCACACACTCATTAGGTCGTAATGGAAAATTCATTGGAACATTTTTGTTACAATTATTTGCCATTATCAATGAATAACATGTTTTTGAGAGAGTTTTCTCCATAATTGTTTCAATGTTTGCATGAACAATAGCAGCTAGCAGTTTGTGTTTCTGAAAGTCTAAATGATTGGATAAATTTTCAAGAATCTAATTTTACAAATGCATAAAATAAATATTGTTTACTTACTTGAAATTTACTTAATATTATTGAAATCTAGCACACTTGTGTTATCCTTTGGCATTTCCATCCATATTGGTGAATGCCTGACAAATAATCCATACATTTTTTTCCAGCCAATTGTAGTATTTGCTGATGATAAAGATAATGGGACACTTAAGTTTATGAAACTGTAAGTAAATCTATAGAGACTCGAAAAAATTTGCTAGTTTTTTTTTTGGAAAAGGAACAATTAATTTATATGATAATCGCCCCTATTATGAATGACGACATCGACACCGTATCAAGACGACAGCAAAAAATTGTCGCTTGTTCAGTCTTTTTCGACAGCAACTGACTACTTATTGACATGTTCTGCCGATATTATATGGCCTAGAGTATGTTAAGAAATTATCAAAAGTCATTAATTGTTATCGACAACTTGCAGACGAGTGACAATTTTTTACTGTCGAGTTGATGTGACGTCGACGTCGCCATTCATAATAGGGGGAATATAATATCTTTTAGTAGGAACGGCTCTCAGGGGATGAGCCCTATATAAGCATTGCATTGTGGCGGAACTACACAAGAGGAGATAATATTGAGAAGACAGATAAAGAAAGATGAGATAGAGAATTTTACTTAGAGCTAAACTTTTTACTCCGCCGGGTATTTAAAAAATCTAGCCGGACATTCATATTTTTTATTTTTCATATTCCTTCTAAAAAGTTATTGGGCGCTCTTAAATTGATGAAACTTGGCAGAAATATGTGTTATTATAATGTGTGGGTATATAAGCTTGAAAATAAGAAAAATCGGATCAAGGGGAAGAAAGTTCCCCTTAGAAGAATTAATCCTACCTCTGAAAAATTAAATTTTGTTTTAAAGTTTTGCCGTACTATTGTTTAGAAAAACGAACTATTAACGTCAGGGACAGTTCAAAAACGTAAACGTGGACCTAGGACATCGTAAAATGCCATTTTTTCCATGCCCAGTTTTGTGGGCGGTGACATAAAATATTATTTGCAAAAATAATGTAAATATTAAAAAGAATGAATCACTTATGTGTTAATACCATAAAAATTAATTTTTTGAGCTTTTATAGGAACCAACCCAACCCTCCCTTCCAACCCTCCTCTCCACACCGTCTCTGCCAAAAAAAAAATTTTTTTTTTTGCTTCTTTCCACAAAATATTAATTTTTAAGCTTTATTTATGTCGAGGGAAGGTGTCTTCCCTATGCCCCACCACCAAAAAGTAATAGATATAAGCACGAAATAAATCGAACGTGTTTGACGTCCAGTTGAGAAGGTCTCCACATGCGACACAATTGAAAAAAAATCATGATAAGGTTTTAGCCGATCGAAGGTTGAACGTGAGAGAGATTGTGGAAACTTGGGTATGAAAAAGTTTTCCGTCGTTTGCTCACAATCAAGGATGCACTCCTGTGCAGTTCCCGTGGCAAAAATCTATGAATTTAGGCTACGAATTGCTGCCTCATCCGCCCTATTCTCTAGATTTAACCACCATTGATTATCTCTTGTTCCTTAACTTAAAAAAATGGCTCAGCGGAAAGAAATTAGACTCCAACGATGAAATCATCTCAAAAACAAAAGCCTTTTTAATGATCCCGCACATCATGTTTTTCGGAAAGGATAAAAAAATTGGAAACAAGTTGGACTAAAAGCATGGAACTCAAAGTAGACTAAGGTCCCGGTTTACACTATGCAATTTTTGTCGCAGCAATTCTTGATATTTAGTGAGGAAGAGCGAGAAGGGAATACAAATGGTATATATTCCCATTTCAGGACTCTCACACAAAATAAGAATCGCACGATGTAAACTGGGACTATATTGAAAAATATAGTCCCAGTTATATAAAAATATAGTCCCAGTTATATAAAAATATATATATGAAAAATATGTTTCATTCAAAAAGTCACGAACCTATTGACCCACTCACGTTGATTTGAACATGATACTTTTTATACCCTCCAAAAAAGAATATGGAGGGTATATTCCCTTTGTCATTCCGTTTGTAACGTAGCGAAATATCCATCTGAGACCCCATAAAGTATATATATTCTTGATCAGTGATGTAATCTAAGACGATGTAACCATGTTTGTCTGTACGTCTGTGGAAATCACGATTCAGTCCAAACGAAAAGAGACAGACTTTTAAAATTTGGTATAAATATATCTTGAAGGATAGCACAGGTTAGGTTTGGAAATGGGCTAAATCGGGACTGGGGGCTAAAAGTTCCCCTAAGACGAACTAAACCAACCTCTAAGAATCAACATCACTTTTAAAGATTTTTTGTAATTTTGTTAAGCAAATGATATATTTTTATGTCAAAGAAGGTCAAACACGTTAAACTTGAAGACATAAAATAAAAAATAATAATTTTTGGACCCAGCCCCCTTTAGAGGGCGTTATTATATGCAAAAATAGTGTAAACATTTAACAACTTGTTTTACTTAAGCCTACATTCCTTAAAAATAACATTTTTAAGCTTTAATGACGAAGCTGAGACGTAACCTGGAACTACTCTGCCCTACCCCCTCCCCTCCACCCTTTTGCCACCTAAATGACCCTATAAATTTTTTTTTTAATTTTGTATTGTATATAATTATCCCAAACATTTATTTTTACAGTTTTATGGCAAAGGTGAAATGTCTCCCCCCGGCCCTTGCCAGAGCGACACCGCCAAAATACAGTTTTAATACCCTCCAAAGAGAATTGTACCCCATAAATTATATATATTTTTGATCAGTGATGAAGTTTGAGACGATCTAGCAATTCCCTGTGGAAAACATGATATAGTCTATTTTTGGACCCCGTCCACTTTAGTGGGCGTTGACATACGATATTATATGCAAAAATAGTGTAAATATCGAAAAATTTTTATTCCTTAAGCCTATAAGAAGCTGAGATGTTCTCTGATCTTGCAGAGGTTAAACGTCTCTCCCACGGCCCGTCTCGGAATGACTCTCCCAAAATAGAGATTTAAAATTGGATACAGGGATGTCTTAAAGGAACTCTGTCCCACCAACTTGAACATTTTAATTGAATTAAGATTCTATAGGCTAATTGTTCGAAATTTATTTTAAATCTTAGAAAGACATGATAAATAATCCAAAGCACAAGGGAAAAGCCAACATCAGCTTTTGGTTATTCAACTTACACAGCAGAGCAGAACAGCTGTTTTCGAAAGCCGCAACACTTTCATCATCAGTGCTCATGTGTATTGTGTTTGTCACCACTTATTAAACATTTTAAATTTGTTTACTAAATATTTGTAGGGTATTTACGGTTCGACCCGGTCGAATAGAACGTTTTTACTTGTTTTATTTTTAAATTAATTATTGTAATATTAATCAAGCTTATGGTCGTTATATATAAAATTTTATTTCGTCTAATTTTTTTTATTCAATATTTCGTTAACAGCTTGTTAACATCTGCAGGAAATAAAAATTCATATATTTATTTTCTTTGCTAATGAAATTTTCACTATATTCTTCAATATATTGTTAATTAAAATTAGTTTTAATAAGGCCGTAGGAGCACCCAAGAGCTTACTGAGCCAATAATTTAGCTCTCCACTGTACATATTTATTTTTATTACAAGTTATTTCAAAAGTTCATAGTTGTTTTCCATATATATTTCTATATAAAGAAAATTTTAAAAGTTACGAACTTGTTGGCCTACCCTCGTAGATGTTTTTTCAATCTAATCTGCGAAATCCGAAAACTTGCGTACAAACTTTTAAAAACTAATTGAGAATTATATGAGAAAAAAGCAAAGTAAGCTTAGATTTATTTTAACGCAACAAACAAATAGTTGCTTTAAATGCATTCATATTATTTTTCATTTTATCGTGTTGAAAAATTTAATTTCTTGGCATCTCTCCACCCTGTTTCAGCCCTTTAACATTGTCAATTTTTTCTGAAAAAGTTTTAGAATTTTTTTTATTGGTTCTCATCTAAAGATCACTGACAGCTGACAAACACAAACTTTGAATCTATTGAATTCAATATTGCAACCAGTTACTGAATAGAAATCTCCTTAGTTAGAATTAATATCATGATATTTAACAAACTTTTTCTTTCGCGTGTAGAGTTATTTAAACATAAATTATAGAGAAAATATTATGCAAAGTTCTTAGTTGTAAATGCAGGCAATTAAGAAATTCACAAATAAACTTCAAATGCAGATGTGCAAAACGTTAGAAATGCTCAATGAGTAAAACATAATGGACTGTTCAATATTGATACAGTCATTATCTATTTGTATGTAAGCGAGTATGTGTGTGTGTGTGTGCATAATAACTCGTATTAAATAGTAAAATATGCGCTAGAATTCTTGCTCGAATCATTTGTTTCTATGTGCATTTGCTAGCCGTGACAGTAGTCCGCATAAGTGGATGGTACGATCTTTGTGTCGTACATTTGTCCGGTGCCTCATATGCTGTGCGATACGATATGTTTATCTCGATGTTACTTGAACCATTAGCTGTAAATAAATAAATCAATAAAGCAATAAATGAAGGTTGCATGCAAGAAAAAAAAACATGGCTTAAAGCTGATATTGTTGAGATCGAATGGATGTAAAAATAATTTATCGGTCATGACAGATTGTACAGAAAATCTCATTAAGCTGTAGTTTTTCGAACCATAGAGATTAAATTAATGCGTAGGAAATTACAAATTGGTCTCAGGCTTTGTCTTTGGTCTTTGTGTTAAAATGATCTTGGTCTTTGTGTTAAAATGATCATACTAATGGAACGAATCAGTACTGATTCCGAGGCTATTTGTTTAAATTTTAGTTGTTTAAATTTTCCACTAGCCCAGAAGGAATAAAATACGTGAATTTAATACTTCCTATATTCATTTTTATACCCTCCAAAAAAGAATTTGGAGGGTATATTCACTTTGTCATTCCGTTTGTAACGCATCGAAATATCCATCTCAGACCCCATAAAGTATATATATTCTTGATCAGTGATGAAATCTAAGACGAACTGAGCATGTCCGTCCGTCCGTCTGTGGAAATCACGATTCAGTCCAAACGAAAAGAGCTAGACTCTTGAAATTTGGCATAAATATATTTTAAAACTTAGAGCAGGTTAAGTTCGAAGATGGGCTAAATCGGGCAAGAGGGAAAAAAGTTCCCCTAAGAAGAACTAAACCAACCCAGAAAAAACAACATAATTTTTAAAGTTTTTTGGTTATTTTGTTAAGCAAATGATATATTTTTATGTCAAATACGGTCCAACGCCTTAAACTTGGAGCCATTAAATAAAATAAAAATATTTTTTGACCCCGCCCACTTCAGTGGGCGTTATTACAGGCAAAAATAGCATAAAAATTTAACAAATTGTTTTACTTAAGCCTACATTCCTTAAAAATAACACTTTTAAGCTTTAATGACGAAGCTGAGACGAAACCTGGTACTACTCTGCCCTACCCCCTCCTTCCCCTTCGCCCCCTAAATGACCCTACCAAAAAATTTTTTTTTTTTAAATTTTGTATATAATCATCCCAAGCATTTATCTTTAGAGTTTTATGACTGCCGATTTCTGCCCTACCTCCCCCCCACCTCTTCCTTTGCCCCCTAAATGACCCTACAAAAAATTTTTTTTTTTTAAATTTTGTATATAATCATCCCAAGCATTTATCTTTAGAGTTTTATGAATGCCGATTTCTGCCCTACCCCCCCCCCCCCCCCCTTCTTCCTTTCCCCCAAAATGACCCTACCAAAAAAAAATGTGTTTTTAAATTTTGTATATAATCATCCCAAGCATTTATCTTTAGAGTTTTATGACTGCCGATTTCTGCCCTACACCCCCCTCCCCCCTCTTCCTTTCCCCCAAAATGACCCTACCAAAAAAAAATGTTTTTTTAAATTTTGTATATAATCATCCCAAGCATTTATCTTAAGAGTTTTATGACTGCCGATTTCTGCCCTACCCCCTCCTCCCCCTTTGCCCGCTAAATGACCCTATCAAAAAAAAGAAATTTTAATTTTGTATATAATTATCCCAAGCATTTATTTTTAGAGTTTAATGACATAGGTGAAATGTTTCCCCCACAGCCCTACTCAGAGCAACCCCGCCAAAATACAGTTTTTATAGCCTCCAAAGAGAATTGTGATGAAGTCTAAGACGGTCTAGCAATGCCCATACGTTCGTCTGTGGAAAACATGATATTGCATATTTTTGAACCCCGCCCCCTTTAGTGGGCGTTGACGTACGATATTATATAAAGGAACTCTGTCCCACCAAGTTAAACATTTAAAATTCACTTACTAAATATTTGGAGGGTATTTAAGATTCGACCCGGTCGAATATAACGTTTTTACTTGTTTTTTATAACTTCCTTTTGGTTAATAAGAGATTTCCCATATTTTCTTTGCTAATGAAATTTGGTTACAAAATTCAATAGAAAACTGCTTACATAAAAATATTTTCAATTATTTATTGATAAAAAAATGTTTGTTCATGGGAAAATAAACTCTAGAAAATTTCCGCCATAGTTGTTTTTAGGTCTTGGAGCAAATATCTAAAAATACGGGTTCCAGTAAAAAAAAGCAACTAAGTCCCCGTTTACACTTGCAGTTTTTGTTGCAGCAGTTCTTGAGTATTTAGTGAGGAAGAGCGAGAAAGGAATACAAATGGTGTATATTCCTATTTCAGCATTCTCACACAAAACAAGAATTGGTGCAACAAAAGTTTCATAGTGTAAACGGAGAATAATGCATGCAAATGCTGAGGGAATAAATTGTATCAATACCAATTCAATTAAGATAAACAGAAATACTCTTAAGAACTGATGATGAGAGTATAGCGATCTCCGAAAACATTATTCTTCTGCTCTGCAGCGTCAGTTAGAGTATTAAGTTGATGTTGATTTTCCCATTTTCAAAGTTATAATATCATATCAAAGACATAACTTTTTTTCAACATTTAAAAAAACAACCCACGAGTTCTGTCCAAAAATATGGTGAATGTTCAATATTTCTAAAGAAATATTTATTTATTCGTCAATTTCTGTTCTGTCTCTTTCAAAAACAACATACGAGGTCTATACAAAAAGTGGGTAAATTTTTAGCATTTCTCAAAAAATATTTATTTATTCATCAATTTCAGTTTTTTATCTTTCAAAAATGGCATACGAGGTCCGTTCAAAAATTAAGTGAATTTTTAATATTTCTCAAAAAAATATTTATTTATTCATCAATTTCTGTTCTGTCTCTTTCAAGAACAACATACGAGGTCTGTTCAAAAAGAAGGTGAATTCGATATATATCTCAGAAAGTATTATTTATTTATCAATTTCTGTTTTGTCTCTTCCAAAAATAACATACGAGGTCTGTTCCAAAATTAGGTACATTTTTAAAATTTTTCAAAAAATATTTATTAATTTATCAATTTATATTTCGTCTCTTTCAAAAATAACATACGAGGTCTGTTCCAAATTAGAAGAATTTTTAATATATAAAAAAAAAAATTTTATTCATCAATTTCTATTTGGTTTCCTTTATAGTAGTCGCCTTCAGATATAATAACACTTGTAATAGCGAGTTTTCCAATCCTGTGAGACCTTCTGATATGCACGTTTTGGTATGCCCTTCAGGCCTCTCAGCGATTTAGTCTTTTATCTTTTCAATCTTGCAAACAGATTTACGCAGGTTATTTTTTTTTTCAAACGACGCAAAATCGCTCAACACCATGAATTTTCATCTAACTATAATGATAAAAAAAGTGATAATAATATGGTAAACTGTTTACCCTAAAAGTCATTCCTTCAACTTCTCGCTAATTTTAACCGCTAAAAATCTATTATTTTAATTTTCAAACTTGCGCTACATTTTTAATTGATCAGTTGATTCCCATGTCATAAACTGTGCTTAATGTAGTTCTTCGCATCCTATAAAATAATCGAGAACAGTAAATGACCACATACATATATAATTTTGGAAATTTTCAAAAAATTCACTTTTTTCGAATTGCTTCGTTCACGATATCTCACGAACGCATTAACCGATTTTGATCCGGTAGGTGGCACTCGACATGGTTTATGAATTTCAAGTGCATCTTTGTTGTACGAAAGAGGAAGACGAATGCTGCATATATAGCGTGTTTTTTTTAGAGTGTCACAATACCAGAGCAACGCGTGCAAACTGTTGAAATTTTTAATCAAAATAATTGTTCTATTCGTCAAACTCAGCGTGCACTTCTTCCATTTTATGTCGTACATAATCGTCCTTCAGAGCAGCTAATTCGAAGAACAATAGATCGCTTTCGGACCACATTTACTGTTACTGATCTTGTGCATTCCTGTGAGACGCCGCCGAACAGTGCGCACTGAAGAAGCTGTAAACGATGAGTGAGAAGGTCCCTAGGGACCTTTTTGCCTTTTCAAACTGAAATTACTCCTACTTCGGCCACTACAACCCCCCCAAAGTTACTCTGTATCCAAGAGTATTTTGTTGCGCATCTTTTGGAAAAAAATCAAGCCGATCGGATCATTACTTTAGGAGTTATTGTGGTTTTAGTGAGAATAGTATGCGGACGTGTGAATAGGTCCGTGTACTGAATTTCACTAATAAATGCATGTTTTTGGGTATCATTATAATTCTTTTATTGTTTCAACACATAATTTACTTGTTCTGAACACAAAGACCTAAACTCAAAGACATTAGGGATGATGATAAAAACAAAAAATGCTAAGAACTAAGTTGAAGTTTTTGTATGTAGAATTTAGTTATAAACAATAAAAACAAAAAAAATAAAACAAAAAATTTTTTATATGAAAAAAACATGATTTACAAAAAAGGTCCTTTTCACACGGCCGTGAAGTTTAGAACTGTCACTAATCGGAGGGTTAAAGATGATCCTAATCAATCAATTCGTCGCCGTTCTTAGCAACCGGGGTTGTGTCCTTCCACATTAAGGAAGATTTTTTTAGTTGTTGAAAATTGGTGTTCCAGATTGCGCCTTCTACGCGCCAGCCGTGGCGGCCACTTGGCAGAAATAATTTTTAAACATTAATTTCATAAAATTTTCTTTGCAATAAAGCCCGTTTCATTGATATGAAAAATATATTTCCTTGTTTTATAATGATTTAAACTTGTGACACTCCATAAAAAACACCCTTTATAAGTAACTAATAATTTGCTTCAGGATGTTCTTGGCGGAAGTTGTTCGAAGGTCACTTAATATTAAAAACATTTCCATCTTTAAATAACTTTAAATCTGCTTAACAATTTTTGACTGTATTTATTTTTTGGAATATTAATTTAAGTCTGCTTAAAGTTTTGTGATTGAGTTTATTTCCTTATATAGAATTTTGTATCTTTTTTTTTATTAAATGCCAACCAATAATTGGCTTAACAATGTGTAAATATTTAGTTTACACAATATCTATTTTATTAATTTAATTTTTTAAAACGTACATCTATGTGCGTTATAAATTGGCAATATAATTTCATTAAATAAACTGAAATAGTCAATAAAATATGTATATTACCAATAATTGTTTAATTAAATGTATGGGTGTGTGTTTGCATTAGTTTCACACAAAAAAAAAGAAATCAATTCAGAATTAAATTGAATTAAAATCATGCACAGTATTTAATATTTGCTTTATAAGTTGTTACACAACGAAACAGAATATTTAATCATTAGGGTTTTGCTGCAACAAGTTAATAAACTTAATAGTTGTGTGGTATTTTTAATGAAGCTATTAAGAAGCTTATATCTACCGAGATCTATTTTGACTTTCTGAACATTAAGTCAACGTCCTCTGACAGTTGCTCGTTGAATAAAATGTTGAGTTGAATTTGGGCAATCAAAGATTTTTGCTACACTTTTAACTTGTACAAACAATTCTTGATGCAGGGATTAAAGTTGAGTATTTTAATAGCAAAGAAATTAGCTTACAATTAAGGCAATTTAGCTGTGTGACATGAAGTTTTACTCTGAAATGTGTAACAATCATGGTTTGGACTAAATTTGAAATCCTGTCTACTTAAAAAAATGAGCACATTCCCTTATATCTGTTAACGTACCCGGTAGTTCTTAGACAAAACGCCGTCACACCAGGTCGTAGCAAACAGACTGGCTTCGTCTATAGTGTTCTCTTTCTTGCTAAAATATTAGCTTTTTAGTTTTGTAAAGTTTTTCCTCCCACCATTTTAGGAGGAAAAACACATGCCCTTCAAAAACAATATCAAGAAAACAATTGACAACAAACGGCAATTGAGTAAGAAAGATGCCACTGCAGAAGGGGAAGCCTGGAATGTGGGTTTTATTAAAAAGTTTTTGGGAATGCAGGGCGGGCTAAAAATCACTGTGGTGGTGAAAAATTTAATAACGTTTTTTTATATACTTTTTTATTTACTTCGACATGCCGCGTGTAATGCAGCGAAATATCTTTCCAAAACCCCATAAAGTATCTGAGCGTGTCCGTCCGTCCGTCTTTGGAAATCACGATTCAAAAAATGAAAAGAGCCAAACTCTTGAAATTTGGTATTAATTTATCTTGTAGGATCGAACAGGTCAATTTCGTAAATGGGCTGAATCGGGGCCAAAGGGAAAAAAGTTCCCCTAAGAAGAACTTAACCAACCTCTAAAAAACCACATAATTTTTAATGTTTTTTTCTGTAATTTTGTTAAGCAAATTATATATTTTTATGTCAGAGAAGGGCCATAAAATAAAAAAAATTTCATTTTGGACCCCGCCCCCTTTAGTGGGCGTTATTATAGGCGCAAAATAGAGTAAAAATTTAACAAATTGTTTTACTTAAGCCTACATTCCTTAAAAATAAAAGCTTTTAGCTTTAATGACGAAGCTGAGACGTAACCTGGTACTCCTCTGCCCTACCCCCTCCTCCCTCTTTGCCACTTAAATGACCCAAAACAAAAAAAAAATTTGTTTTCAAAATTTTGCATTTAATTATCCCAAAGATTTATTTTTAGAGTTTTATGACAAAGGCGAAATGTCTGCCCCACAGCCCTTGCCAGAGTGACCCCGACAAAATACAGTTTTAATGCCCTCTAAGAAGAATTGGACCCTATAAAGTATATATATTCTTGATCTGTCATGAAATCTAAGACGATCTAACAATGCCCATACGTTCGTCTGTGGAAAACAAGATATAGTCTATTTTTGCACCCCGTCCCCTTTAGTGGGCGTTGAAGTACGATATTATATGCAAAAATTTTGTAAATATTCAACAATTTGTATTCCTTAAGTCTATAACAAGCTGTTATGTTCTCTGATCTTGCAGAGGTGAAACCTCTCTCCCATGGCCCTTCTCGGAATGACTGTTTCAAAAATTGGGAGATTTAAAATGGGATACAGGGATGTCTTAAAGGAACTCTGTCCCACCAAGTTAAACATTTAAAATTTAGTTATTAAATATTTGGAAGGTATTTAAGATTCGACGCGTTTTTACTTGTTTTTGTAATTTTGTTAAACAAATAATATATTTTTATGTCAAAGAAGGTTCAAAGTGTTGCACGTGGAGCCAGACAAATAAATTTTTCAACCCCGCTCCTTTAGTGGACGTTGAAGTAACATATTTCCTGTTAAAATTGTGTAAATATCTAACATATTCTATTCCTTAAGCCTGATTTCCTTGAAAATTAAAGGTTTAAGCTTTTACGATGAAGGTGAAATGTTCTTTTATCTTCCCCTGCTCTACCTCTACATCCATTTTTGCCCCCTAAATGACCCTATAAAAAATTGATTTTCTACACTTAATTTAAAAATTTAATTTTAAGTTTATACGACAAACGTGAGATGTCTGCCCCACGGCCCTTCCTTAACTGACGCTGATAAAATAGTGTTTTAAAACTAAGAACAGAAATGTCTTGAAGGAACTTTGACCCAGCAGGTTCAACATTCTTAATATATCTCCGTCCCTTTTTTTTAGCGTAACTATACATTTTTTTAAATTATGTATGAATTTTTATTAGTCCAACTTTCTTAAGTAAATTGTTAACTTTTTCAACGGGCTTAAGTTCGAATCTGCATGACTGCAAATGATTTTTTATTATTTTATTAATAAATGAATTTGTTCAAATTCTATTTATTTGAACAAAGAACGCTGATGCGATGGGGTAGCGTAATATAAAAAATAATAAATAGAATTTGAACAAATTCATTTATTAATGAAATAATAAAAAATCATTTGCAGTCATGCAGATTCGAACTTAAGCCCGTTGAAAGAATTAACTATAAATTATTAACTGAAAAAATGCATTTATGCTGATGGAAAGATTTTTATTTACAATAATATTTGGAGGGTATTTAAGATTCGACCCGGCCTATTTTTTTTGTATAGCAAATACAGCCCGCGATGCGATTTGCTCCCGGAAACTTTCATGCAAGAATGTAACCCAAGACTATTATATAACAAATGCTATCCATCAGCCACAGAGGCAGCGCTTTTTGCAGTCGAACTTTAATATTCACCCCGATCGTCAATAACAAGTGGAAATTTTATTCACTTGAAATTTGTATTCCACTAGAAGGGAAAAATGGTATCGTGAATCTCCCGTGAGAAATTATTCCCGCTATCAGTTCTCAGTGAATGTAAAAAAGAGAAGCTGAAAACAACATAAAAAATCAAAGAAATTTGTGTTGCAAAAATTTACTTTTATGAAATAATTTAAAAAAATTTAAAAAAAATATGGTTAAATATTTATTTAGTAGTAAAATAATTTAAATACATTTTGGAAACCGAACAAAAGACATTAAAAATATTCTTAGTGTTTAGAATTGGAACAACAAGTTTTACAAGGACGCAGGCAATTGATTTGTTGCAAAAATATCAGTTTGTGTCTTATTAAAGGATCTTGCCCCTAAAAGAAAATTTGTAAACTTTAATATTGGAGTTATAATAGAAAATACCTAAATTTTTTACTCTATGCCCCACCAAAAACTAAGTGAATAAATTAAAGGGAAAAGTGAAAACATTCGCAGGAAAAAAAAATCGTTCACGATAAGGGGAATTTAATTTTAACATGAAATCATTTTTTTTTTTCATGATTGCAATTTTAGGGAAAAGGGAAAAATTTCGAGGGGAAAAATTACACAGGAAACGACAAACCACTTTTTCTGGTAAAGGGTGTAAAAATTCGATCGTATAATTTATTGCTTTGCGGATTCTTGAATAATTTAATTCAATTATAAAGAAGCCGAACGTTGTGCGGTGGATGAATGAATACTTCTTCCAACAGTGTTCTTATTGTGTGAACTACCGGGTAAATGCCACTTTCGCATTTGTATGTACCTAAGCAAACTGGTGTATGAATATGTGTGTATGAATATGTGTATGTATGTGGGTACATGTATTTTATTTTGTTTTGCTCACATACACATATATATATTTTTAGATAACCACTGACCCATTACTTCATTCAAAACACGTAGATCTCACTTAAGCCTACGTGAGTACCACAATCAAAATAAAGTTGCTGTCATAAAATGACAAATGCACTGCATTTTCCAGCCAAAATCGCATGCTAAAACTTTATTTAAAAAACATTTTTTTTCTATAATTTTTTTTTTCTGTTTGTTTTTTGTTTAAACCAAAACCGACTATAGGAAAAGAAAAATTATTAGAGGAAGTATTTTTCATGTTCCTTAAATGATAAAATTATAAAAATACAAAAAGCATTTCCGTTTTTTAACTTTAAATTTACCAAAATACATAGAATTATATATGAATATGTATTAGTGGTTACTTTATACAGCCACACACACACAGACACACACATGAAAACACGCACACAAACAGCAGCGCTCACTTATGTTGTTACTCTTACAGATTTAAAAAAAAATATCATAATAAGTGCCAGCAATGAAAGCACGTACGTAAAAGTGACATTTATTATCTCTACTCTTCTGCAGTTCATTCAACTGCTAAAAAAAGGAAAAAATAAAAAATTGCTATACGTTGCCCTACATAATGGATGTTGAGACAGATAAACGTAATTCTTGGAAATGAGTTAATTGATACTTCTGTCCTAGGTAAATTCAATTAGGCCTATTGTTCCATAACATATTGTTCCAGTACATAAGTTATTAAATTCATTAAGACATGATAAATATTCCAAGACACAGAGGAAAGCCAACATAAATTTTTATAATTATTCAAGTTACACAACAAAGCAGAAGGGCTGTTTTCGGAATCCGCTACACGTTCATCATGTAAATTTTGATTGTTACTCATTTAAATATGACAACAGTTTTTATTTTATTTTAATTTATATTGAGCTTGAGGCTTATTTTTATAAAAATTATTTATTTTATATTTATGAAGTTTTTCTATTTAACACATTGTCGTCACAATACTAATATATAAATGAAATTTATTTGTTGGTGGTTAAGCAATGTCTATATGCATTTCATTGGTGCTTTACCAAATCGTCAGTAGACTTTAACCACAGTTTTGAAAAGTTAAAAACCTCTTATCTTATGCATATACTTCCGAAAACCATCTGAGAATTCACAATTTGTAAATTACAAACTATTTTCAAAAATAACAACAGAACAAGAACATAGGCTTGCAACTCATACAAAACTAAACCAACAAATAAAGTAGAAAAATAAAATAGATTCGTATCGAACATACTTTATTTGTTGGTTTAGTTTTGTATGAGTTGCAAGCCTATGTTCTTGTTCTGTTGTTATTTTTGAAAATAGTTTGTAATTTACAAATTGTGAATTCTCAGATGGTTTTCGGAAGTATATGCATAAGATAAGAGGTTTTTAACTTTTCAAAACTGTGGCTAAAGTCTACTGACGATTTGGTAAAGCACCAATGAAATGCATATAGACATTGCTTAACCACCAACAAATAAATTTCATTTATATATTTTATATTTAGTTCAATATTTCGATATCCTCTGGATATCTTCTTCAGGATAAAATTATTTATAATAATTTAACAATAACAAAATTTTTTATAAATTATATAAACTTAAATATTTTTGTTGTTTTTTGTTTTTATATAAAAAATTGAAAATGAATGAAAAATTTTTTTTTTCATTTTTTTTTATGTACTGGAACAATATGTTATGGAATTGAATTGAATTTACCTAGGACAGAAGTATCAATTAACTCATTTCCAAGAATTACGTTAACAAAAAAAAAAAAAAAAAAAAAAAAAATTTCATTCATTTTCAATTTTTTATATAAAAACAAAAAACAAATAGTGCAGAAATATGCGCACTAATTGAAGGAATTCAGGAATAAATACTAGAGATGGGCGCGTGAATAAAATTAAGCTCACGATTCTCGCATTTCTATCACGCAAGCTCACGCACAGCAATATTTAGTGCGCTGAAAAGCACGCACGCTCTCGAAAGCATTGTTTTTTAATCACGTACTTTTATGTACGATGGTAAACATTTTTTCAAAGTCGTCCACGCTCGCGTGTGTGAAAGTATATATAGATATGTGTATGTATGTACATACATATTTTCCTTAGTATTAAAAATTCAAAAAAATAAAGACCTCAAGCCGAAAAATAGCTAACCAACAAACAAAAAAATAAACTTATTTTTCGGTTTTGAGTGCGTGAATAATATTTTTAATACGTGAATACTATTTTTAATACGTATTAAATGTCACACACTATTACTCATGGTTCTAAATTTTTGAATCACGTTTCTGCACGCACGCCTGAATTTAATAATTTGTGTGTAATTTAATAATAAGTGGGTGCTGTTGGCTGAAGTAGTAGAACACTAGACTATGAAGCGGTGGTACCTGAGTTCAACACCGCGCTGAGTCGTGAAATATTGTGTTGAATTCTTCTGATCAGCATGGGTGCCTGATTCAGTGATGGAGGCATAGCACTGGTCACTGAAAAATGTTGGCAGCGACAGATACGATCATGTACTAAAGAGCAGAGTAACAGCTGCATCCTCCTTCGGCGGTTCTGTAGCAAAAAATTAGCCGGAGAAGTAAAAAAAAGGTTGAAATAGCTACAAAAAATTCTCTATCTCCTCATCTTTCTTCATCTGTCTCCTCAATACTATCCACTCTTTTCTAGTTCCGGCGCAATGCACTGCATACGTAAGGGTCATCCCCTGAGTGCTGGTGCGAGATAAAAAACGTAAACAATACCAGCTGTTTCCAATATATGACTTGGCAGCACTTAATTTAGCACAGACAAAAACAGGCAAACAACAAGGTTGCATTTTATAAAACCAATCTGAACGTGATTTTAAGTTGGTTTTAACCAAATCATTTTGTATGGCAAAACCAGGTTTTAACACTTGATTTTAACGTTAAAACCCAAATTTATTAAAACCATGTCAGTGCGAAAACACTGTTTACCATGTGATTAGGCTAAGAAACTACGAACAAGCAACGATTATTGATTAAATGCGTTTTCGTGACGAAGGTCACTCTCCTCTTTTTTGCTTCCGGCGCAATGCACTGCATATGTAGGGGTCATCCCCTGAGTGCTGGTCCAAGATAAAAAAAGAAATGAAATTTATACTTACGATTAACGTGATTCACGCGTGACACGAAAAAATCACAACATTTGCACATTTCTAACAAATGCCCATAGAATATTTACTTGGCTTTAGTATTAACTACCGTTGGTGCTCTAGGGTTAAGAAGAGGCATTGTTTCACTCTTCAATAAAAGATTTCCTTGCCTATAACATATTGCAGTGCACTTTATAGTCGCTGTCTACTTGTTCTACGTTCTGTTCTTTTTGTGATAATTTTCAATATTTCTATTCGTTGTAAACGTTTATGAGTTCAGTATGTTTGAAACTAAACCTTGAGATGTCATACACACTTCCATGAAAGGATATAATTTCGGGCATTTGCATGTTCATTTGCCAGCTCTTTGAGCAAAGCAACTGCACACATTCCGTGCAAAGGCTCAACTTTAGTTCTTTGTAGATGTGATTTTATTTTCGGTTAATAAAGTTACTTTTTACGATATGAAAAAAAGAAACGAGAGGAACTCCAAAAACCACTCACCATCATAATCACCACAAAATATCACACGAAAACTGAAGCAGAAAAATGGCAAAATGTCTCAACTGCAACTTCATTTGTAAATCTCAACACGTTTTCGGAAAATGGGAATTTTTCGCTAAATGTTTTGTAAATGTTTCCGTCTAACTTTGTAATTAGTTGCAATGAAAATATTCCCTCCTCATGCATTAGAAATTATATACTTGGGAGTACAATTTATTTATTTTTCTTTTGTTCAAAAAACGAAGAACAAAAAAAGGATCTATGATAATATCAACTTAATTAATAACGAGCCTCATTTAGTTGGTTGGCAATTTGTTGCTGTTATTACGGCTCTAAAGCGGCTATAATAAAACTTTATAATCATGTTGCGCTTTCCACTGGATTTCGTTTTCTTCCACACTTTCCTTGCCAAATGCTGGCTCTGGCTCTGGCTATTCTCTGCAACTGAAAGTTTAGTCTAGTGGAAAATAATTATAAATAGTATTTTTTTTTTTTCAAGATTATTTTTCCACACAAATTAAGTTGTTGACCAGATTTTTTCAATCTGTACTGGCACAAACGTATTTAATTTGGGCTGTATCTGTTGTAGTACGTGTTAAAATTCAAATTATTTTAAACGGATTTATTTTCAGTATGAACTTTTGCTAACAATTGTTTTTTTAGGTTTTTTTTTTCTGAAATTATAAAAGAATTATTTGATTTTGTTTGGAATTGTTAGTGAATAATATTTTTTCTTTTCTTTTATTACAGCGTTTCATCATAAGGTAAGTA
The DNA here is from genome assembly GCA_951800035.1 of Linnaemya tessellans. Lineage (NCBI taxonomy): Eukaryota > Metazoa > Arthropoda > Insecta > Diptera > Tachinidae > Linnaemya > Linnaemya tessellans. Next base: position 35,352,039 of record OX637536.1, on the reverse strand, counting down.
AATTTTTGATTTTTGTGTCCAACATATTTAACAATCAAACGGCGGGAATATATATCTTTTCTCGGACCAGCACTCAGGGGATGATTTCTGCAGTGCATTGCGCCAGAACTAGAAAGGGGGATAGTATTGAGTGGTTATTGGTTAACCGACAATTTGATACCCGATTACCTGATCGATTAATTTAAAATTGGCGATAAACAATTAAACCGGTTAATTTCAGTCGATTAAGCGATTAACCCATGTAACAAAATTTTTAATTTTTTGTAGTACGGGGTTTTTCAACAAGAACTTTGTTTTCCGATTGCGGCAACACCAACAACATGATAGTTTTGAACTTCAGGTTTTTGACGTATCCGTAGTAGATGCGTTGGCAATTGTTACAATGAATTCAATAATTAAAAGCCACTATGAAAATGGTGGCGCTGTTAAAGTTGCATTTCGTAAAATTCGTAATATTTTCGGGCAACATAATCGCCCTTCTGAGACCTTCTGTCAACAAGCAAAATTGTCGCATTTGGGCTTCTGAAAATCCTAGAGCGATTATTGTATGCTCAACGTGCCACTGTATGGTGCTCTATGTGGTCTGGAGGCGTGATTGGGCTGTTTCTTTTCGAAGATGACGCTGGAAATGCGGTAACGATCAATGGATCACGCTATCGCGAGATATTAAAATCTCAATTTTGCCTTATTATTGATGACGTGGTGGCCATTTGCCAGATATAATTTTACATTCATAATTGGCGAACTTTTCTCTTCGTAATACAATAAAAATTTAATTTTTTTATTTTTTTTTATTTTAATTTATATTGAGCTTGAGGCTTATTTTTATAAAAATTATTTATTTTATATTTAGTTCAATATTTCGATATCCTCTGGATATCTTCTTCAGGATAAAATTATTTATAATAATTTAACAATAACAAAATTTTTTATAAATTATATAAACTTAAATATTTTTGTTGTTTTTTGTTTTTATATAAAAAAAAATTAAGTTTATATAATTTATAAAAAATTTTGTTATTGTTAAATTATTATAAATAATTTTATCCTGAAGAAGATATCCAGAGGATATCGAAATATTGAACTAAATATAAAATAAATAATTTTTATAAAAATAAGCCTCAAGCTCAATATAAATTAAAATAAAATAAAATAATCAAAGGCTGAAAAAATAGAACAATATAATAAAAATTTAAATCATCTTCATCTAAATTTTTTGTTGTAGAAAACAAAGTTTTCTTGTTGAAAAGCCCAATATTGTAAATTATTTTTTTTTTTGGATTTTTAATTATTTGTTTGGTCTTATATGCAAAAGTCATGCATATAAAAAGTATTTTTTCCATATAAATAGAGAAGGTGTTCAACACTAAACTTTTAATTTTACTCGTGCTGATTCTTTTCCCGAATTAAAAAGAAAATTTAAAACTAATTATTGAAAGGTTTGAGTCCGTTCCTATTTGCATGTCACTAATCCCAGATCTCCAGGGAATCTTTAAGCCCTGAATTTCTTAGAATAACTAAAGATATTATTTTAAATTTCCACTGAATTGAATAGGAAGTTTAAAGAAATATCAACGCTGGTGTTTATATTAGTAGGTCAAATCAGAAACAATAAAAATTACAAGCATATGTGAAGGCGCTGGAAGGGAATGAATTTCTCCTTATACATGATGTAAAACATTGTTGGTCATCATTGCTCAGAATTTTGGACAATGTTCTCCGTATATTTTTGTTTTATCTTGGACCAGCACTCAGGGGATGAAAGATGAGAAGATAGACAGTTTTTTTTGTAGCTATTTCAACCTTTTTTACTTCGTCGGCTAATTTTTGCTACAGGGCCGACGAAGTTGGGTGCTGTTACTCTGCTTTTAGTACATGATAGTGTCAGTCGCTGCCAATTATGTTCAGTGACCAGATTTAACAACGCTGTGCTAACGTGTAAACAGAGTTCTGTTAACGAAATTGGTTTGTGTCTAGGCTTATAAATTTCGAAATTTATCTTGACACAGGTAAAACATTTCAGCGTTGTTACGAACTAGTTTCATGCTCAATTAAAATGTTCAAATAAAACTAAAGTGTACTTATTTAACTTATTTGAAGTAAAATTTGTATCACGTGACAGACATCATTTGCAAAGATGTTGAATAAATGAAAATAATGAAATAAATAAATGACTGTTAGAATATGAATAGTGAGAAGAGCTAGAAAACAAATAATATATTTCTTGTGATTTCATATATATTTTTTTAAATAAACATGTAGCAATTTATATGATAGAGATTATCTTGGAGAAGAAAAACAAAATAAAGTACAATAAAATAACAAAAATATGTTGTCTAAAAAGCGACAGGTAATCTTTTATTAAATATGATATTATATTTTGCTATTCTTCACAGTTTTATCAAAAGCATTGTAAAACTGTGAAAATGATTTCACTACAAGATTTTAAAGAGAGCAAAGTTTTTCAAACAATAGTTTAATGTATTAGGCCTTGAACTGTTAACAGAGATAAGATAATTAATTTGCTAGTTTTTCGAAAGCATATTTCGTTATTTCATTAGTTATTGTTAGAAATATTAAAAGCCTACTTCTTAATGAACATGGCACAGGATAATTCATTATTATTTTAAACAGATTATAAAATACCTTCACAAAAAAGTGAAAGGGTATATATAGGTTTTTCATTCCGTGTGTAATTTCTTCGATATTCACATGGGACCCCATAAAGTATATATATTCTGGATCCTTATGAATAGCGATGACGATTGAGCGATGTCCGTCTATCCGTCCGTCTGTATGTGAAATTGGTATTAAAATCCTAAAAAATCAAAATTTCGATTCCAGGGTTGGAGAAATGAAATATTTTATGGTACATGAAAGTGACCAAAAAGTTTAAAAATCCACTAAGAATTGCATTGGTAAAAAAATAAAAATTCGCTTCCAGAGTTGGAAAGTCTAAATATTTCTGGTACATAAAAGTACCCACATAAATTCCAAACTTTGTTTTTTTTTAGTGAATTAAACCTATTTTATACTTCAGGAAGAATTAATTTGGTATTAAAAATTCGCTTCCAGGGTTGGAAAATCGAAATTTTATAGTACATAAAAGTAGCCATATAAAAGTTCCTTATTTTGGTTTTGTGCGAATGAAATCTTTTTTCTAAAAACTAAAATAATTAAAAATCCAATATCAGGGTTGGAATATCGACATTTCCTGATTCATAAAAGTAACCATATAATTTGTTATTTTTGATTCTTATGATGAATTATACCTACTTTCTAAAGGGTGTTTTTATAAGAGCTTGCTGATTTGAAATTTAAATAAAACACATGCCAAATTATGAAATGGCCAAAAAAAATTTTTTATTTGGTAGATAATTTTTTGTCATTAAAATTTAAATATAATTTTGGGCATATGGCCACCACGACTATTTTGCACAAAGGTCATTTTGGAGGTCCAATTTTCGACCACCTTTTCAAGCATTTGAGGGCGTATTTCAGCAATGACACGTTGAATACTGGTTTCCAAAGCGTCAATCGTTGCTTGTTTATCCACGTAAACCAATGATTTCAGGTATCCCCACAAAAAATAATCGAGTGGCGTCAAATCACACGAACGCGGAGGCTAATTCACCGGTCCATTTCCCGGTCCAATGTTGTCGTTGAAATGTTCTTTCAATAAGTCCATTGTTTCGCCCGCAGTATGACAAGTGGCACCATCCTGTTGCAACCACATTTCGTTTACATCCATTTCTTGAAGTTTTGGCACCAAAAATTCATTGATCATGATTCTGTATCGATTTCCATTCACGGTAACGCGTCGTCCTTCCTCATTTTTAAAGAAATAATGACCGATGATTCCACCAGCCCATAGACCGCACCAAACAGTACATTTATCGGGATGCATTGATAATTCTTGAACGGCGTGTGGATTATCTTTGCTCCAAATACGCCAATTTTGCTTGTTGGCATATCCATTCAACCAAAAATATCAGGAATAAATAAATTGGTATTAAAAACCAAAAAAATCCAAAAGACGATTGATTCTACGTTTGGACAATTAGAACCTTTTGGGGTACATGAAACGGATTTTTTCTTTTTGTTTGTAAATTAAACATATTTAATATTTTTGAAAGACGTTCAGAGGTATTAGAAGTAAGACGAGCCAAACATTTAGCTTCCTAACAAAAAGATTTAAACGTTGTCTTAAATATGAAAGTAACTGATAACATAATTTTTTAATTAAAGCTACTTTCTGCTTTAGCAAGAAAGAAGGAAAGAAGAATTACATCTGTGAAGGGTATTTAAGATTCGGCACAGCCGAATATAGCACTTTTACTTGTTGCATATAATAACGCCCACAAAAGGGGGCGGGGTCCAAAAACTATTATTTTTTATTTTATAGCTCCAAATTTAACGCGTTTGACCTTCTTTGACATAAAAATATTTCATTTGCTTAACAAAATTACAAAAAAAGCTTAAAAAATTATGTTGTTTTTTAGAGGTTGGTTTAGTTCTGCTTAGGGTAATTTTTGTCTCCCTTTCCCGGTTAGCCCATTTTCGAACTTATCCTGTGCCATCCTTCAAAATATATATATATATATATATATATATATATATATATATATATATATATATATATATACCAAATTTAAAGAGTCTGGCTCTTTTCGTTTGGACTGAATCGTGATTTCCAGAGACGGGCGGACGGACATGCTCAGTTTGTCTTAGATTTAATCACTGATCAAGAATATATATATATATATATATATATATATATATACATATATATATATATATATATATATATATATATATATATATATATATATATATATATATATTTACTTTATGAGGTCTTAGATGGATATTTCGCTACGTTACAAACGAAATGACAAAGTGAATATATCCTCCAATACCTTTTTGGAGGGTATAAAAAAATCGGGAAGTTGCTGGCTTTACGCTGTTGTTGTGAAAAAAATTTAGTTTTCACTAGATGTCGACATTATGAGATCCTAGGAAGCCTTCTTCACTACTCCTGAGAGGGCGTTAATATGTCTGCATGCATGTGTGAGTGTGTGCTCAAACAAAACAAACCAAACTAGTCATGTTTCAAAGTGTTCTTTCAAACTTATGTTGATTTCTTTTCTAAAAAAGAATGCTTCATATTTTACACTTTCAAAAAAAAAAAAAAAAAATGGCAATATTATGACATTTGCAAATAGTGAATTTATTAGAAATTAGTCTACCATCCGTTACGAAAAATTATTTTTATTTTAAAAATGCGCCCATTTGTAGTTTCTTAGGAAAACAGTGATAAAATGTTACATTTTTTTTTCAGAAAAGAAATCACCATTTGGGAATTGGAACCGATTCGGGGTGGCAGATTTTGAAAAATATCCAAGTGATTTTTTAAATTAACTTTTAAGCAGCTCTAACGATCGATTCCACAAACTAATCAGTTCTTGACATTCAAAACCCTCGTCGATCCGTTTGTGCATTCATGATATATCGTGTATCTTTTTAAAAAACTTCACATCTTAACTCCTCGCTAGGATGTGGTTACAATTGGCAGGAGGTTGCAGGGACGGCCTTTATGGTCTACCGTTTTCCATAATTTTTTTTTTACTTTTTACCTTTAAACGTGTCGTACTCTTCACACTTTTAGATTTTTATACGAATATTTATTTTTTATTTCTCTTACACGTTCGCAATTTGTGGGTACAACTTTTTATAGATTCATGCACACTAGTGTACACATATACATATTTACTCTTGTATATGTAAGCTTCATTGTGCAGCTGTTTACTTTGTGTATATTTTTTACTCGCAAATATTTCATTGACATTTTCCAAACCTCATCTAAACAAAAGATCTGTGCAGTTTTCAAAATATCCTTTTTCCTCGGTGCCATTTTCAATTACCGCAACAATTCGATAAATTGTATATGTAAATCTGAAGTACAAAAGAAAAGCGACGACAGCTAATTTACAAAAAATATGTTGACACTATGAAATTAAAATACGCATTGTTGAAATTTTAGGTGGCAGCTGAAAGCCCTAACACCGACTGGCAGCACAAAATTAATTAAAAAGATTCTTCTACAGCAGATGACAATCAAAATAGGGAAGCAGGCACAAAAACACGCTCACCAATACTAGCACAGATCAAAACAAAACAAAATATAAAAACATTTTCAGGCCAACAGCAACTGTCAATAAAACGTGCCACAACAGCAAATAACAAATCGACACTAAACAATGGCAGTAACGGCGAACAAAAAAAAAAGGAAACGGCCAAAATGTTTAACAACCACAAAAACTAAAAGGGCGCAAATATCGCAATAAACTTTTGATACGACGCACACACAAAAAACTTAAATTAATTTAATTTTTACTGACAGATTTAAATATTAAATAATCATCATTCTAAATGTTGCACGCAGATGTTAAATAATAATTTGAGCAAAAGTGTATACGAAGTCAGTAGGCCAATACAACTAAATACATGTTATTGTAAAAGACCGCAGCTGGTTGAACAAGTATCGGGTGTTTTTTTATCAGCATGAGTTTTAATAGTGACCGCTTAACGTCACAACAAGGCTTCCCAGTTGTAGAAATTTAAAAATAAATTGTTTATCGGAATTCATAGCGCAATTCGTTCATTTTATGGCCAACGTAATCAGAATTCGTTCAGTTATCGATCTTTTTACTCTTTCCGGTTCAAACCCATCAGCAACCCAAAGAGATGTGCGTACCCAAGCCAAATAATTATCACTATTTATTTATGTTGAAGTACACAAGTAGCTGCCGTTATGGTGACCGCTGAGCGCTATCAACCTGACTGAACTTTTGTTTCCAAAAATTATCATATAAACATCTAAGCCAAACATAGGAATTTTTCTTATAATAACTTCCACTTTTTATGTTGACTTGCACTTTTTATAATGACTTGCATTTTTCTTAATGACTTGCAGTTTTCATAATGACTTGCACTTTTCATAATGACTTGCACATTTCATGATGACTTGCACTTTTCATAATGACTTGCGCTTTTTATAATGACTTGCACTTTTTATGATGACTTGCACTTTTGATAACGACTAGCACTTTTTATGATGACTTGCACTTTTTATAACGACTAGCACTTTTTATGATGACTTGCACTTTTTATAATGCCTTCCACCTTTTTTTATAATGATTTGCATTTTTTATGATGACTTGCTATTTTCATAATGCCTTGCACTTTTTATAATGACTTCCACTTTTTATAACGACTAGCACTTTTTATGATGACTTGCACTTTTTATAATGCCTTCCACCTTTTTTTATAATGATTTGCACTTTTTATGATGACTTGCTATTTTCATAATGCCTTGCACTTTTTATAACGGCTAGCACTTTTTATGATGACTTGCACTTTTTATAATGCCTTGCACCTTTTTTTTATAATGATTTGCACTTTTTATGATGACTTGCTATTTTCATAATCCCTTGCACTTTTTATAATGACTTCCACTTTTTATAACGACTAGCACTTTTTATGATGACCTGCACTTTTTATAATGACCCGCACTTTTTAAAGACTTGCACTTTTTGTTGTGACTTGCACTTTTCATAATGACTTGCACTTTTTATGATGACTTGCACTTTTTATAATTACTTGCACTTTTCATAATGACTTGCACTTTTTATAATGAGTTACATTTTTTATGATGACTTTCACTTTTTATAATGACTTGCACTTTTCAGAATGACTTGCACTTTTCATAATGACTTGCACTTTTTATGATGACTTGCACTTTTAATAGTGAGTTGCACTCTTTATGATGACTTGCACTTTTTATAATGACTTGCACTTTTCATAATGACTTGCACTTTTCATAATGACTTGCACTTTTTATATGTACTTGCACCTTTTATAATTATTTGCACTTTTTATAATGCACTTTTTATGATGACTTGCACTTTTAATAGTGAGTTGCACTTTTTATGATGACTTGCACTTTTTATAATGACTTGCACTTTTTATAATGATTTCCACTTTTTATGATGACTTGCACTTTTTATAATGTGACTGAGAGTGTGCTTGAGAATCCATCAACTGCAAGGCGTTCTCAAGAATTGAACATATCACGCACCAGCTTAAGTCGAATTTTGCGAAAGGATTTCAGTATGACGCCTTACGAAATTAGTTCAAGCGTTGAAACCTCATGACCGTCCATCTCTAACTGCAACAAAAAAATCAATTTGTCAAAATTTCAAAACATTTTTTTTTCATTGCTTTTTTAAATTTAAACTTTTAAATGGTCCACCCTATATTTATTAAGGTCTAGCTCGTTTAATATTATTAATTTAAGCTTTATATATTCATATTCAATATTTAAATAAAACCATATTTATTTTCAATTAAGATTTATAAGCTGATTGTTCAAAATTTTTGTTTGTAATAACAGCAGTTTTTAATGATTTAACTTACACAGCAGAGCAGAACAGCTATTTTCAAAGGCCGCAACGATTTCATCATTAGTACTCCTGTGTATTTTGTTTGTCACCACTTATTTAAGTGGCAAGACAATATCAAAAATAGGGGTCGTGGGACAAAATCGATTACTGCTGGCAGCCTCTGACTATTTTCTAAGGCCCATAAAATTGCAAAAGCCTATTAAAAAAAGTTAAATGCGGAGGAAAGAGAGTATACAGAGGTATTAGTTTTGATATTGTCCAGACGAGACGTTGACAAATTCTTACAGAATAAGGGAGATTATTTTTTTCTGTTAACTTTTATCGAGCTATTGTTTTTTATTTTTGTTATACTCATTAATCTCATTAATTAGTGCCATTGGACAGAAGTTTAATATTTAGTGTAAATAAATCTCGCTATTATTTTTCTAAAAAAATTCCAATATAATTTAAGTTTAATTTCAACATTTTATAACTTTTTTTTTTTGCACGGTTGTCTTAGTTTTTTAATTACAACTATTGGTAAATTTTATTTAACGCGCTTACGGATTTCTTTACAAAACCCAACCAGTCCCTCTTCCACACCTTTACCCACAAACTGTAAAGTATTTAAATGGATTGGCGGGTTTATTACTGCGCTGTGTATGGGCTGAGTCTATGCTCTGTGCCTTAATAGTTTGTAGTTATTTTAATACAAAACATCTGCGGTTGGTGCTGCACACCAGCTCAGTTGAATTTTTAATTAAAACTTCAATTTATCTAAAACGCAACAAAAAGAACAAACTAGATACTTTCTCTTGTTTGTGCTTACAAGCCAAATAAGAAAAAATCTTTTTGCACTCTTTTTAATACGTACACTTGAGCAATTTCTGGCTGACAGAGGCACACACACATACAAACGCAAGTAGCATGTAAAACGAACAGTTCTTGCAAAATCAACTGCGGTAAATTCAAAATTTTAAAACGAATAAACTATTACTTTAATAATTTTTTTTTCTGTTTTTGCTTAAAATCAAATACGTTTATTGTTTTCATTCTGTTTTTGGCAATGCTGGCAAATGTTGTCTTGCAGAGCATGAATCTAATTAAAAATACTTTGGGAGAAGAACTTTTCTTTCGATAGCTTAAAGAACAACAAGCAGATTTATTTTAGCAAAAAGTTTTTTTCTTTTATTCGTTTATGCTTTGAAACATTTGATTAATTTATTTGAGTCGAGTCTAAAAATGTTGTTTATCTACACTGACTGCAAGTACATGAAGTATTTCTAGGAGCAGTTGTTTGCAAACAAATATCATTTACTACACTTTTTTGCTACAGCATACAATTGCGAAATACAAAATATCTCTTTGTGGCAAATGTAATTGAAAATTGCACAAATAAATAATTTAATTTTATTATTTCAATTTAGATTTTTTTTTTTTTTTGAAATAGAAATTAATAGAAATGTATGAAAAACAACTGTGAAACTTAGCAATACGCTGCACAGTGGGATTTGTTCATACAATGTTTGGCAAAAAATATAAAGAGTGCTTGTAGAATATTGGTTAGCTCAATTAAGAAAAATATAAAGTTTCATTACAATTGACCACGCCCACTACCCACCGCCCATAGAACCCAAAATTTATTTTTGGCCCAAAGTTTTTGAAATTTCTCACACAGCCTTTTATTACCTCAATTAAGAATAAAATAAAAATTCATCAAAATTGGCCACGCCCACTACCAACCGCCCGTAGAAACCAAAATTTATTTTTGGCCCAAAGTTCTTGAAATTTGGCGCAGAGCCTTTTATTACCTCAATTAAGAATAAAATAAAGTTTCATCAAAATTGGCCACGCCCACTACCCACCGCCCATAGAACCCAAAATTTATTTTTGGCCCAAAAGTTTTTGAAATTTGACACAAAGCCTTTTATTACTTCAATTAAGAATAAAATAAAGTTTCATCAAAATTGGCCACGCCCACTACCCACCGTCCATAGAAAACAAAATTTATTTTTGGCCCAAAGTTTTTGAAATTTGGCATGGAGCCTTTTATTACCTCAATTAAGAATAAAATAAAGTTTCATTAAAATTGGCCACGCCCACTACTCACCGCCCATAGAACACAAAATTTATTTTTGGCTCAAATTTTTTGAAATTTGGCACAAAATCTTTTATTACTTCAATTAAGAATAAAATAAAGTTTCATCAAAATTGGCCATAGCCTTTATTACCTCAATTAACGCCCACCACTCACCGCCCATATTACCCATATTATATTTTTTCCCACAACTTTTGGTTTCTTTACCAAAACTAATTATTTTATAAACAATTATTTCATAAACATTTCAGGAATTTGGACACAAATTTTATGATTTTATAAAATATTATTAATTATTTGAACTTTTTTTGTTATTGATAGTATGGAGTCTTACCTTTCATTTTATTATAGCGGGAGCACCTTTCATGACTGAGCAACCCTTTTTTTCTTCCAAGGAAGTTTGCAATCACGCACATTATGGAACAAATTTTATTATATCATATCTTTTAAACCATATGAGCGAACTTTATAATTTTTTTAAATGCGCAGAAAAGGCTACATTTGAAAAAATCACTATTTAAATCAGAGCATTAAAATTATTTTACGTACAAACACTATAGAAGTGCGTAAACAGTTTTCAATATTTTGGATCAAAATTTACATGTGACTTTAATTCATTATTTCAAAGACAAATAATCGTTTTTTTTTGGGATACAATTTATGGATTCTTCATACTGAATCAATTTTCTACAAAACTGCATCATTACCTTGTTAAATTTTATGTGTCGAAAAAATTACTTATCGCACAAAAAATCCCATTGTGCGCTGCAATAAAACTAAATATGTACAGTGGCTGGCTAAATTATTGGCCCAGTAGGCTATTTGAAGCTCATGGAAGCTTTTGCGGCCTTATTAAAAAAAAATAATAAAAAAATATTTTTAAAGAAAATAGTTATTATAGATATTAAAGGGTTTTTCAGCAAGAACTTTTGTTTTCTAAAACAAAATAAAACACAAAATTTAGCTGAAAATTATTCAAATTTCACTCTATATAAGTTAATTTCCAATTTATCAGTCCACGAATGAAGTCTCCAGGACTTCTGGGGGCTTGGGAAAATCGATTTCACGTACAGACAGACGGACAGATGGACATATGGACAGACGGACAGACGGACATCGCTCATTCGTCATCGCTTTAATAGGATAAGGATTCAGAATATATATATTATATGGGGTCCCATATTAATATCGAGGAAATTACACACGGAATGACAAACCTTTTTTGGTGAAGGTTATAAACAAAAAATTAAAAATTGAAACTTCTTTCCTTGTACTTAAAACTAACCAAAAATGCCACTAAGTTTTTTTTCATTATTTTGCTAGTTTAAATTATTTTATAGTTTAGGAAGAATAAAATTTTTATTAAAAATTTAATAAAAATCTAAATTTAGATGCCAGGTTTAGACAATTGAAATATGTGATACATAAGATTCCTAGATTGATGTTCTTTTCTTTGTGAATTATACCAACAAGTTAAAATAGTCATTAACATGACAACAAAATATGTGAAAAACATGGCAATAAAAGGCTGATATTTTTTGGGCTTATCAGTCTTCTAGCAAATTTTGTGGTACATTTCGTTATCTCACACTTAATGTTATTTGCTTGGATTTTACTTGTTCTCATAATTGTCTTCATTCTAAAGGGTTTTTCAACAAGAAATTTGTTTTTTAAAACAAAATAAAAGAACAAATTTAGATGATTCACATTTTTATTGTATTACGAAGAGAAATGTTCGGCAATTATGAATAAAAAATTTTATCTATAACTATCATTTCCCTCATGACGCACATACAAACATATTCTAATACGTCCAGCTGTTACATGGGGAAGTACTCATCAAGATAAAATAGTTAACAAACTTGACAACAAAATATGTAAAAAACATGGCAAAAATCATTATATTTTTATACACTCCAAAAAAGAATTGGCGGATATCCGTTTGTAACGCAGCGAAATATCTATCTGAGACCCCATAAAGTATATATATTCTTGATCAGTGATGAAATCTAAGACGATGTGAGCATGTCCGTCCGTCCGTCTATACGTCTGTGGAAATCACAATTCAGTCCAAACGAAAAGAGACAGACTTTTAAAATTTGCTATAAATATATCTTGTAGGATAGCACAAGTTAAGTTCGGAAATGGACTAAATCGGGCAGGAGGGAAAAAAGTTCCCCTAATAAGAACTAAACCAACCTCTACAAAACAACCGATTTTTAAAGTTTTTTTTTGTAATTTTGTTAAGCAAATAATTGAAGGTCTAACGCGTTAAACTTGAAGCCATAAAATAAAAATAAAAAATTTTGACCCCGCCCCATTTAGTGGGCGTTTTACTTAAGCCTACATTCCTTAAAAATTAAATTTTTAAGCTTTAATGACCAAGCTGAGACGTAACCTGGTACTTTTTTTTTTTGTATCTTGGACCAGCACTCAGGGAATGACCCCCTATATATGCAATGCATTGCGCCGGCACTGAAAACGAGGGGATACTATTGAGGGGACGGATTAGGAAAGATGAGAAGATAGACAGTTTTTTTGTAGTTTTTTCAACCTTTTGTACTTCGCCGGCTAATTTTTGCTACAGGGCCGACGAAGGTGGGTGCTGTTACTCTGCTTTTAGTACATGATCGTGTCAGTCGCTGCCAATTATGTTCAGTGACCAGTGACTATGCCTTCATCATTGAAACAAGCTGGCAATAACTAACACAACCATGCCCTAATGCTGATCAGAAGAATTCAACACAATATATCATGACTCAGCGCGGGCTCGAACTCAGGACCCTCCGCTTCATAGTCTCGTGTTCTACTACTTCAGCCAACAGCACCCACTCTGCCCTAACCCTCCTCCCCCTTTGCCCCTAAATGACCCTAAAAAGAAATTAAATAAATTTTACATTTAATGATTCCGAACATTAATTTTTTATGGTTTATGGCTAAGGTGAAATGTCTCCCCCACGGCCATTGCCAGAGATGCCCCGACAAAATACAGTTTTAATATCCTCCAAAAAGAATTGGACCCCATAATGCATATATATTCTTGATCAGTGATGAAGTCTAAGACGATCTAGCAATGGCCATACGTTCGTCTGTGGAAAACATGATACAGTCTATTTTTGGACCCCGCCCTTTTTAGTGGGCGTTGACGTACGATATGATATGCAAAAATAGTGTAAATATTAAACAATTTTTGATGTTTAATGAGATGTTCTCTGATCTTGCAGAGGTGAAACGTCTCCCCAAACGGACCTTCCCGGAATGACTCTCTCAAAATAGAGATTTAAAATTGGGTACAGGAATGTTTTAAAGGAACTCTGTTCCACCAGGTTAAACATTTTAAATTTACTTACTAAATATTTGGAGGGTATTTAAGATTCGACCCGGTCGAACATAAAGTTTTTACTTGTTTTTTTTTTTTTGGGTGGTTTATCAGTGCTATTGCGTTTAGTTAAGTAGCTTATGGTTGTAAAAAATTTTCGTTATCTCACACTTTTTATTGTTATTTGCTCTAATTTTAAACGTGGATCTAATTTATATTTTTAACCGTTGTATCTCATTTATCTTATCGTCGTTTCAAAAACTTTATTAAAACAAAAAAAAATTTGGGTATAAAAGACCTGCGAATAATCGGTTCCCCATCAGTCTTCGGTAGTTTGAATTAAATAGAATCGCTAGTGAAATTTTGTTAAAATGATAAAGAACTTAATATTCTGCTATATTTTGGTAGCCGCGGCAGCGGTAAATGCCACCGACTATGACACCGTCTATTGTGCTATGAATTGTACTGTTGATGGAAAGCAAATCCAACATATTGCTTGTGGGAACAAGGGAGTAAGTGAAAGCGATTTGCAAACTTTTCTCATACAACATAATTTGATGATTTTCTTGCAGGAATTCGGTAGCGACTGCACAGCAGAAGCTGAACTGATAGATACGACTGGGTCTTTTAGAGACATTGTCTTAGATATTTTCAACAACTTACGCGACTTTGTTGCAAGCGGTGAGGATGTTACATACGATTACCAGCCAGCTTGTCGTATGGCAACAATCCAGTGGGATGATGAGTTGGCTGCACATGCCGCTTTGAATGCTAGACAGTGTAAAAAACAGCGTGATTATTGCCATACAACTGAACGCTTTCGAAGTTCTGGCCAAATTTTATACAGAAGTCTCCCTGACGAGAGCGATGTAGTTAAATTCATGACAGTCGCATTAAGTGCTATTGAGAAAGATATTCAGTAAGCATGAAAATTTATTTTTTAAATACATTAACAAATTATAATAATTAATACTTTTCGTATTTCAGTAAAAAGGAGTATGATGACCTTTTGGCTGATCGCAATACTCATATGGGCTGTGCTCTTGTTAGGGATGGTTCTGATAGGGAGCACGTATTCGTGTTAGTCTGTAATTTCGCAACCGAAATTTCGGACCGTAATTCCATGTATGAAATATGCGAATCGGCTGCTGAAAAGTGTAAAAACCAGCCAATTTTTCCCTATCAAAATTTGTGTGCAGTGGGCGAAATCTATGAAAATTAATTCAAAATTGTACTGTAAATAAGTATTTTATGAAAATTCCTTTTTAATTGGGTAGCATTTTATAACAAATTTTATATATAATTTTGTATGTCAAATATTAAAAATTTAAATCTAGAAACATTTTATACAATGGAATTATTCACTGTCTCCTATTTCTTCTGTGTTGACGGTGAAACGAAGAATATTTTAAATTGTGAAATATTAAAGTAACTAAACAAAACACATGTTGTTCTTTGGTAAACAAACATATTTTCAATTTTATAAAGAATTAAAGTAGTTTTGAAAATCAGAAATATTAAAAAGATGTTTGCAGGTTATATGAGAATCGGTTCTGCCGCATATAGTCTACTTCAAATTCCCATACGTCCTTGTTTTGATCTGAAGCAGGGTAAAAAGCTGGAAATCTGCTAATAGCCATCGGTCTTATCACCGTTATTATACTCAATATATACGTATGATTTGAAACTACTTAAAAATCCAAGTAAAAACGTTATATTCGATCGGGTTGAATCTTAAATAAACTCTAAACCCCTTATTCATAAAAATTATGAGAGTCTAATAACAGCGTAATAAAACAAAATTTCATATGAAATTTGCTCTATTACACTCTTATAAGCCTCTCATAATTTTTATGAATAAAGGGGTAAATGTTTACCCCATAAAAAAAAATAAAACGTCTTTGAAAACTGTTTTAGAAAAATTTTGTATGAAAAAATTTAATTAAAATACATTTCAGACTCATTTTAAATTTTATGAATACCGGGTTTAGCAAATGTATGCCTTGGAAAAATTCCAAATGCGAAATTTCACTAAGAACTCAAATTTCTTTATTAAAAAATCCAACGGCTAAATGTTGTGACTATTCGGCGTATAATAGGACCACAAGACCTAAAATGTTCAAAAATTTTTATTCGCTTAGAATGGCATATTCCGTAACTCGCTGAACTCCATCGTTAAAAATCGAAAAAGTATTGGTAGCTTCAATAGTTGCAAGAAACGTTTGCATATTTTTGGGCGCTTATTTTGTAAAGTGTGTTATTTTAGAGCAAGAGTCATTCCGTTTGTAATGCAGCGAAATATCTATCTGAGACCCCATAAAGTATATATATTCTTGATCAGCGATGAAATCTGAGACGATGTGAGCATGTCCGTCCGTCCGTTCGTCTGTGGAAATCACGATTCAGTCCAAACGAAAATAGCCAGAGCCTTTAGTATGAATATATGTATCTTGAAGCATAGCACAGGTCAAGTTCGGAAAGGCACTACATCGGGCAAGAGGGAAAAAGTTCCCCTAAGAAGAACGATATCAACCTCTAAAAAACAACATGATTTTTAAAGTTTTTTTTTTGTAATTTTGCTAAGCGAATGATATATTTTTAAGTCAAAGAAGGTTCATCGTGTTGAACTGCGAGCCATAAAATACAACTTTTTTTTTTGGACCCCGCCTCCGTTGGGGGTTATTATATGCAAAAATAGTGTAAAAATTGTTTTACTTAAGCCTACATCCCTGAAAAATGACATTTTAAGCTTTAATGACGAAACTGAGACGTAACCTGGTACTACTCTGCCCTACCCCATCCTCCTCCTTTGCCCCCTAAATGACCCCATCGAAAAAAAACAAATTTATATTCTGTTTATAATTATCCCAAACATTTATTTTTAGAGTTTTGTGGCAAATGTGAAATGTCTCTCCCACGACCCTTGCCAGAGAGGCCCCGACAAAATACAGTTTTAATACCCTCCAAAGTAAATTGGACCACATAAATTATATGTATTTTTGATCAGTGATGAAGTCTGAGACGATCTAGCAATTCCCTGTGGAAAACATGATATAGGCTATTTTTGAACCCCGCCCCCTTTAGTGGGCGTTGACGTACGATATTATATGCAAAAATAGTGTAAATATGGAACAATTTTTATCCCGTAAGCCGATAAAAAGCTGAGTTGATCTCTGATCTTGCAGAACGTCTGAACGTCTCCCCAAACGGCCCTTCCCGGAATGACTCTCTCAAAATAGAGATTTAAAATTGGGTACAGGAATGTTTTAAAGGAACTCTGTTTCACCAGGTTAAACATTTTAAATTTACTTTCTAAATATTTGGAGGATATTTAAGATTCGACCCGGTCGAATATAACATTTTTACTTGTTTTATTATGATTTAAACTTGTGTCACTCTATAGAAAACTCCCCTTATGTGAAATATTAAATATCAAATTTAATCAAATGTGATTTAAAAAATAAGGCCTTGTAATTATAACATCAAAAGGTGAAGCCACAACAAGTTTTAGATTTCATTTATTAAGTATGTGGGGGAAGTACAACCATATGGTCTACGAAACTGCGAAAACTTCAGGCTGCAGAGAACAACATAAACAGCGATGCAACGATCACTATTTTACAAGGGTGCTGTTGGCTGAAGTAGTAGAACACGAGACTATGAAGCGGAGGGTCGTGAGTTCGAGCCCGCGCTGAATCATGAAATATTGTGTTGAATTCTTCTGATCAGCATTAGTGCGTGATTGTGTTAGTTGTTGCCAGCCTGTTTCAATGATGAAGGCATAGTCACTGGTCACTGAACATAATTGGCAGCGACTGACACTATCATGTATTAAAAAGTTGAGTAACAGCACTCACCTTCGTTGGCCTTGTCGCAAAAATTAGCCGGCGAAGTAAAATGTTGAAATAGCTAAAAAAAAAACTGTCTATCATCTCATCTTTCCTATTCAATACTATCCCCTCGTTTTCAGTTACGGCGCAATGCATGGCATATGTAGGGGTCATCCCCTGAGTGCTGGTCCTACTCTTAAAAAAAAAAAAGGGACTAAAATTATATAACAGAATGCCAGAATACATAAAAATAGAACGAAAATTATTATACATTTAAGAGAGAATGTGTACAATTTGTGAAAAACAACTTCATATAATGGAAATTGTAAAACTGAAACTGGATATTGAAAATTATTTTGAATACTAATAAACTTTATTAAATAAAAAAAAAAAATTAAATTGTTAATTTTATCAACGGGCTTAAGTTCGAATCTGCAAGACTGCAAACCATTTTTTGTTTTTTTTTTCAGATTCGAACTTAAGCCCGTTGATAAAATTAACAATTTACATAAGAAAGTTCGACTAATAAAAATTCATACATAATTTAAAACATTGCGGGGGCACGCGCACTTGTTCGTTGTAAATTGACAACTAAATTCAATTACTTGAACATAAATAACAAAGAAGCTTTAGCAATCAGCAGCCGATGGCTCTGGAAAAAGCAAAAGAGATAAATGGAATATTGGGAATATTAATTGTCAGGGTTGGGGAATTTCGTACTAACCAAAAATGTAATAACTTAAAAATATGAATGTGATAACTTCTCATATTCAATTTTCGTTAAAATATTGGTTAAATAGTTGATATTCCTACGAACTAGCACCACTTGCAAAAGTGGAAAAATCGAACAAAGAACGCTGATGAGATGGCGTAGCGGCCACGAAATCAGTACTGATCCGTTCTGCTGGTTTGATGATTATTGAAAAATATTCTTAATATTCCAATCTTAATATAAATTAATAAAAATAGAATTTGAACAAATTCATTTATTAATAAAATAATAAAAAAAAAAAAAAAATAAAAAAAAATAATAAAAAAAAAAATAAAAAAAAAAAAAAAAAAAAATAATAAAAAAAAAAATGGTTTGCAGTCTTGCAGATTCGAACTTAAGCCCGTTGATAAAATTAACAATTTACATAAGAAAGTTCGACTAATAAAAATTCATACATAATTTAAAAAAAAATTTATTTTGAACTAAAAAATTTGCTTTGGAGTGCGTGATTAAATCTAGTGTGAGGTTTCATAGCAGCGGTTTTTTTGTTGTTTTTGGTCAGAATAATTTATAATTGATAACATTTAAGTTTCGCTATTGCCTTGTGGTCTGAACCCATTGCATTTCTGGTCACTTTTGCATGTGCCATCGCTGCAGAAGTTTCTTTAAAACTTTCATCTTTCACTTATAGTTTCTTCACTTAATGCACACTGATGTTTTATGTTTCTTGCAATGAAGGTGTTTATTTTGTTATGTTTATCCATCTCAACTCTCTATGCGATATCTGTCTTATTATAATTCGATAAATTTTCATTTCCTTGAAAAACTCAAACACTCACAACTGCACTCACAATGGCGTTTGTATTTTTTTTTTTTTTTTTTTTTTTTTTTTTTTTTGCAAAACACGTCGAATAAGAGTAGCAAATAGGAATTCCCCAAGACATTCGTATCCTTCATACAGTCGATATCCCACAAGCGTGATTTGATTACTCACTTACTTTTTATGCGCTTAATATGCTTTCGTTTCTCAATGCTTTTATTTTCTATTTGGGTTTCACGCTTCTTGCAGTCGTATTATTTTGCCAGTTTTTCTATTTTCGTGTGTGCATTTGACTTTATGGGAAATGTGGCTCAGACTCTATGTCTATGTGTGTGTATGTGTATATGTATTTGTATGTGTGTGTGTGCTTGCGTCTGTTTATTCATATTGTGGCTGCCTTAAATAAAAATGCATTTTGAATTTGATTTCTTTAGACTGGCACTTTTTTCAATTGAAAATTTTTCGTTCCATTGTGTGTCTCGTTTAGAAATTTAGTGCGATTTGGTTTTGAATAAAGAATGTTTGTATTTGAAAGCTGTTTATGCTTAAAATTCCTAACACACATTAGATTCATTTCGTTTAAGTCTTGGCATATTTTTTCTCTTCTTTTTCGTATACAACGATTTGATTGCACACGGATTTGTTGCATCGAACATTCCGACTCTATTTCACACTCACATACCCATAGATCAATTTATTTTATAAAATATATTTGTATGGCTACATTTCGTTTCCGGTTGTTTTTCTACAAACTTCTCTGTTGTGTGTCAGATTAACTGTTTAGCATTCATGTGTGTTTGTGTGTGTGTGTGCAAGTGTTGTTGTTGCTTGTTGGTTTTATTTTAACAAGCAGTACGTTTTCGATCAAAATTAATGCTTTCACGTTTATTGTTGCAAAGTTTAAGTAAGTGACGCGACGTGCTTTTATTTACTCTCTTCTGGGGTTTATTTATTTCTTAAAT
Organism: Linnaemya tessellans; assembly: GCA_951800035.1. Taxonomy (NCBI): domain Eukaryota; kingdom Metazoa; phylum Arthropoda; class Insecta; order Diptera; family Tachinidae; genus Linnaemya; species Linnaemya tessellans. The sequence goes on along the minus strand of OX637536.1, from coordinate 35,331,854 downwards.
GCCCTATTGAAAGCTTAATATCATGTAGTAATATATCGTTAGTTTTCCTTATAAAGAAGGAACTTGTTAAACAACAGCATATTCAGGCTTATTAAGTATCTAATTAGGGGCCACGTATCTGCCTGAATAAAAAGAAATACAGTCAAAGCCCGGTATAACAATTTGCGTTATTGCGAAGGGGCAATTTTTTATTACGAACTTCCTTATATAGTGAATATTTGAATTTTTAAAGATTTTCACGTATAAATCATTACAAAAAAATGTTTTAATTTATATTAGCGAAGACGCAAACCGAAAAGTGTAGCAATGCTATTCTGCAGTTAACAGAGCTCATTTGGAGTAGAAGATAATGGGAACCTAAAATCTAGGCAATATAAAGGGCTCCCTGGGCCACCATTTGTATAAAGTGGCATGTGTGTACCCATCTCCATTTTCTTACAATGACCGAAAACCTCTCCAGTAAAATGTTTTTTTTTTTTTCAAATTAATGTTTTTACAATATTTTATGTATTCGGTACATCCCTCAAGTATATAGGTGTTTACTCTCAAATTAACCCATTTTCGGAACAAATTCAATTTTTTTCAAATTAAATTAAATTATTTTCAAAATAAATTAACTTTTTTTCAAAGTAATTTGAATTATTTTCAACACGAATTAAACATTTTCCTTTTTAAATTAAATTTTTTTCATTTATAATTCAATGTTTTTCTTTTCAAATTCAAATTGATAAAATACAAATTCATTTGTTTTTTAATTCAATATTAAAAGCTTAAAAAATAAAAGCCTTGTTTATAAAAAATAATTTATGTGTATGAAGCTCTTATTTAACGTATTTCTATGGGTCATAGTTTAATTTTTAAACTTTTCGGTTAGTACTACTATGAACTAGATTTGAGTTAAGTTTTAAAATTTAATAGAATAAATATAAAAATATAAATTAACTTAATTTTTAAGGTTTCCTCATTTTTTTTTAAATTTTATTACATTTGAATGAACATACTTTTTAGATGTGGTAGTAAATGTGATTCAAAAGTTTTTACTCTGTATAACAGTACAGGATTGGAAGTTATTCCAGTGGGACAGGCAGTTTTATTTTTTTTTAACAATATTAAAGAAAACAAAATATATAAAAAATGAAGTTAATTTAAAAAACAAATCAGTTTATGTATAAAAATTTAGTTAATTATAAAAATTTAGTTAATTTTAAACATTTTTAAATTTTAAATAAAACAACTTAGTTTTAAACAACAATTAAACAAACTTTAAAAACAATTGAATTTGAAAATGAAAATACTTAATTTTAAATTAAAAAAAGTGACATTAATATGAAAAATTTTGAATTTGATATGCAAAAATTTTAATTTATTTTAAAAATAATTTAATTTGTTTGAAATAAATGTTAATTTGTTTTGAAAAAAAAATTGAGTTTGAATTTAAAAAATTTTAATTTGATCTAACAAATTTTTAATTTATCAAGTATTTCTTGGGCCATAATTTCTAGTCACTAGTTTGGGCCGAACTGGCTCCAGTTGCTGAATTTGGACTTCCAAATGAACTAAATAAAATTTTACTCCAAATGTTAAGGGGTTAACAGAGCTCTGTTAACTGCAGAATAGCATTGATACACTTTTCGGTTTGCGTCTTCGCTAATATAAATTTACATATATTTGTACAAACATCACTGATACAGGCTGGCAACAGGTAAACAATCATGCATCTTCTGCCCTCTTAGTCGGCCTGTCTCAGTTGCGAAGGAATAGAGATGAACGGTATCATGTGCTAAATAGTAGAGTACGAGGATCTTCCTTCACCGTAAGTAAAGATAAGAAAAGCTGAAATAAATCCTCTATCGTCTGCCTCATCCGTTCTCTCAAAACTATCCTTCCCTTTTTAGTTACGGCACAAGGAACTGCACATGTAGTGATTATCCTGTATGGCAGACGGCTGGCCTTAAAGCTATCCCCGCAACTTCCCGCTAATCTTAACCACACTGTAACGAGGAGTTACGATGCGGAGTTAAAAAAAATATAATTAATTTTTTCGAATTTCTTCACGATATCTAACGAACGTCGAGATTTTTGAATGTCAAGAGCTGACTAGTTTGTGGAATCGATCGATAGAGCTGTAAAAAAACAGCCCTTCCCGGTTCCAATTCACAGGAATCGTAAGTTTAAAAGAATTCTTTGAAGAAACGCGACTAGTTTGGTTCGATTCACTTCAGCAGTTCAAAAGTTATACTTTCATACGCACACACACACTCACATACACACCTACATTGAATTGAATATTACTCCCCGTCAGCTTCTAAACGAGGTTTTGTATTCCGAAATTATGCAACCGCCATATATCTGTAGTTAAGCAGGAACTACGAAGGCTGGGAAGACAGAAATCGAACGAGCGTACATAAGATGAAGCGAAATCGCTAACCAGCCCTTCGCGAAGTAATACCTAGCGGCAGTCCCGCGGAGGGAGATTAGTCGAAGGAGACAGGGGGTGGGCCTAGTACGTAGGCACCAGTGATGGTGAATCGTGCATGCTTATGATGGAACATAAGTATCTTTTGAAGATTACCACCTCCGGTTCTATACAAAAAAAACATACACACTCACACACATACACACTCACACACACACACACACTCACACGTTCCAGAGGAAGATCATCATGGGAAGATTATCAAGTTAGATATCAAGATCTACGCACCCAATTAAGGAAAGCCATAAAGAGAAGTAAAAAGCTATCCTTCCAACGAATATGCCAAGAGGCTAACATCAACCCTTTTGGAACGGCATACAAGGTAGTTTTCAAAAACATAGGAGCGCAGAAACATCCCAGATTGGGATGCCCAAATTTGCTTCGGAAGATTATTGGCACCCTGTTTCCACGAGGTCAACCGTATACGATTATAAGGACGGAGACGGCGGCGACTAACACAATCCCAGAGATCACACAAGGGGAGTTGCTTGCGGCATGCGCTAAAATTGGCGATAGAAGAACGCCTGGGCCAGATGGAATCCCGAACAAAGCGCTCAAGTTGGCTATTCAACATAGGCCGGACATATTTGCCACCATGTTCCAGAAATGCCTAGTCGAGGGTATTTTCCCCCGGAGTAGGAAGGTGCAGAAACTGGTACTTATCCCGAAACACGGCAAGCCTCCGGGTGAACCATCTTCGTACCGCGCAATCTGTCTCCTTGACACGATGGGTAAAGTTCTCGAGCGAATTATATACAATAGACTTCTAGCCTGCGCTGAAGCCAGAGGAGCTCTCTCCGACCTGCAGTATGGATTTAGGAAAGGTCGTTCCACTGTAGATGCGATTAGGAAAATAGTAGACATAGCAGAAGACGCAATAGAAGGCGGAAGATGGAGATTTGGTTCCAAGGAATACTGCTCGGTGGTCACCCTGGATATTCAAAACGCATTTAATTCCGTGAATTGGGGGAATATTGCCAAGGCCCTTTTCATTATGGGTACGCCGCCGTACCTAATGAATTTGGTGAACGACTACTTTCGGGATAGGAAACTTTTGTATGTGACCGATGATGGCGAAGAAGAATATAAAGTCACTGCAGGTGTACCGCAAGAAAAAAAAAAAAAAAAAAAAAAACATACACACTCACACACATACATACACGCTAAAAAAAACACGCTCACACATATAGACGTCCTCTCCGGAGTAGGGAAGGCAGCTTCCTTGTATCTAAAAACGTCGACTTCTAGTGAAAACTCGATTTTTTCAAAACGGCGTAAAGCCGGCAACTGCCCGATCTCTCTTTTTTTTTAATTTTCAATTCTTTTAGTAGGAATTCAATAAAGCAACACAAGTTAAAGTCTTGTGGCTAACTACTTGATATATTTATATCTGCCAAGTTATCCATCCCATTGCCCCCACCGTTGAACCCACTCACATAAAATGGAAGACAACTTGAATATAAAATGCTCTCAACACTTCTACAACTACTTAAATATTATAAAATTAGTTGTATGAAAACAAAAAGAAAGGAGTGCATAAAGACGCAGCGAAAGTTAAAATATACAGTCTCTCTTCTAAAAACACTGCATTTATAATTAATTTTATAGCTTTTCACTTTCAAGGCTGAAGTGCGCCGCGGAGAATGAATGGGACGGAAGCAAGTGGCAAGAACTCAGGGAATAACAACAGCATTTAGTGGATTGTTATTAAAATTCGCAGAATTCAATACACGTTGACTATAATAAATTAATTGCATAAAATATGCTTTTTTACTGCATTAAGCCAGCGCAAAGTTTGCTGTTCATACGCTTTCAGTTTGTTTTTATAATTTTTTAATTTAAGTCTTGTTATGTATTTACTCATTTTGGGGTTTTTGATGTTGTTGTTGTTTTAGTTTTTGTTGTTTCTGTTAATGTGGAGTGCTTTAACGAGTATTGAATTTTTAAGTGCCACTTAAGTAGCGCACCAAACTGTTGGTGCAATTAAGTTAAGCACAAGCGGGAAAATGGTGCCAACTTAGAGAACATTTAGCAGCGGCAGCAGCAGCAGCAGCAGCGGCATTTGCCATCATGATGTTTCGCATTATCAAAAATGTTTAATTAGCAGTTCAAAAGTAATTGGTGAAACGGAACTGTTTCTTGTCTATTTTGTGTGAAAAATTTATTGAAAATAATTTGATTTCTAAGCAAATCTCAAACACTGATTTCGCATAAAGTCCTTTAAACTGAAACAAGTGTCCATGGCCAATTGAAAGCTTACAATGTCCACAATACACTAACGTATTCCCTAGACGTTTCATGTTTTGGCCATTAGATTATTGTAAAATGTATACGAGTATTTATTGCATAAAACTGTACGTGACCAATAAAAGAAATATTTAGTAAAAAGTAGCAAAGCAGCAGTAACGGGGGGAAAAAAACGGAAAAAGAAAAGAATGAATTTAATAAACACATTTTATTTCTCAGGCAACATCAGGGAGGAGAGATCAAGTCGTGTAAATTTCAATTGTTGACCAGACAGTGTCTGGATTTTAAAATCGTTATGCCTGGAGTTTCTTCCTTTTTTTTTTTTGCCTCTAGAACTGAGCAAAACGTTTACTTCGCCGTTTTTGTTGTTACAGTTTATGATTATTTTTATTTTCATTTTTATTATTGCTTTTAGTGTAAATGTCGTTGTTGTTGCTGTTGTTGCTGTTATTGTAAGTGCTGTTCTACCAAGTGACCATTTCTGTGCTGAGGATTACGTTCAAATATTGACTCATTTACAAACATTGACTCAGACACAAACGAACAAACACACTAACAATATGAATTCGTAATCACTACTGGCCATTGAGACATTTTATTATCTACTCCTAAATTCTTACAAATACTTGTCTAACGATGTTTTTATTTTATGTTTGCTGTTTTGAACTTTCGGGCACCGTCAAGGGATATGGGCAGATTGGTTATTTCGTATGCAACAACTAAATAAAGGTGGAGGGGCGGCTGGCTATTTTATTCAGTTATTCGTGGAATATCGTAATAAAGTCAAATAAGTTTGTAGGAAAAATAATCATAATGGAATAATTCTATGTGTTTGGCAAATTTTTAAAAAATCATTCTCTTAGGAAAATAGAAATAGAAATATTAAGAAATGCTTATGAAGCTTTTATTGGGCAATTGAAATTTCCCAAATATTGATATTTATTTGAAAAATACTTTGCCAAGTGGCATTTCATAGATGCCGACGGGCTGACGGAGGCCATATAACGGCGATGTTTTCAAACCGTATTTTTATCCGCTCCTTTGACTGAGTGTACTGGGCTTATTCCTTCACATAAAACGTAACGACGCACAGTGGGGTCACTGGTAGAGAAAATGGCAATTAATTCATAGAACTCGTAATTTTAAAATATTGTTATATTTTATTGATGAATATTAATAAATACATAAAAAACCAGCATTTAAAAAAAATTTTTGAAAAAAAAATTTTTGAAAAAAAAAATTTTTGAAAAAAAAAAGAATTTTTAACCTTTTATGGGCTTTTTTGCATTTTGGAGAAAATTGTCTTCTTTGACTATTTTTGCTGTAACTTTGAAATGAAAAACGATAAATTAGTAAATTAAATTGTAAATTAGAGTATACTTTATGTGCCTTTAGAAAAAATAATAAAAAAAAGGTAATAAAATCAACTTGTTTTTTTGTTTGGTTTTTTTCACATTGATTTTTAGCAGCCGGAATTTTCTCACAAAAACCTTCATAACTCAAAAATCGCACAAATGCGCAAATAGGTATTCTGGGGTTTATTAGCTAAAATCTTATATATTAAGAGCATAAAATCATTTTTTCCTGCACTCATCTGCAAAGTTATTGAAACTCAATGTATATATCAAAAATACCACATATTTGAAGATATTTAATTTTTTTTATATTGCTAAAACATTTATCTAAACAAAAAATTAGTTTTTAAATGCTCATATACATGAAGTTGACGGTTCCATTACAAAACTTTTACTTAAAGAAGAAGTCTTAACAAAAACTATAATCAATTGAAATATCAAAATTTGTGGGTGCTGTTGGCTGAAGTAGTAGAACACGAGACTATGAAGCGAAGGGTCGTGAGTTCGAGCTCGCGTTGAGTCATGAAATATTGTGTTGAATTCTTCTAATCAGCATCAGTGCGTGGTTGTGTTAGTTATTGCCAGCTTGTTTCAATGATGAAGGCATAGTCACTGGTCACTGAACATAATTGGCGGCGACTGACACTATCATGTACTAAAAGCAGAGTAACAGCACCCACCTTCGTCGGCCCTGTAGCAAAAATTAGCCGGCGAAGTACAAAAGGTTGAAATAGCTACAAAAAAACTGACTATCTTCTCATATTTCCTAATCTGTCCCCTCAATACCATCCCCACGTTTTCAGTTCCGGCGCAATGCATTGCATATATAGGGGTCATCCCCTGAGTGCTGGCCCAAGATAAAAAAAAATAAAAAAAAATATCAAAATTTGCGCATTTAATCAATGCGCGCAAAAATAACAAAAATGGGAACAAATACACTTTAGCTTTGCACTTCCGATTGATATGAAATCGATCGATAGAAAATTGAAAAATAAGACGAAAATTTAAAATGGTGAAAGCCTCGGAAACGCATAGTTTTCGAGTTATAGACCTCCGAAATTTTTGTATAAAAATGCCGGACTTAAGGATTTTCTCCTCTATGTATGTCGAACAGTGGCTCCGCTGAGAAAAGATTTTCTGCGTCGGCTTTTCAATGTATGCGTGCGGGGTTTCTGTGCCCCAAATGCGACAATTTTGATTGTTTACTTACCCGCCAAGATCAATCAATCACCTGAAAAGATGATTTTTTTTGGCAAAATCGGCATCTTCTGTAAGTTTATCGCAGGCCCACTTAGCGAAGCGAAAACGCATTGGATGGTCAACCATATTCGTTCAGCGGAAGGATAAAACTAATTATCTGTCAAATCAGACATGAGCTAAGTGTTACCATTCACGAAATCAGCACTAGTTGAAAAAAAACGTTAGATTGCGAACCCTATATTATATTTTGGTCTCCTCTAACAGAATCAATCGTCGACACCCCATATTTTTTTTCCTGTCGAACTGTGTAATCGCTTTAGAAGTGGAGAAAATGTAATTCCCCTAAAATGAGTTCCACTTTTTCCACTTTGCTGTAATATTCGTAGTTATACACATGAAGTTAGCTGCAGGTTATTACTTGACATTTCTTTTCATTCTGTGCTTCGCTATGAAAAATTTCACAAAATTTCTAACTACTCTACACATAAAAAAATCAATCGCCACTTTTCTTCCACATTCTGTTCCAAAAGGCTAACCGACCCTTAATGTTATGTTCTTTTCTACAAAAAAGGGCAGAAATTTCAAAAAAATTACCATATTATGAATTTTGAAAACAATGAATTAGATATTTGTCCACCATGCCTTAAGAAAATAAATTTTTGGTTTTACACTGAGAATTTTTAGAAAAAAAAGATACTAAAATTGTTTACACTTTCCAGCAAAGAAAACGCCATTGAAATATGTTGCTTTACTTTTGGATTTTCCGAATTAAAATCTAAGTTCCAATATTCGCATATTTAGTTTCCAATATATTTAACAAACTATTTATTATTTATTATATGCCAAAAAAAGAAAAAAAATATACAACTTAAAAATAATTATTATAGTTTTGCAGCACAACTTATTTATTGATAAATAAAAGTGTCATAAATGTCAAAATAAATGCATAAAGCCAAAATTTTTATCATTTTAAAACAATTTTAATTGACCGTGAATTGGAATTTAAATAGTCATTTCTTCTTGTTCAATATTTTTCCAACTCATTTCATTCAAAAGCCATAAAGTTTTATGATAAATAAATAGTACATTGTCGTAAATACGGAGGACACGCAGACCAAAATTCTAAGGAAACGAGAGACCAGCAGCCATGTTTGTTACCGATATCAATTATAATAATTTTCTGTAAAGCCATAAACACAGGACAGAATGGCAAAGGCAGCTTATAAATGTGTTTGTTACACACACACACTTACACACATCTGCACATGCCAACACACCATTCTATAGAAAAGCCACTGCAGTGGTCGTTGTAATTTGTATGATGACGATGAGACTGCTGGTGGTTTAACAACAACAACAAGAACAAACAAATGTTGCAATAATAGAAATGCATTAGAACATTGAAACTACTAACTACAATGTTGTAAATACGCATCGGTGTGTGTGTCTGTGTGTGTGTGTGTGTGCATTAAAGTTTGGCTATAATAATAATAGTAATAATAATAAAATTATTAGACGGTCGTTTAATGGTAACCACCATTTATGCCAGCCATTAAATCTGTCAGGTGAAATCTGTGCACCCAGCGCGTTTGCACAGAAACAATGACAGTGCAGATGTGCACTGCCATTGTGCACACAAAACTTTAGCAACGGCAAATGCCAAAGCTTAGATATAAAGATACCGATTACTCCACTAGTAACTCAATTAAAAAATTCTGCAAAACAGAAACGTAATAATTGACTTGGCAAGTGGATGTGTTATTAATTCGCTGGTGGAAAGTAGGGCAAATTTAGAAAAGTCTAGCGACTCCAGTAACGTAGGGACATCTTAAGACTCGTCGCAGTAGTGACGGTGCACTGGGCAATAGGCAGACATGCTGGTAGGATAGGTCTCTGCTATAATGCATTCTGGCGCAGCTGCCGGCCGGGATCAGGGCAAGGAAGAGACAGTTTATCACTTTCTTTGTGAATGCGCGGCATTGCACCATACGCGACACAGAATCTTAGGCAACAGTCTAATATCTGACCTTTCGGAGCTATCAGGTATAGGTCTAGGTGACCTTATTAGATTCCTCGATGCGACAGGTTGGATCTAGCATCCATCACCGTATACGAGATCTGGATTCGGTTCTACACACGTTGACACTGACGAGTGGAGGAGTGGTCTTTCAAAACGGGATCTTAGAGATCCTACTTGAATGCTTGTGGGTTACAGGCAGCCACGTATACCAACCAACCAACCAGTAACGCTTGCAACTCTCATATATTAACTAAAAGCTTTTATTATGCTGAAACTATTTCTAAAGCTAACATTAAATCCCTCCGTGGCACGTGTTCCTTCGCTACACAGGAGAAAAAAAAGTTAGAAATAATTTTTGGGGAACAACATTTTCCCTACTTCCAAAATATCAATAAACGTATATTTTCGACTTATTGGCAAGCGATTATTAACAATATCCAGATAATTGGTTAAGAATTTATTTTACTCACATAAAATTGGAAGTTGTTTGTAAATTTCGCAGTTATTCTATTTTTATTCATAAAAAATTTAACTGATGAAGAGAAAGATTTATAGAAAATAAATTGATTTCACTTTCACTTATAAGAAATGACATAAATATCAGATTTACTTAACATCAAGAGCATGACTTCGGATTTTTCGAAAAATAGAACTTGTTGCAAATTGCAACTCTATGTAAAAATCACTAGAAATGATTCAGATTTGTACAACTTCGGGATCACAAGTTCAGGATCTCATTGACTTTATTAGAAGTTAATTTTTTTTCTATACTTAATTAACAGCCATTTTCACAATGTATGCTTAAGACTTAACGTTTACTTAAACGACAACTTTTGTATGCCAAACTTGACGTTAAAGTCCACGTTAATTTTTAATCGTACATTATGAAAAGGGCCGTCAATGTGTAAGCTTAATACGTATTACATATTAAAGTAAAATCGTTATTTTCGAACGGGTCGAATCTCAAATACCCTCCAAATATTTATTAAATAAAAACTCTATTTTTATTCTTATTAAAATTTACATTTTTATGGTACGAGTATTTGGCTAAAGTCAACAAGAAAAAATTTTATTTTATTGAATTAAGATTCTATAGGCTAATTGTTCGAAATTTTTAATTTAAATCTCAGAAAGACATGATAAATATTCCAAGGCACAAAGGCAAGTCAACATCAGTTTTTGTTATGGCTTGAGCTACCAATAATAAATTGGAAAAACGTTCACATGTACTTAAGTATAAAATTCAAACCAAAAAAGTTTGACTTAGGTATGATGGAACAAAAAATTCAGAAAAATGGGACATGAAGAAAAATAATCAAACGGTAACACGGGTATTATAACAATAACATGTTAACATCAGGTTGATACAGTTCTCGTATTCTTTTTCACAATAAAATTTGTGTAAATAGGAACTGTTATCACATTCAACTAAGCCACCTAATAAGTGGTGACAAACACAATACACATGAGCACTGATGATGAAAGGGTTGCGTCTTTCGAAAACAGCTGTTCTGCTCTGCTGTGTAAGTTGAATAAAACTGATGTTGACTTGCCTTTGTGCCTTGGAATATTTTTCATGTTTTTCTGAGATTTAAATTAAAAATTTCGAACAATTAGCCTATAGAATCTTAATTCAATTTAATACAGCAATATAAAATGTTCGTTAAAAGTTCTTACTACATACAAATTTTATTTTAATTCGGTCGTTTCCAATATGTTGGGAGCAGCATGACTGAGAGAGACACCTTTCCGCAATTTAAGTATTAATATTTTATATCAACATGAAAAAAGTGACTGAGATACGCTAAAAATTTTTAACCTGCTGGGTTACAGATCCTTTAAGATATTTCTGTGCCCAATTTTAAAACTCTATACAAGGTCACTCCGAGAAAGGGCGTAAACATAAATAATAAAAACTTAAAAACTAAATTTTCGGTGTGGTAAATTATAGACTAACAATTTTTTTTGATAAGGTCATTTAAGTGGCAAAGGGGGTGGAGGGGTTAGGACTGGGGGAAGATTAGAGAACATATTACGTTCGTCGTAAAAGTTTGTAAATTAAATTTTTAAGAAATTTAGGCTTACAAATTTTATTTTTTAGGAATGTAGGCCTAAAGAATAAAATTTGTTAATATTTTACACTATTTTTGCATATAAATATCCACCTGAGACCCCATAAAGTATATAACAGGTCCGCCAAATAACTTTTTTTTTTAAAATGCTATAAAAAAAAAACTGCTGAATATTTTCTCAAATTTCTTTTTTTATTTGAAAGTACAATCCTTCTGGTTAATAATGGAAAATAGTTTCATTCAAATGGCTGCCTCGGCTGGCCATGCAGTAGCCTACACGATGGGTCCAATTTTTAAGCACATTATCGATTGTGTGCAGCTGTATTTCTCCAATGGCTTCACGAATGTAATTTTTTTCCTTGGACCAGCACTCAGGGGATGACCCCTATATATGCAATGCTTCACGAATATTGTCCTTTAAAGCGTTAATTGTCTCTGGCTTGTCGGCGTAACACTTATCTTGGACATCACCCCCACAAATAATAGTCCGACGGTGTCAAATCGCAGCTCCGAGGTGGCCAAACGACATCAGCTCTGCGGCTGATAATGCGATCTTCAAAAACAGGGTGCAAAACATCGAGTGTACCTACGGCTGTGTGGCACGTAGCGCTGTCCTGTTGAAACCAAATATTGCCAATATCCTCCTCTTCAATTTTTGTGAACAAAAATTCGTTCAACATGGCCCGATAACGATCGCCATTGACTGTAACGGCCACTCCTTGCTCATTTTCGAAGAAAAATGACCCAATTATGCCTCTGGACCAAAATCCGCACCAAACAGTGAATCGTTTTTCGTGAAGCCATTGGTGAAATACACGCTGCACACAATCGATAATGTGCTTAAAAATTGGACCGATCGTGTAGGCTACTGCATGGCCAGCCGAGGCAGCCATTTGAATGAAATTATTTTCCATTATTAACCGGAAGGATTGTACTTTCAAATAAAAAAAGAAATTTGAGAAAATATTCAGTATTTTTTTTTATAGCACTTTCAAAAAAATAAAGTTATTTGGCGGACCCTGTACAATAATTTTATCTACTCTCCAATATCCCTTAATATCGATTGCCCTCGTTTCATTGCCATTATTTGCTGGTTAGTTTTTCTTAAATCCTCATTTGTAATTAAGCTTAAGATAAGCATTATAAAATTTTAATTTACATATTTGTTCACATTACAATGTATAAGAAAATAAATGTGTGTGTGTGTGTGTGTGCGAGTGTGTGTCTGTGTAATAAATGTTTATCTTTATTATCATATGTCTAAATATTTTGACAACAACTTATACTTTAATCCTCTACTTAAATAAAATTTGTACTAAAAAATTATCATAATATTCATATTATCTCGTAGTGCTGAACATCATTAGCCACAATGATAATAATGAAAATATAAACAAACAGGCGTGTTTAAATAAATAGCAAAATCTCGCTGTTATCATTCATCGGCGAAGTAATAGCTAAAAACATTCTCTTCTCATCTTTCGCTATCTGATTTCTCAATACTATTTCTTACTTTCTAATGACTCAGATGAATTCGCTGCGTTACACCCGGAATGACAAAGTGAATATACCCTCCAATTATTTATTGGAGGGCATAAAAAGAGTTGGTTGCATTGAAGGATTGTAGCCCTCTACAGACAATTTATTACCGAAATACGCTGCTAATGCAGCGTCCACTTCTGTCCTCAATATCCGTAAAACTAAATACATCATCAACAGCAGCAATAACAATATTGTTTTCATATGCATATTTTGCTTAGCTGTAATGGTATGTGTGTATAAATATTTTTTTAAAACGATAGCTAGCACATTTTCAACTTTATTAAAAAGTTAACGTCAGAAATTTTTTCATGTACGAAAACTTTGAACGTTCATAAGCAGAAAAATGCTAGCACACCAACACTGTGGCAATAACTTCAGCTACAGCATACATTTAGAAATACAACAACATAAATAGTGCCCACCCAAACTACTCGTGCAACAGCAAACTGATGCAGGAAGATCACAGAACAGAGTACGGCATAAAGGAAAGGGTTTGTTTAAGTGTTTCAAAAATATGAAAATTGTATGCAACACACTCGCTTTATAAATAGAATACAGTTTCGAACATGAAGGGTAAAGTTATCTTTTTATTTTTGCGAAATACATTTAGAAGTTTCCCTGCTGCTATTTACATATTTTGCTTATATAATAAGTTAAATCTTTTTTTTTAACTTCTCTTTAAATCAAACCGATTTTAATATTCAAGGTGGCAAAGAAACAGATGAAATAAAAAAGAAACTAGAGGAGCCTCATCAAAAGGGAAAGAATTAACGTTTTTGCTTTTGGAAAACACGGGCTGATGGTGATGTTGTTTGAAAATAGAAATTCCTATAATTAGATCAAATAAATTTTTCTTTTATCTGCTTTTTGTATATAAACTTTTTTAAACTTGAGTGTTAAAAATTGTTTTACAGCAAACAGAAACCAATTTGCTGCTGCTGCTGTTTTTTTTGGTGCAGCTCTAGTTTGTGCTTTAGATTTGCTTGTAGAGTAAATAGAACACTTTTTTTTTGCTATTTAAATATCACTACGAAACGCCAGAGGCGTGACCCTGTATACAAATAAGGCGAACGTATACAGACGTTTCGCTACAAGTTAAATATTTATTTGAGACTGAACTTGGCAATTGACTTTGTATTATTGTATAGGAAACAATTTATGAACACCTAAAAGCTGTTGCGTTACGCAACTTAATTTTAACTTAAAATTATGAGGACAGTGCCCCATTTCTATGGAAAAAAAGTTATTTACTGAGTTTCGATATGGCCGTACAAAAAGTTTTATTCAATCGAGTCGAATCTTAAAAATCCTCCAAATAGTTAGTTAATAGATACTCTATTATGTAGGGGTTACCCCGAGAGGGGCTGTAGGGGACACATCTCACCTTTACCATAAAACACTAAAAAGTAAATTTTTAGGGTTATTAACGAAAAAAAAAAAAAATTTTTTTTAGGATCATTTAACGGTCAAGGAAGGGGTGGGAGGGTAAGGCAGAGGAAGATCAGAGAATATCTCAGCTTCGTCATAAAAGCTTTAATTTTTAAGGAATGTAGGATTAAGTTAAACATTTTGTTAAATATTTACACAATTTTTCCATGTAATATGTTACTTCAACGCCCACTAAAGGGGGCGGAGTCCAGAAATGGATTTTTCTGATTTTCTGGTTCATAAAGATATATAAATTGCTTAACAAAATTTCAAAAAAATAAACTTTAAAAATCATGTTGTTTTTCGGCGGCCGGTTCAGTTCTTCTTTGGGGAACCTTTTTCCCTCTGGCCCGATTCAGCCCATTTAAGAACTTGACCTGTGCCATCCTTCACGATATATTTGTACCAAACATCAAGAGTCTGGCTCTTTTAGTTTGGACTGAATCGTGATTTGCACAGAAGAACAGACGGACGGACGGACGGACGGACGGACATGGTCAGATCGTCTTAGATTTCATCACTGATCAAGAATATGAATAGTACTTTATGGGGTCCTAGAGGAATATTTCGCTGCGTTACATACGGAATGACAAAGTGAATATACCCTGCAATTCTTTTTTGGAGGGTATAAAAACTTACGATATGGTTTTAGGCGATCGGAGATTGAAAGAGAGAGAGAGAGAGAGAGAGAGATTGCGGAAGCCATAGCTATCTCATTTGACACAGTGGTTTCAATTTTAAATGATCACTTTAGGAGAGCTCTCCGAAATATGGGTGCCGCGTTTGCGCACTGGCAAGGGTGCAAACATGTGCAATTTCCTTGGCAAAAATCCATGAATTGGGAAACGACTTGCTCCGTCATCCGCCCTATTCTCTAAATTTAGGCCCGAGTGACTACTTCTTCCCAAACGTGAAGAAATGGATCGGTGGAAAGGGAATTGACTTTTCCATTTCACTAAAAAATGTCCATTTTGATGACCTCGACAAATAATATTTTTCGGAAGAGATAAAAACATCGACCAGACGTTGGACTAAGTGTATAGAACTCAAAGCGGCATATAGAAACCGGTGTTTGAATTTATTGACTCACTGTCGTATGCCAGTAGGATTGTTTGGCATTCTAAATTCTACCACTCGAAATTAAAAAATACTGAAATGTAAGAAAAATAATAAATATGTGTTCACATTTTGTCTTATTCGATACACAACAAATTTTATGACAACCACAAAAAGTTTTTGCTCACTTTCTAACGATACATGTGTGCTTGTGTGTGTTCTCAAGTGCAAAATATTGTTCTAATATTTTTGGCTTTTAATATTTTAATATAAATAATAATATTGAGCTTGAGGCCTTTGTGTCATAAAATAATAATTTTAAAAACTTTTATTTATTATTTTTTCAATATTTCGATATCCTCTGGATATCTTCTTCAGGATAACAATTGATAGAAAATTATAGAATATTAAATATTTTAAAAAAGGCCTCAAGCTCAATATTATTACTTAAACTAAATAAGTATTCAAATTTTGTGTTCTGTTTTTCCGGCAAATTGAAATGCTTTTTCTAATTAGAAAAATTTTAAAAATGTATTTATGGTATACATAAAGGGTGTTTTTATAAGCCAAATTATGAAATAGCCAAAAAAAAATTTTATTTGGTTGATAATTTCTTGTCATTTAACATATAAATATAATTTCGGGCATATGGCCACCACGACTATTTTGCACAAAGGTCATTCTGGAGGTCCAATTTTCGACCACCTTTTCAAGCATTTGAGGGCGTATTTCAGCCATGACACGTTGAATACTGGTTTCCAAAGCGTCAATCGTTGCTGGTTTATCCACGTAAACCAATAATTTCAGGTATCCCCACAAAAAATAATCGTGTGGCGTCAAATCACACGAACGCGGAGGCCAATTCACCGGTCCATTTCTCGAAATAATGTTGTCGTTGAAATGTTCTTTCAATAAGTCCATTGTTTCGCCCGCAGTATGACAAGTGGCACCATCCTGTTGAAACCACATTTCGTTTACGTCCATATCTTGAAGTTTTGGCACCAAAAATTCATTGATCATGATTCTGTATCGATTTCCATTCACGGTAACGCGTCGTCCTTCCTCATTTTTAAAGAAATAAGGACCGATGATTCCACCAGCCCATAGACCGCACCAAACAGTACATTTATCGGGATGCATTGGTAATTCTTGAACAGCTTGTGGATTATCTTTGCTCCAAATACGGCAATTTTGCTTGTTGACATGTCCATTCAACCAAAAGTGCGCCTCATCACTTAAGAGAATTTTGCGGTAAAAGAGCGGATCTTTCTCTAATTGATTAAGCGACCAATTACTGAATTCACGGCACATATGATGATCGTGTGGTTTTAATTCTTGCACCAATTAAATTTTGTATGGCACCAAACCCAAATCCTTACGCAAAATTTTCCATAAAGTCGACGGACAAAGTCCAACTTCTTGCGCACGACGACGAATCGATAAATTGCCGTTTTCTTCGACACTGGCCTCAACGACAGCAATATTTTCTTCTGCACGCAATATTTTCATACTTTTCGGTGGCTTGGCATCCAAAAGAGTGAATGTAGACCGAAATTTGGTAATTACGTTCTTTATGGTGGTCTGAGACGGACGATTATGTGCACCATAAAGTTCACGAAGTGCTCTATAAACATTTTTAATTGCACACTGTTTTTGAAAATAAATTTCCACGATTTGGAAGCGTTGTTCTGGAGTTAACCTGTTCATGATGATTTGCCAAACAATACTGAGTAGAGACGTCACTTTAAACTGTCAAAACAGCTGTCAGACAACAGAGTGATTCGTATAATAAAAAACTTTATAAAAAACACGCCTTAAATACGCAAGAATACGCTTCGGACTTTAATATTTCATCGGCATTGTTGCAGGATAAAATACTTAAAAAAAGTGTACCACAAAAATACGTGTGGCATGTTCGCCTACAAGATATGATTATTGCGGTTTGAGTCTGCATGGCAGCATTTTATTGACTCTTGCACCAAATCATTAGTAGATTCAATCGAATTGCAAAATAACAAATACTCTTATCTTGTGCCCAAATCATCAGAAACTAATTGAGAATTATATAAGAAAAAGTATAGTAAAACCCATCAGGGTTTTGTCCAAAAAAGTGGTTAAATTTTTATAACACAGATTTATTTTTATAGCGCGAATTTTCGATCATTTTTATTAAAACATTAGCACACGTTGCCCTTTATGCCTATAACGTAACCAAAAACAATTACTGCTTCGATTAGTCCTCGTGTTTTAAGCCAAAAAAATTCAATTACATAAATTTAAATGCCTCAAAATATAATGTGATTCGAGTGCCATGTAGAATCCCTAAATCTCTTATGTTAAAATGGTGTGAAATTAATACAAATACGCTAACTGTTTGTCCTTTTTAGCCTGGTTGTTATTTTAATTATACGCTTCTGAAAATGTGATTTCAATTTGAAATTGTTAGTACACAATCAACTTGCTTCCATTTGCACACACTTCCACATATAAAATCACACCTGAAAACACGCAAATAAAGCCCGCTACACACACACACACACACACACACAAACACGCACCCATCTACTCAAACAGCATATACA
The DNA here is from genome assembly GCA_951800035.1 of Linnaemya tessellans. NCBI lineage: Eukaryota > Metazoa > Arthropoda > Insecta > Diptera > Tachinidae > Linnaemya > Linnaemya tessellans. Next base: position 35,313,876 of record OX637536.1, on the reverse strand, counting down.
AGTGTGTACAAGTCAATGTTAAATTTAAATGAAAGGAAGAGGACATAAAAAAGCACGAAAGCCGAAGAAAGAGAAGAAAAAAAAATTACCCACAAAAAGGGAAAATAACAAAAATTGAAGGTGTGTATAAATGCAACTTACGTGTATGATAAAAATTAATTTGCTGCAGGGAAATTACGTCATAATGTCAAGAGTGATGTTGTATGCTCCAATTATCAACAACGTATACATTAATACTACATGTGCGCTTACACATACGAGTACATATATTTTAACATATAACGACATACTGACGTGTGGTACGTGGCAACATCTCATGTATAATTGAATGTGTATGTATGTTGGCTTCAACTAACACTATTGTATTCTAGTTATACACCAGCAAGCATTCCAATTGACACTGAGTTTGGGGAAGATATGAAATCAAAATAAAAACTCTGTAAACGATTTAAAAATTATTTGAAAGCAAAATATTTTGTAAACTTGAAAATGCATTTCATTTAAAATTGCTATCAAATATACTATTTATGAGTCATTTTTGTTGTTGTCATAAAGATAAATGTGGCCTGATCCGCCTTCTTGAAACTTATTTTCTTTATTATTAATAAATTATGTTTAATGAAATTTATTTCTTGGTGGTCAAGCAATGTCTATATGCATTTCATTGGTGCTTTACCAAATCATCAGTAGACTTTAACCACAGTTTTGAAAAGTTTTTGAAATAAATTATGTTTATTAATAATAAAAAAGGGTCGAATAAATTTATGAAATAAATTATATTCTTTATTATATTATAGTCTTGTAAATTTTGCTAAGTCCGTACAATTCCCTAAACTTTTTTAATGCTAAAAGTTATTTTTATTCGAATAATTTTCAGTAGTATAATTTTTGTTCGAATAATTTTTATTCGATTAATTTGTTATTCACATAATTTTTATTCGAACAATTTTTATTCGAGTAATATTTGTTCGAATAATTATTTCATGGCCAATTTTTATTTGAATAAGTTTCAATCGTATTCGAATAATTTTCGTTCGAATAATTTTTGTTTAAATAATTTTTATTTGAATAATTTTTATTCGAATAATTTTTGTTCGAAAAAAATTTTGAACAAATAATTTTTTATTCGATTAATATTCGATCGTAAAATTTTTATTCGAATAATTTTTATATGAATAATTTGTATTCGAATAATTTGTATGCGATTAGTTTTTGCTAAGTCTGTTCAATTCCCTAAACATTTTTAATGCTAAAAATAACTTTTATTCGAACAATCCTGATTCGAATAATTTTCAATCGTATAATTTTTATTCGAACAACTTTTTGTTCGAATAGTTTGTTGTTCATATAATTTTTATTCGTACAACTTTTATTCGAGTAATTTTTATTCGAATAATTTTTTCTTAACCAATATTTATTTAAATAATTTTCAATCGTATTCGAAAGATTTTTGTTCGAATAATGTTTGCTCGAATACTTTTTATTCCAATAACTTTTGTTCGATTTAATTTTGATCAAATAATTTATTATTCGAATAATTTCCGATCGTAAAATTCTTATTCGAATAATTTTTATTTAAATAATTTGTATTTCCAAAAATGTTTATTCGAACAATTTTTATTTGAATAATTTTTATTCGAATAATTTTCATTCGAATAATTTTTATGCGATTAATTTTTGTTCGAACAATTTTTTTTTTTATAATTTTATACGGTTCTTATTCGAAAAGTTTTTATTTTAAAAATTTGTATTTGAATAATTTTTATTCGAATAATTTTTGTTATATTAACAATTATTCGATTAATTTTTATTCGAAAAATTTTTGTTTGAAGTTGTTTTTGGTAAATTAAAAATTATGCAAACATAATTATATTTATTTCGAAAATAACTCCAACGACTATTATTCGGTTAGAAATAATTCGAATAAAATTTATTCGAATAAAAATTTTTCGAATACAAATTATTTCAATAAAATTGTTGTACAAAATCTTTACGCATAGAAGGGTTTGTACAAAATCATTTTAGTGCAAATAATTAATGAAACATTACTCTCTATCAATAGGCAGCAATTATTACTAGAAAAACTGTCTAATTTCATTTGAATTTTTTGGAAAATTCTGAGTTTTTGCAAAATACATATATGCAAAATTTAGATCTTTGATAAGCGGTCTTTACATTTATTAAAAAGTACCCCGAATTGTAATGTTCGTCATTAATATATATCATGTCTTTCTGGGATTTAAATTAAAATTTCGAACAATTAGCCTATAAAATCTTAATTCAATTTAATATAGCAATATAAAATGTTCGTTAAAATTCTTACTATATTAAATTTGTTTTTATTTATTCTATGAATTGAAATAAAACATCTTGCTTTTAGCTTTTTATGCCATTCATTTAAGATTTCTTTACGCTTTTTTTTTTGTTATTATCACCATTTATTATAATTATTCTTTTTTGTGTTAAAATATTCAAAAAATATTCTTATAAACAGTAAAAGAATATAAGAATATTTAAAAATTGCCAAATATTCGAATACGAATACTGATATTCGCACAGCAAACATAAAAAAAAAAATATGAATGCTAAGCACAGTCGTTTAAAAAAACAATTATATACTTCTGAGAGAAAGCATTAGGAATTGGCAATTTCGGTAGCAAAAGAGCACAGAAATGCCCTGTTTTTGATATTGTCTGGACGTGACGTTGGCATATAACATATAATATGATTTACTGTAATATTTATATCCTGTATTATATTTTCGTTGGTTTATTCAGCTTTTTTTTTTAATTGTAAGCAAAAAGTTGAAATGCAACACATATGACGTTTTTCTTATCAAGTGTTTGAATAACTTTAAAACCCGTTTCCTTTTACCACGTAAGTACCAATCGGTTGCTAAATTCCCAAAAAAAAAAGCAAATGAAAAACATATCTCAAAACAATGTTTGAAATTGTCTTTTAATATTAATGTTAAATGCGATACTGCTGCCCTAAAACACAATGTCTTCATGAACTGCAGTTATATGTTGAGTACACTGCGTAGTTAAGTTGTGTTTCGCATCCATTAAAAGCTCGAGAATTTTAAGAAAAGAGAAAAAAGTGAATTCTTGTTTGTTGATTATTGAGCGTTATTTTTTGCGTAAGAACCTCTTATCCATAAGAAGAACATCAGGATGTGAAACGGATATTATACACACAAATATTTAGATGTGAAGAAAGTATTGCCGAGATGGCTGTCGCTATCAAGACAAGACACGTGTTAGAGGGTGCTGTTGGCTGAAGTAGTTAAAACGAGCCTATGAAACGAAAGGTCCTGAGTTCAACACCGCCCTGAGTCATGAATATTGTGTCGACTTCTTCTGATCAGCATTAGTGCATGATTGATGAAGGTATAGCACTGATCACTGAACATAATTTTCAGCGACTGACACAATCATGTACTGAAGAGCAGAGTAACAACACCCTCCTTTGTCGACCATGTAGCAAAAAATTAGAAGGCGAAGTAAAAAGGTTCAAAAGAGCTACAAAAAAATTTCTATGTCCTCATCTTTCTTCGTCTGTCCCCTCAATACTATCCCTTTCTTTCTAGTTCCGGCGCAATGCACTGCATTTGTGGGGGTCATTGCCTGAGTGTTGGTGCGAGTTAAAAAAAAAGTATTTGGACATGAAGAAACTATTCACGAGATGGGTGTTGCACGAGTGCACAAGTGTGTAGTCATTATGACACTAAATCCAGGATGTTTTTCAGATTTTGCCTGTGTGACTGTTTTATTTTTATTTTTATTTGTGGGTGCTGTTGGCTGAAGTAGTAGAACACGGGGCTATGAAGCGGAGGGTCCTGAGTTCGAGCCCTCACTGAGTCATGAAATATTGTGTTGAATTCTTCTGATCAGCATTAGTTCGTGGTTGTGTTAGTTATTGCCAGCCTGTTTCAATGATGAAGGCATATTCACTGGTCACTGAACATAATTGGCAACGACTGACGCTATCATGTACTAAAAGTAGAGTAACAGCACACACCTTCGTCGGCCCTGTAGCAAAAATTAGTCGGCGAAGTAAAAAAAAAGGTTGAAATAGCTACAAAAAAAAAACTATCTTCCCATCTTTCCTAATCTGTCCCCTCAATACTATCCCCTCGTTTTCAGTTCCGGCGCAATACATTGCATATATAGGGGTCATCCCCTGAGTGCTGGTCCTACTCCTAAAAAAAAAAAAAACTTGAAAAATGGCTGGAAGGCAAGAGATTTGAATCAAATGAAGAGGTTATAAAAACCAAACAATTGCCTATTTGAAGAGCCTTGGGAAAGCCTATTATGTGAAAGGAATAAACAAATTGGCAAAACGCTCGACTAAATGTATTAATCTGAAATTGTGTTAAAAAATAGAAAACTTGTTTGCAGGAAAACAATTTATTTTATTCCGAAAGTCTCGCAGTTTTCAAAAAGACCCTCGTATGTACAGTCAAATGGTGTAATTATATATTTTTATTTATTAATTTGGACAGATTTCCCAGCACTTTTTTGCGCTTAAAAGAAAATCCGTTTAATTAAATAATATTTTTTCACTAAAACATGCACACTTTAAAAATTTTGTAGAAAATGTGTTGCAAAATTCTCCTTCCTATTGTGTTCTGAAAAGGACATGGTGGTTTAAAATTATTTGTATGATTTTCTGTTTTATTAGAAATCAGTAATGAATTAGTTGAGCGCTTTAAAATCTTTTGAGTGCAAAAAACTGCTTTTAAAGCACATTTTTTTGTGATATGAAATTAGCAACTCATGTCGGTATCTTGAATCGTGCCGGTGTTTTAATTAAACTCTCTTAATTCTAAAACATAAGCTTAGAAAAATGTTATACCACATTCAGCCTTATTACGGTAGTCGTAGTCGTTGCGAAAGCCGCCCACATTGTTTCGGCATTTGTTTTTGGTTTGCTGTCCTATAACTTGATATGCAGAATATATCATTGACTTTGATACAAAAAACAATTGTTAAAAACTTAAACTATCGTGACTTTTATTACTTTGTCACAGCAAACTTGTAAACACTAGTAAATAAATTCGTACAAGTAAAAAATATTAAAAAAGAGTAAACCGAATTTTGTTGCTTTTTGTTTAGCACATTGTTTTGTTAAGTGTAAAACTTTGTAAAACTGAAAGAACAGTGAATTAACATAAATGCATGTGAAAATATACGAAGAAAAAAAAAACAAAAAGAAATTCGTTCACACATAGACACACACACATATGAGTGGTACACATATGGCATTTAAATTATGTACGTACTCGTACATGCGTTTGTGCGCAGCAACATTTTAATAGCTCAGCATATTTTGTTGCTGTACTCACTTTGTAAATTAGAAAATTCCCTTAAGTATCCAATTATGAAAACGAGCAGACGTCTTGTATGACAGCAAAACAACGCAACTGATGACAAGTTTTTCTTTTTTCCCCCCTTCTTGTATTGTAGCCCACACACTTACTCGGAAACTTTTGCAACAGCAAAATATTTTATGAAAAGTTAAAAAAGAACAAATGCATTTTTATGCAACTGTTTCAGCATTCCATTGCAACACTCACTTATTCACTTTATCCAACAATGGAAATAGAGTTTTTAAAGTAAGAGCGCAAGTTAATATGTTGCGAAATGTAACGAAAAAGTAAATGAAAATTTTCAGTGAAAGTAAATTTGTCATGAGAGACCCAGTGAAAAAGAAGAGCTTCCAAGGAAGTGAATAAGACCAGGAACTTGTGAACTGGATTATTTCTAACGATTTTTTACATGGAGTTGTCATTGCAAGAAGTTCTCGCTTTTGACGTCTTTTCAATGAATCCAAAGTCCTGCTTCTGATGTAAAATAAATCTAATTTTTGTTCGTCATTTTTGATAATTGCAAATGAATTACATTTTCGCTATTTCTATGGAGTTTTACATGTCGCATAGTGCAATACAAATAACACAGTGACACAAAATCTAACTTTCCGAATGTAAATGGGAGGTGATCAATTGCAAACAAAGTCCCGAACGGGTTTCTTTTACTTCAGTGCGAGATTTTTTTTAAGTACATTTGTAGTTGTTGATATTGAAACGCTGTCTAACAAGGAAAGATGATTGAAAATTTGATAAAATAATGCTTATTTATTTTTATTATCTTGCAAAGTTGTGGTATGTTACTGTTTTTGAGGAATTTCTTTTCGATATTTATTTTTACCTAAAACTGAAGTTAGATGGCGCTCTCATACAAATGGTGATATTTTTTGTAAATTTTCAATTAAAAAACTGTGCATTTACTACTCCACTGCTTTAGATATAATAAAACTAATGATTTTAAAAAAGTTCGAGAAAAAAGTTTCCGTAAGAAGAACTAAACCAACCTCTAAAAATAACATAATTTAAAATTTTTTTTTTGTAATTTTGCTAAGCACATGATATATTTTTATGTCAAAGAAGGTCCAAAGAAAATAAAAAAATCCGTTTTTGGACCTCGCTCCTTTCAGTGGGCGTTATACGTATATACATATATATTTTATTTTAGTGTTGAATTATTTTACTTTGTGTAAATAGTTTTAAGCGGCAGTTTAATTGGATTCCTGTAGTCTGTCAATTAATCGTCCACAACTTGCGAGTTAAACCGGAATGAACGCAAGTCATTGTGAAAAGCCCAATTCATTATAAAAAGTGAAAGCCATTATAAAAAGTGCAAGTCATTATAAAAAATGAAACTCATTATAAAGAGTGCAAGTCATTACAAAAATTGCAATTTATAATAAAAAGTGCAAATTATTATAAAAAGTGCAAGTCATTATAAAGAGTGCAAGTCATTATAAAAAATGCAAGTCATTATAAAAAGTGCAGGTCATTATTAAAAGGTGGAAGTCATCATAAATAGTGCAAGTCATTATAAAAAGTGCAAGTATTTATAAAAGGTGCAAGTTATTATAAAGAGTGCAAGTATTTATAAAAAGTGCAAGTCATTATAAAGAGTACAGGTCATCATAAAAAGTGCAAGTCATTATAAAGAGTGCAAGTCATTATAAAAAGTGCAAGTATTTATAAAAAGTGCAAGTATTTATAAAAAGTGCATTGTGAAAAGTGCAAGTCATTATAAAGAGTGCAAGTCATTATAAAAAGTGCAACTCATTATAAAAAGTGCAAGTCATTATAAAAACTACAAATCATTATAAAAAGTGCAATTCATTATAAAAAGTGTAACTAATTATAAAAAGTGCAACTCATTATAAAAAGTGCAAATCATTATGAAAATTGCAATTCATTATAAAAAGTGCAAGTCATTATAAAAACTGCAAGTGACTATAAAGGAAGCAAGTCTTTATAAAAAGTGCAACTCGTTATAAAAAGTGTTAGTCATTATAAAGAGTGCAATTCATTATAAAAAGTGCATTATAAAAATTGCAAGTCATTATAAAGAGTGCAATTCATTATAAAAAGTGTAATGCACTATAAAAAGTGCAACTAATTATAAAAAGTTCAACTCATTATAAGAAGTCGAACTCATTATAAAAAGTGCAAGTCATTATTAAAAGTGAAAGTCATTATAAAACTGAAAATCATTATAAAAAGTGCGACTCGTTTTGACGAAGTTTAGACGTTCTGTGATCTTTCTTTTAATATTTATATTTTAAGTCTTTACGGCAAAAGTGAGATGTCATCTTCACAGCCCTTCCCGGAGTGACCCTGTCAAAATAGAGAAAGTTCTTAAAGGAACTCTGGCCCAATAGGTCAAACATTTTTAATTTATCTCCCTCTGTTTTTGTGCGCGTTAACACAAAACAATAAAAATACGCCTTTTATTTACAAAATTTTAAAATTTCTTAATGGCCTTGGGTTTCTGTTAATCAGCTGATAAAAATATGGTGGACTAGATTTGATACAATTCTACTAGTGCAAGTGATTTTTCCTAAACTTCATTTGGAGAAAGAATCACATTCAATACTTTCTTTTATTTTAATTGAATCTGCAAGTATTTAAATTATTTTTTTAAATTTAATTTTGAAAGAATTAAATTAAAAAAAGTGTGTGTTAAATATAATAGAAACAAAAATTAAGAAAAATGGGGCATGAAGAAAATAAAAAAAAAAATAAAAGTGGGTCACCATCGGTTTGATACAGTTCTCATATGTAACTTCGTAATAAAGTTTGTGTATCTTAAAACTGCTATCACTTTTAACTCAGCCTTCTAAAAGATGAAAGTTTAGCGGTTTTCGAAAACATCTATTCTGCTTTACTGTGGTGTAAGTTTAATAATTATTAGCAAGCATTCAAACGATTTCCCTGCTCCAAAATGAGTGGTTAAATTTCTTATATTATCCATTCCATTAAATTTCTTATACTGCCATTCCATGCAATTTCTTCTTCGAGCATTCGACACAATTTGCTAAATTAATATCAAACGGTCGTGGTGAAATGTAAATTGATCTTCGCATGTGTGCTATTTTCACATCGAAATTTATTTAATTTCTTTACTTTTCTGCATGCTCGCCTTGAAAATCTTTGCACAAAATGAAAAAGAGCAAAGCAGCTTAACAACAATGTTTACACTCTTGAGGTTTCTTATTAACAAAAAAAAAAAAAAAAAAAAAAAATCTTACAAGAACTAAGTTTAAACTAACAGCTATTTACAGTTTAACTTTAAAAGTAAAATGTATAAGAAAATTTAAGCAGAAAAAAAAGAGCAAGGAAAATATACACAGTTTCCAATGACGCCTTTGTACGAAAGAAAAACTACAACAAGACGCCCGCTCCATTCCTAACAAGTGTTGCATTAAACCACACTTTCAGCTGGTTGTGCACCATCATTTGCAGCGAGTGTTGCAAGCAGTTAATTTTACTTTGTTTATATTAAACAGGCTTCAGCGGAAAAATAAACTAAAAAATACCGACAGCTGTTTAACATAAAAAATTAACAAAAAAGCAGAATACACAAGAAAAGATAAAAAAATTATAAAGGAGCTGAAAAGCAAAAGCAAATATTAAAATAAAGGAATTTTGAAGATGCACCTTGCTTGCCATCGTTAAAAAAATACACTACACTAACATTAAAACAACAATAATGGCATCAGCAGCAGCAGCAATATCAGCAGTTAAGGCAACAAAATTAAAACAAAAAGAGTCAAGTTCTTGAGCATATAAATAAGAATAAATGCTTGAGTATGACGGAGTATGTACAAGTTCTTCAAGTAGATAAAGAATGAAGCATGTTGTGAACGCAAACACACACTCGTAATCATACACCCATCCCAAGAATCCTTCCCACCCACCGTCCGTATAATGCCACATGCACTTAAGTCTTCCTGCACTTCTGCTTTGCCTTCAATACAACAACGACACACATACTATTTATCTACTTTCTTTATATGTGAAAATATTTGCATATAAGTATTCTGCTCCGCATATTTGCATGTTTTTGGTTAAGCATTATAAACAATAAAAAAAAAATTAAATATTTTATTTATTTCTCTTGTTAAATAATAACGCGCGTTCAGGTAAAATGAAAGCTTTAAATTAATGAGAGGGTTATACATCCATACCAGAAGTCCTTGACTGTGGCGTATGATTATTTTACATTAATTGTATACCTACTCCATATTACGTATACGCTACCAGCCGTTTTTCAAACAACAGTGCGGATTATTCTAAATGTAAATACATAATGGGTTTGATGTAGGAAACATTTTTGTGTAATTTGTCAACTCTTAAACTCTTAAAGTTGGATTTTTTTTTTTGCTGAGGGTTTTTTAATTAAAACGAAAACTAAAAATATTCAAAAGGCTAAGAATTGCGGTTTGACAAATTATTTGTACCAAAGCAAAAAAAAAAACTCCTTTGCGTTTATAAATCAAGGAATAAATAATAATTAGAACGAAATATACAGTATGAATAATTTGAAATATAACATTTCAGAAATTATTAAGAATCAAATACGTAATTATTTGCAGCAGAATTAAAGTTGCTTTTAGCTGTAACGATTTAAATGTGTTTTCTCTAAGAAATGCAGAAAATATTTGAGAATTAATTTAGGTTAAACATATAAAATGCTTCGTGTTTAGGCAAATTCCAAAAATTCCAAGTAGCAAAGCAATTGAGAACATTGTAAATATTATTCCCTCTATGTACCATATTTCTGTGGAAGTATTTTTTGTAGTTACCCTCGAAAATTATATTAAACGTAATATTTGTGTTCACACACGTATGTTAAATTCTAACTTCACCATACAAAATGATTTAGCTAAAACCAACTAAAAACCATTTTTTGTATTAATTTTAAGTAGGTTTAGTGAAATGCAAGCTTATTCTTATCTGTGTTAAGTTGGGTGTTGTCAAGGGTGTGGAAAATTGAGTTATCATTTTTAATAATTTGTTTCTTTCAAATATCATAAAAATTCTTATTTCAGTTTCTTACCACTAGGTTCCGGTTAAAAATGAAGAATTATCTGAACGTGTCAAATCGATGTGTGCGCATATATAAATTTATATTAGCAAAGACACAAACCGAACGTAGTATCAAACCTATTCTGCAGTTATCATAGTTATTCTAACCACTTAAGCCGCTTTCACACTTTATGACTGAGTCGTATGATTTTCATTCGAATTTCTCTTTTGAGAATGCCTGAGATGCCAAAAAATCTAACGTATCATTACAAACCGCTTTCACACTATCACACTTAAAACAATTCATGAAATCTCTGTAGTATGCTGTTGCAAGAAAAGAACCCTGATAATATGAAATGTCTCAGCTTTTAGAAAAATATAAAAAAAAATGGAGAGCGCCAATGGTGTGTCAAATTCTACTTCTCAATCTATGAGATTTTAATTAAGATCGCTTTCACACTAGACTTGGGTTCAACTAGCTCATTCGCTCAGTTTTGACAAGAACCTCTGATCAAACGCATTTAAATTACATATGTTTGATCAGAGGTTCTTGTCAAAACTGAGCGAATGAGCCAGTTGGACCCAAGTCTATTTCACACTATAAGACTTTTTATATTATTTCGAATTTTTGACAAATCTTAATTCTCAATCTTATAGTGTGGAATCAAATTCGATGTGAAATTTATTTGGAAGCCAAAATCTATAAAATGAAGCCAGTTCCACTCAAATAAGTGTATAGAAAATATGCACCATAAGATACTGAATAAAGATATACTTACGAAATGTACGGAAAATATAACATATTGTAGAAAAAGATTCATTAAAAAAAAATTCCTGGAATTGTTTTTTGATCATTGTAGAAAAATGGGGATGAGTTCCAATACGACACTATACACAAATGTTGCTTCAGACAAACATAAAACATTTGCATCTATATAAAGGGGGTCCCTGGACTGTAGTGGCATGTGTGTACCCATCCTATATGGTGAAGAATGTTTTTAATAAGTGTCACAACTTCAAATAATAATAAAACAAGTAAAAACGTTATATTCGACCGGGTCGAACCTTAAATACCCTCCAAATATTTAGAAAGTAAATTTAAAATGTTTAACTTGGTGGGACAGAGTTTCTTTAAAACATCCCTGTACCTAATTTTAAATCTCTATTTTGACAGGGTCATTCCGGGAAGGGTCGTGGGGGAGATGTTTCACCTCTGCAATACCAGAGAACATCTCAGATTCTTATAGGCTTAAGGAATAAAAATTGTTCAATATTTACAGTATTTTTACATAAATTATCGTAAGTCCACTCCCACTAAAGGGGGCGTGGTCCAAAGATAAACTATTTCATGTTTTCTACAGGGTATTGCTAGATCGTTGGTTTGTGTGAAGTTCTAGGTGGTTCTCAGAAATCACCACTTCGCCTGGAAAAGAGTGTGTAGAGTATAGTCCTCTGGGCACCACAATGGGCCTTTTTATGGCCTCCGAGTGTTTTTCTCGCTTACTGCGGGCAGCCCTTTTAACGTAACCTAACCTGACCTAACGCCCACTAAAGGGGGCGGGGTCCAAAAATGAACTTTTTTGATTTTATGGCTCCAACGTTTAAGTTTAACGCGTTGGAGCTTCTTTGACATAAAAATATATCATTTGCTTAACAAAATTACAAAAAAACTTTAAAAATTATTTTGTTTTTAATTTAGTTCTTCTTAGGGGAAACTGTTTCCCTCTGGCCCGACTTAGCCTATTTACGAACTTGACCTTTGCTATCCTTCAAGATATATTTATACCAAATTCCAAGAGTCTGGCTCTTTTCGTTTGGACTGAATCGTGGTTTCCACAGACGGACGGACGGATGGACATGCTCAGATCGTCTTAGATTACATCACTGATCAATAATATATATACTTTATGGGATCTCAGATGGATATTTCGTTGCGTTACAAACAGAATGATAAACTGAATATGCCCTCCAGTTCATTTTTGGAGGGTATAAAAAGAGAATGAAAAATATTTTTAAGATATAAAATTTTATAGGCTCTGGCCAAAAACTTTTCTAGACGAAAAATGATTTAAAGCTCAAACTAAATATGGTTTGTTAATTACGAAAGAAAGCAAAAATTAACGAGACGTGATGCGTTTTATTCACAGCAAAGAAATATTAATTTACCGCAGTTTAGGTTTTTATAATAGTTATTTCGGCGCGTAGAATTTGACGAAATCACTTTTTTATATTCCGTGTTTTGTCTTCTTTAATATTTTATTTAACAAGGACTCATTTTATCTGCTCACTTGAATAATTTGAATTGTTGAAGAAAATTTGAATTTGCTATGAAATCTTCTCTCTGCTTTTTTTTCTTGAATGTGTTTGTGGTGGAAAATTGTAGCGCGTTCTTGTGCTAACGATTTTTTCTTTTTCTTTCTTTAATGTTTTCTTTTATGGGTTAATTAATTAAATGACCTTAGCAGCATTTTTTCATTCCACTTTCATATTTTCTCTTTAATATTACTTCTTCTACCCGCATATTTTACTTCACTGTTGCTTTTCCTTTTTGGCCGATTTTTCTTGCCTCATTTAGTGACCTTTTTTTTTGTTTTTGCTTAACCAGTCCTTTTGAGTTTATAATTGTAGTTATTTTTGGCTGGTTTTTTTTTCTTGGCTAGAAAAAGGAATGATAATAATGAGTGAAAGAGCACTGATCGTGGTACATTTTCAAATGCGGTACAAGTTGTTCGAGCAGGTTTTTGATGTGAAAGAGAAGGATATATAAGGATGATTTGATAAAGACATATAAAATCAATTTGTTGTTAATTGGTTTCTATTGCTTTTGGCTTAATTTAAGCTGAACTAAAAGCTGGATGTTTATTGGTAATAAAACAAAAAGTTTTCATAAAATTATCTTAATATTTTTTAATATGATCTTGATCTAAAACCAGATTATTTTGAAATATAAAATACTTATTTGTAGAGAGAGAAAAAAAGATGAAATAGTTATCTACGTTGTTCTCAAACTGCCCTCGTATGACGAAAAATTCTATGTTAAGAAATTGAGTTGCAATAAATAAAAATACCTGCGTAATTGCCCCACTTTGGCTTACTTATCGATATATTTAAAATATATATTTTTTTTGTAGCATTGCACCTTTTTTTTATAATTTCAACACGTAACTTTATTTACATTTCAATGAGTGAATAAATTGAAGCCATTTTCCCTTGACGTCTTAGTTTACAGTACAGAGTTTTGGTGTTACTTCCACAGGGATGTGAGATCTGAAGGCTGTCTGCACGTTAGCGTTAACCTAAAGAAATTAAATTAGAAAGTCTTTCATTGCAGTAAAAGTGTAAAGAAATAAAAAAAAATTATATTACAGGAAAAAAAATAAAAATTTGCAAAATAAAAAAAATATAAAGCAAAAACTTTTAAAACAAGAAAAATAAAAGTAATAGGATTTACACTGTTCCAAAAATAAGTTTCAGGATATTTAAGATTCGATCCGGTCGAATATAACGTTTTTACTTGTTATAATATTATAGTATTTCTTACTATTTCCTAATTTTTGGATGGTCACCCCATCAGCTGTTAAATGAAAAGAATAATTTATTTGCAGACAAAATTTTGTTTTTTAGAAAAAACTTACAAAAAGGAATTTGTTCTGGTAAAATTGGACACCACCGGGGTAATTATTGAGTAAACCATCTGGCATCAAAAGATTACAAAGATTTTTAAAAAAATTTACAATTTTTTTTGTTTTTGCTCACTATATTAATTTGAAATATTCTTATCATATATGTGTAGATGATACTTGCATTAAAAGTGTGGGTGCTGTTGCCTGAAGTAGTAGAACACGAGACCATGAAGCGGAGGGTCGTGAGTTCGAGCCTGCGCTGAGTCATAAAATATTGTGTTGAATTCTTCTGATCTGCATTAGTGCGTGGTTGCGTTGGTTGTTGCCAAGCCTGTTTCAATGATGAAGGCATAGTCACTGGTCACTGAACATAATTGGCAGCGACTGACACTATCATGTACTAAAAGCAGAGTAAAAGCACCCACCTTCGTTGGCCCTGTAGCAAAAATTAGCCGGCGTAGTAAAAGGTTGAAATAGCTACAAAAAAACTGTCTTATCTTCGTATCTATCCAAATCTGTTCCCTCCATACTATCCCCTCGTTTTCAGTTCCGGTGCAATGCATTGTATATATAGGGGTCATCCCCTGAGTGCTGGTCCAAGATTAAAAAAAAAATTTATTAGTCGTTATTGCGTTTCATACGACGAATTTATAGATCGAATTTTTACCAACGTGTTTGTCGTACTAAACGAAATTTGTCGTTCGTTTAATTTAATTACTAAATATTTGGAGGATATTTAAGATTCGACCTGGTCGAATGTAAAGTTCTTACTTGTTTAGTTTATAGAAATATAAAAATATAGAAATAAACTCATATGATTATATGTATGTATTTAGATGCTATTATATAAAAATCATATTTATAATCAAAACACTTTTTATTTTATTAAGTTTTTCTTGTCTTGTAAAACTTCAAAATTACAATTAGTATTTTTTACATTTCAGTTGGCGATATACGAACACTACAACATCATAAAAATGAGTCAGTGCAATGTAAGTACAAAACTACTTCATTCAAATAATTTTGATAAAATATTTTACGCCTACATACAAACAGAGTCAGCCTAATGTACAACAAAAGCTCAGTCTGTCTGTGCAGAAAAGTCCGCTAACAACAAATAGTGAACTATAATTAAGAGTTAATTGTGATCCATTTAAGCTTCAATTTAATGAAGGGCGGTCGATTTTGTTTGAAATATATATTTTTTAAATTAATTATATATACATACATATGGCTTTAAATTGCGGACGTGTTAGTCAGGCAAACAGCAGTTTACTTGCTACCTGTTTGCAGCACTCGAAACCACTGCGAGTTTGTAAAATATTTGCTTGCCAAACAAGCAGCAAGATTTATTTTAATTATTTCTTTTTTTTATATATTAATTTTAAATTAATATGACTAATTAAGTGTCACTCAGACGTCACACCGACCTTTATTATGATTAAATAATATTAATGAATAGGTATATATTTTACTTCAACATTATTGTTGCAAGTGAAAATGTGATGTGCCCTGCGGGTCAATATTGTCCATGTTTACATGTAATTAACAACAAGAGAGTTTTGCTTGCATCCGTTTTATGTACACTTTTGCTTTGTGAATAAACGGACTGTGCGATGGACACCGAAATATTTAATTGAATAAATGAATTTTACTCCCGTTTCATATATTGAGCTCATAGCAGGATTACGGATTATAGGCATGCGAATAACGGTGGCTACTGATTGTTCATTTCAAATTCGTGTCTTATTATAGCTGGCAAACAATTATATTATTCATAATTTTGGTCAATTAGTAACTCTGGAGTGCACATTTCACACACTTTTGACAGTTACAATGAATACTTCAGGCCAAAAAAAATTGATTTTATTAATGCAAATGTACTTAACAAGTACTTAAGTTTAAAAAAATTTAAACCATAAAATTTTGGATTAAGTACAAGGGAACAAAAAAAATTCAGAAAATGGGTCTTGAAGAAAATAATCAAACGGCAACAGAGATATTAAAAGTGTGTTACTAACAGTTTTGATACGATTCTCGTATGCATTGTATTAAGCCAGCTAATAAGGGGTGACTTACAAAACTACACTCAAGTACAGAGGGCAAAAGTGTAGCGGATTTTGAAAGCAGCTAGTGTGCTCTGCTGTGTAAGTGGCATAATTCGGTTAACCAACATAAATTACTGTAATAAATAAATCTTAACAGGAAATTGCTACAAATATTAGATTAAACATTCTACCTTGTCACCAATAAAATACTGGACGCCAAAGATGGAAGGACGTTTTCTTTTGAAATGAAAAATTAATAAAATACAAATTAAAATTTGTATAAATAAAAATTTATATCATATTAAATTAAGCCACCTAATAAGTGGTGACAAACAAAAATACACATGAGTACTGATGCTGAAAGTGTAGGGACTTTCGAAAATAGCTATTTGTTAAGTTGGACAACTATAAATGATGTTGACTTGCCCTTGTACCTTGAAATGTTTATCATGTCTTTTGTAAATTTAAAAACACATTTTCGAATAATTAATCTGTCAGTCTTAATTGCTTTTGGTAAAATAGGGTGATATTTTTTATCATTATTTTTGGCAGTTCAGCTGATTTTGTGTAACATGTTCAGTTTGGTCTATGATTCAACCCTGAATCGGCTTACAAAACAACAACGCTATAAGACTAATTGAATTTTATTATCAAAAATTCATGGTCGGTTAAGAAACTGCATCGTCCACTTCTTGGTCAGTTTGAACGACCTTCTGAGGTGGCCATTCGGAATGTTGGGAATACATTTTGCGCTAAGTTATTGGACATTGAACCACCTACAAGTACGCAGAGTGCGAACAGAGGGAAATATCGCAGATGTATCCGTTGGTGTTGCTGATGACCTTGAATTATTGTCTCGTTCACAGCATTTGGGTCTCTGTTTGTTACTCCACTATGTGGAAAATGTTGTGGAAGGATTTGGGTGCAAAAACTTTTAAAATACAGCTGGTGCAGGAATTGAATGAAGCCATCCGACCTAGCAGAGTGAATGGGTACAGGCAAAGATGAATGAAGAACGAGTTTTTTTGTCGGAAAATTGTATTAAGCGATGGAGCTCATTTCAAATTGAATGGATATGTGCCGCATTTGCTGTGAAGACAAGTCCGAAATATTGCCAGAACTGAAAATGTATCGCGAAAAACGCACTATTATTATGGACCGGTTGCATCGTGGGAACGTAATTTTTGTTAAAGGCGACAAAGACAAAAATTTTACTGTAATAGTAGACGCTACCGTGTGATGATTACAAAATTTTGTTTGTCCAAAATGGCAGAGCTGGACTTGAAGAGCACTTGCTTTCAATAAGACAGTATCCTATGCCACACAGAATTTGAAACAATGGCCCAATTGAGAGGCGAGTTCGTTGAACAGTTTATTTCACTATTGGTCTCAAATTTTTCTTCAGTGCGACAAGCACTCAGGAAACGACCCCTCTAATATGAAATGCATTGCGCCGCAACTAGAAAGTAGGAGATAGTATTGAGAGGACAACTAAAGAAAAATGAGAAGATAGAACATTTTTTTAGCTACTTTAAACTTTACTTCGCTGCCGAATTTAAGCTACAGGCCGTACGAAGGAGGGTGCTGTTACTCTTTAGTACATGACTGTGCCAATCGCTGCCATTGAAGTCCACTGGCCAGTGCTATTTCTTCGTCACTGAAACAGAACGACAAAAACGAACGTAAACATGCTCCAAAGCTGATCAGAAAAATTCGACACCATAATCATGACTGACTGCAGAGTTTAACTGCGGACTTTCGGCTTGATGTCGTGTTAACTTTTCCAGCCGAATGGCATCGTTGGATTTAGCGCCCTTACATGGCGGTGAGATATGCATTTTTAAAATTGAGTCAATATTCACTTTATTGCCATAATTATCTTCCTGTTCACATATACAAAATTTAGTCAACTCCATTAAAGTATGACAACTAAAAATAAAAATTTTTCATATTCATGAGCGCCTCAAGTTCAAATCTGGCATCTTTATTTTTTGTTGTCTTTGTTTTTTAATAAATAATCAATTTAATTTTAGTTTAATGTCAGTAATTATACTTCTTTATGGCTCAACATATTTTTTTATGGCATTTTTAACTTTTTCCACATTTTGGGTGCTAAGTCTCTACTAATTTTGTTCAGTGAATTGAGTTTTGTTCACTAAACACACTTTTTAGCAGTGCTGCATTTGTCATTTTACTCGATTTTATAGCAATGAAGTGTTAATTAAGCAGTTATTTAATGAAAATTTTAGGAGATCAATTGAGCTCAATAATATCGCAATTAATGCAATAAAAGCAATTATTGTGTATATCTAAACACTGTATTTTAATATTTTTTTTGGGTCTATGATAAGGCTTACGTCTACAGGGACTAGTCCACAACATTTGATGCACTGGAAGCCAATATTAATGCACTTATTTGTGAAATACCCGCCGTATGTGTTAGACAGAGCATGCATTGTATGAAATTGGAAGCAGTGCATGAACCATATGAGGCATGGCTGTGCTCAACATTTACATGAAATAATCTTTAAACATTAAATGAACGTTCTATTGACTCAAACAAAGATTTCATATATTTCCTTGAATTTTATGTGGTTTTTTTATCTAAATTTTAAAGATTTTTAAAAATCATCCTTTACTTACCAAAAAATATTTTGTATTTATAAACTGTTTATTTCATACATTTTGTAAAAAAAAATGATCAAATAAGAAAAATATTTTTGTGAATTAATCCTGTGGCTTCAAATATCTAAATAATAATAAGTCGTTGAGAAATAAGTCATGTAGAAGTAACACACGTACACACACCATCATAATCACTCGCTTATCTAATGAAAGTAGCAATTTATTAGTAACGCTGCCATAATTTCATATGCATCGTTTTTCATCATTAGCGTTAAATTAGTTTTATCTAAAGGCCAAGATTATTTCATGGTCGTACATCAACACCTCAATAATGTGCTGAACTCGATAAAAAATATTTATATAAATTTAAATGCAAATGTTGCTGAACATCAATGTATTCAAACACAAAGTGATAGCAACATGTTGCAAAGCAACACCCTTTACAGATTCAGCCGTTGTAATTGTACTGAAATTTAAGAGTTAAACAGTTTTCTCTTTTCCTACAACTTTTCCCAGGGAATTTTTTTAAATATTTCCATTTCTCATGCTGCTCATTGTGCCGGCTATTTATTTACAAACTCTCTCGGTAAACGTGCCTGCGTGTCTGCAATGTTTTTATGCCAGTTTCCTGCAAAAGACGTTGCATCAATTTTTAGCATTGGCTAAGGACATTAAGTTCAAGGCAATTTAAATGTAGACATCATATATTTTGTGTTGTTTTTGTTGTTATTCTTTTATTATTAGCTTTTTATTCGTTTTTTTTGTATGTTTTTACTAAAAACGAACTTGTATGAAATAAAAATGCATGTAGCTGTAAATTTTACAAGCGAAATAGTTTTATATACAAAAATTAAATTGAATTGTTGTTTTGCAGAATTTTATTTTCAAGTTAAAAGCATAATTTAAATGCTTATTTGTAAAGAAGTTCTTTTAAAAAGAAACTCAAAAATAAAAAAAGCTTAATGAAATTGTTCGAAGGATCTAATATAGCGTTTTTCTTTGGTAGGACCAGTAGCCATACTCCGTAACCCTTTAAGGCTAAACATTTAAAAACAATCGCTAAACATCTAAAAACAATTTTTAGCCTAAATAGTTGTAGCAAACTATTGCATATTTTTGGAACTACTTTTTAGTTGCAGAAAATTCGGGCCTGTACAAATGGGTTTATTTTTAGTCTAGTTGGCATGCAGTACATGCACGTTTGTGAATACCCAATCAGATTTGCATGTGTTAATACACAGTCGTATCTACATTCACTCGTGTGTAATTAAATTCATTGAAAACGTGACATATTTCGCATATTCATTCACTGACTTTATACATAAACATTTAATTTTAAGCGCACAGTGCAGCCTTTTGGAGTAAAATAATAATAATAGCTGCTCAATTCACCAGCCTTTTTGTATCATCTAAAGTTGTCTTTAAAACAACAATTACAAACGAAATCTGTAAAACAAAAATTTGTTTATTAATTTGTTAGGCGTTAAGTAGGACTATATGCCTGCATTTCATTGGTTCTTGCATCAAATCAACCAATTCCAAAATAACAAAAAATCTTAGTTTAAGCATAAACTTTCATAAACCAATTGAGAATCAATTATTCCAGCAAAAATATAATTAAATCCACTGAGAAAAAAATCCGACTTCATAAACGCTGGCATGAGCGCATAAGGTTCCGCTTTTTATAACAACTTGCACTTTTAATAATGACTTGCATTTTTTATGACAACTTGCACTTCTTATAATGACTTGCACTTTTTATGATGACTTGCACTTTTTATAATATCTTGCACTTTTTATGATGACTTGCACTTTTTATAATGACTTGCACTTTTCATAATGACTTGCACTTTTCATAATGATTTGCATTTTTATGATGAGTTGAATTTTTTATGATGACTTACTCTTTTCATAATGACTTAATTTTTTCATAATGACTTGCATGTTTTATGATGACATGCACTTTTCATAATGACTTGCGCTTTTTATAATGACCTGAATTTTTTATGATGACTTGCATATTTTATGACGACTTGCACTTTTCATAAACACTTGCATTTTTTATGATGATTTGCACTTTTTATAATGACCTTCGCTGTCTATAATGACTTGCACTTTTTATAATGACTTGCACTTTTCATAATGACTTGCACTTTTCATAATGACTTGCATTGTTATGATGACTTGCATTTTTTTATGATGATTTATTTTTTTATCATGGCTTGAATATTTTGTAATGACTAGCGTTTTTTATGATGACTTGCATTTTTTATAATGACTTGCACTTTTTGTGATGACTTGCACTTGTGATAATGACTTGCACTTCTTATAATGACTTGCACTTTTTATGATGACTTGCACTTTTTATAATGACTTGCACTTTTCTTAATGACTTGCATTTTTTATGATGATTTGCACCTTTTATGATAACTTGCACTTTTTGTGATAACTAGCACTTTTTATAATGACTTGCACTTTTTATGATGACTTATTTTTTTATCATAACTTACATTTTCATAATTACTTGCATGTTTTATGATGACTTGCACTTTTCATAATGACTTGCACTTTTTATAATGACCTGAATTTTTTATGATGACTTGCATTTTTTATGACACTTTTTTGCACTTTTCATAATGATTTGCATTTTGTATGATGATTTGCACTTTTTATGATGACTTGCACTTTTTATAATCACTTGCACTTTTTTTATGACTTGCACTTTTTATAATGACTGCACTCCTTATAATTACTTGCCCTTTTTTCTTACTAATATAAATATGTCTAACTGTTACCATCTCATGCTCAAACCGCTGAACCGATTTAAATGACATTTTTCATTAACATCCGATTTATTTTTAAATTGTTCCGAAATTTAAGTAGAATTCGAATAAGCGCTTTTATTACAATAATTGAAAATGGCACCACTGAAATCAGATTTTTACGATGTCTTACTCTATTTTACGATGTAGCTGGCGCGCTCAAAATAACTTAGTAGGTTACTACACTACGACAATTGTTGCTAGCGGCATTTGTAACGTGTAGTCGGAATGCCTCTTTAAAAAAAAAAATATTAAATAAATAAAATAATCAATTCTTCTGGTTTCTTGACCTCTTTTTAATTATTATTGTATTCTGATATTTTTAAGCTTAATGTCTCTTTATTTTAGTTTAATTTTTAATTTCAATATTTCATCACTCCTTTGTGTGACTTCTTCAGGAAATTAAATAAAATAATTAATTAAATAAAATAATTAATTTCCTGAAGAAGTCACACAAAGGAGTGATGAAATATTGAAATTAAAAATTAAACTAAAATAAAGAGACCTTAAGCTTAAAAATATCAGAATACAAAAATAAAATAAGAATAATAAAAAAATCGAAAAAAGCGAAATAAAAAGATTTTATTGTTGCTTTTCAAGCATATTTAAAAAGCGTTAACACTTTTAGGCAAAGAATTCAGAAAATTATTAATACTGCGCATATCTGGTTGAAAATACATTTCAAATCAGACAAGTTTCATCAATAATGGTGCACGCTAAGATACTGAAAAGTGTAGCATGTGTGACTTATTTATATAGAATATATGTGTTCTACAATAAATAGCGTCTTTCCTCGCAGTGTCTTATTCTAGTAATCCGACATGCCAAGGCATTGTTGACTATTTCGGGTCCATTCTGGGCTTTAGAACGAATCATTTCTGTATTACTCGCGGTGTTTAGTGGCACTATACAAACAACAGCTCAGTGGTGACCCACTGACATTGGCAAGACAACTTATAATGCTATAGTCGAGCTTCATATCAAATAATTGGTTGTTTAGTGAACTGTGTGACATTGTGTGCCATCAAATTCATATCATCTTTGTGATGTTTCATGCTCACTTTTTTTCATAACTTTGGTTCAATGACTTAGTCGCTACACTGTGCAGCTGCTAACATTTACAAATGTGTATTTCACATTTTTATGCAACTGTTGTAAGTTTCCTTTTGCCCAGAGTTTAACCCAGTTCCTGGAATGGGGTGAGATATTTATGGCAGTTGTTAAAATGTTTGTTTGCCAAAAATTGTGTGCTCGTATTTCAGTCATTTGTACAACTCATTTAAAAATATTGTTACATATTTTGGAAAGTTTTTTTTCGGTTTTTGTTTTATTTTGCTGGAAATCATAAATGTGTTTTTATTCAGTTTGTTTGCAAAAACTAAAAGACAACTTGTCATTTGAGCCGTATCTTTTATTTGTTTTTAAATTTGTTATATTTAAGGCTTTTTGGTGTGTTTGACTGCAGTTGGTGTTGTATTAAAGGGATAATTTAATGTTTAAAATAAAATAATAATAATAATAATGATTATTATTATTTCAAAATGTGTTTTATCTGTGTTTAGTTATTAAACCATAATTGCAATATGTCCGTATTTTCATCATATATTATTTAATGATTAAATTCAAAATAATTATATGCAGTTTTAGTTGTTTACAAAAATTGTGATTTGTTTAAGTTAAAAATTATTTATTCCAAGCAGCATTATTTAATATGGATGTTAGTCTCGAGAACAAATAAACCAATTAAAATTTCAAGAAAGACAGATTAGTTATTAAATATCAAATATTAACATGACAGTTTTCTATCCACTTGCCGTAGTCTAGATAAAATCAGCATTAAAGAAAGAAAAAAATTAAATAAAAAAAATTAAAAGATTTTGCAACACTTACACTTTAATGAATGAAAATAGAAGAATTTTGGTAAATGACATGTAAAGAAGATTGACAAGTCAAATGACATTTAACATTCTGACTATAGAAATAAAGGGGTTTTCAACAAGAACGTTGTTTTCTAAAAGAAAGTAAAATAAAAAATTTAGCTGAAGATGATTCAAATTTTTATTGTTTTACGAAGAGAAAAGTTCGACAATTATGAATGCAAAATGATATCTGGCAAATGTCCACCATGTCAGTGATATCCACGTCATCAATAATAGGCCAAAATTGAGTTTTTAACATATCGCTATAGCGTGATCCATTGACCGTTACCGCATTTCCAGTCTCATCTTCATAGCGTACCATACAGTGACACGTTGAGCATGTCAAGGCTTCTCAATAATCGCTGTAAAATTTTCAGAAGTACAAATGCGACAATTTTGCTTGTTTGCAGAAGGTCTCTGACGGACGATTATTTTGTCCGAAAATCACGAATTTTACGAAATGTAACTTTAACAGATCCACCATTTTTATAGTGGATTTTAATTATTTTAATGCGATTTTCGAGCGAAATTGTAACAATTGCCAAGGCATCCACTACGAACACATCAAAAAACTAAATGTCAAAACTATCATGTTGTTGGTGTTGTCACAATTGAAAGACTAAGTTCTTGTTGAAAAACCCTCTATATTTGGCAGAATTTAAATTAAAATTTGCAGAAAAAAATACAAAAAATATACGAGGTGTGTTTTTAAAATCAGTGACTATTAGAATAAAATTTTTTTTGCTCGGCAAATAAGACTTTTATTATAACCTTCACAAAAAAGTGAACGGGACCCCATAAACTATATATATATTATGGATCCTTATAAATACAGATAGCGAATGAGCGATGTCCGTCTGTCTGCATGTGTTCTGCTCTTCTGGGGGTTTTCCGAAGCCCCCAGAAAAGCTAAAGACTTCATTCTTGGGCTGCTGGATTGCAAATGAACTTAAATAGAGTGGTGATGAAATACAGAAAAATTGGTTCCAGAGCTGGGAAGCTTACAGATAATTCTGGACGCAAAATTAACTAACAAAAACCAATTATTTTTTGTTATTTTTTTTGTTGATTAAATATATTCCTTACTTTGGGAATAATAAAATTTGTATTAAAAACTGACCAAATAAACATTTTTTTCCAGGGATGGACATATTGTTTTTTTGAGTTGATTAAACTATTTTAGAAATTAAAAAAGTAAAATTGGTATTAAGATTTAAGAAAATCAAAACTTCGCTTCCAGGGTTGGACAACTGCAATATTTTGTAGTACATGAAAGTAACCAAAATGCAAAATGGTTACAAATTTTAAGTTTATCTTAAATAAAACTATTTTATACCTCATTAGAAGTTGCATTTATAAAAAAAAAAATAAAATTTTTAATTTCACTTTCAGGGTTGAGAATTTGAAATTTTTTTATATGTACATACAACTAACCAAAATGGCAACAAACGTTGTTTTTTTTTTTGCTAATTAAAACTATTTTATAATTGAGGCAAGGAAGAACAAAATGTGTGTCAAAAAATTTAAAAAAATCTAAATTTCGATTCCAGGGTTGGACAACTGCAATAAACAGTAACCGAAATGGTTACAAATTTTTTTTAAATAAAACTATTTTATATCCCTTTAAGAGTTGCACTGATAAAAGCAAAGCGAAACAAAATTAAAATTTCGCTTCCAGGGTTCGGAAATTCAATTTTTGTTATATGAACATAGAACTAACCAAAATGGGTGTTGTTTTTTTTTGCTAATTAAAACTATTTTATAATTGAGGCAAGGAAGAACAAAATGGGTGTCAAAAAATTTATACAAATTAAAATTTCGATTCCAGGGTTGGACAACTGCAATATTTTGTATATAGTACATGAAAGTAACCAAAATGGTTACAGCTTGTAAGCTTTTCTTTAATAACACTATTTTATTAAGAGTTGCATTGATAAAAGGAAAACAAAAAAATATTAAAATTTCGCTTTCAGGGTTCGGAAATTGAAATTTTGTTTAGTACATAAAAGCAGCCATATAAGTTCTTCATATTGATTTTTGCACTGAATTAAAGTTATTTTATACTGCAGGAAGAATTATATTCGTGTATTAAATTTAAAAAGAAAATTTTAAATCCTATTCCAGGGTTCGAAAATCAAAATGTGTTTGTTATATAAAAGTAAACAAATGGATTCCAAATTTTGTTTTTTTAGGGAATTAAACGTTTTTTATACTTTAAGAATAATTACTTTCGTGTAAAACATTCAAAAAATTAAAAATGAGATTCCAGGGCTGGAAAATCGAATATTTTTTGGTACAAATAAGTTCCTCATTTTGTTTTTTTTTTGGTGAATAAAATCTAATTTCTGTTTTAGAAAGAATGAACAATTACATCGGTTAAGGGCATTTAAGGTTCGTCACAGCGGAATATAACACTTTTACTTGTTTTTTTTTTTAACAGAATCTCCCTTTTAAAATCTAAACATTTACATCCGTTAAAATTTACGATGCACATCTTCTTAATCTCTTGTTTTATGAAAAATCGATTTGTGACTGTCAACGATAAAATCTACAATAATCAGCACTTAGCCAACGAAATGGGTTTATTAATCGCACATTCATTAAAAATTTCATAAATATTAAAAATGTGCTCAGCGTTTTTCATAAATATTATATTGACAAGCGTAAATTTTGCAATTTTAACAAACGAACAAAATTATCTTATCTAGAAAATTTCTGCTCGACTTAATTTATGTGGAATAAAACGTATACAGGGTCATTTTTACAGTCCGCAGACGTTGGCATTATGACCTCAGACAGCTAAATTTATTAACAGCCGTACAACTTCATATGCCTGGTATAATAACCTATATATCAACACATGCACACACATACAGAGACATACACACAAAGACACTGACAATAACGTATTTCCTTCCATCCACGACAATGTGGTTAGTGTCATAAATTAACAATATTTAATGAAAAAAGAGCAAATAAAGAACGACAGAAAATGAAAATGTCATAAAATTACTTAAATTACCTGTAAAGGAGGCTACATGAAAATAAATTCTAAATCATGACAGCGAAACGACAAGAAAAAAAATGCTAAAGAAAAAACTCTCAAGATTTTCTTTTAAATTAACACCTTTTTCGCAAGAAGGCACGAGCATTTTCAAATTCAGCTTAGCAATATAAATGGCTTACGAAATAAATTGTTCGGAGGGGAACAGTTTGAAGCCAACAAATACATTTATTGTGCCAAGGCCAAGTACTTACCTTTTCTTTTCTTTTCTTTATTTTATTTAAGAGCGCGCTAAGCGCTAAGAAAATAATAATAGTAAAAATGTTTGCAGTTGTTAGAAATGTGCTGAGAATGGGGCTCCATATCAGCGCAAGTTGTCATGAATAAATTACAGTTAAAAGTTCCATTTAAAAAAAATGTCGTTTGCTAAGACGTTTTTATGCTTTTTTAATCACCAAACAAAATTTGTTTTCGTTGCCTTGCTGGGAGCTGGAAATGGATTAACGTCTGTCTGTCTAAGAGTGTGTGAGACGAGAAAAAAAAACAAATTAATTTTTTAACAGACAAGCAAACAAATCGAAATATAAAATTTAATTCAAACTGCCAGGTTTTATAAATGAATTAAAAACTGTCGTTTCATGGAAACCAATTTCGAGTTTTTAATGTTTTTTAAATATAAATTTCCCAAAGAAAAAACCCCCAAGAGATTAAAATACTTTTTCTAGTGGTAAATATATTGGACGTGTTTTTAAAGGCACGCAAAATTAAATCGATAATAAAGAGCGATTTTCTAGCAGCTTTCTTTTTGGCGACACTGTTTTTGCCAGCTCAGCTGTTTTCGTGCAACATGTTTTGTTTGGTCTGTCATTTAAATCGGCTTACAAACGAACAACGATTATGCAGGTTATGGAATTTCATTTTAAAAATTTATGCTCAGTTAGAAAAGCGCAACGGTCTCATGTCCGGTTGAACGTGAATAAGCAAAATTGCTTTATTTGGTGTGAATAGCAGCAAGAACTGCCAATTCATTCCGAAAAATACATCGTGGCATCATTGGACCGAACTCTTTTTCAAAGACGCCAAAAGGCAGGAACGTTACTGTGCACAGCGAGAGCCACCGTGTGATGTTTACAAAATTTTTTTTTACTAAAATGGAAGAACTGCTAATCAAATGCTACATGCCGCACAGCACACGAAACAACGGCTCACTTGAGGGGAAATTTCGGTGAACAGTTTATCTCACATTTGGAGCCGGTCAAAGGGCCGCTTAGTTTAGTGCGGTTTAACGCCTTTAGACTAATTTTTCTAAAACTAATATTGATTTCTTTTCTAAAAAAGAATGTTACATTTTTTGCACTTTTCAATGAAAAATGGTAACATTAAGGCATTTGAAAATACTGAAGTTATTGAAAATTGATATACCATCTCTTATGAAGATGTGGTTTATTTTAAAATTGCTCCAAATTGTGGGTTTTTAGAATAAAAAGTGACAAAATGTTACATATTTTTCAGAAAAGATATTGCCATATTTTAAGGATTTTGTCCATAGGGAAAAGCCCGCAACGATGGATGCACTGGAAGCCAATATTGAAGCATTCATTCCTGAGACACCGACTGATATGTTGGAGAGGCTATGCCAAAATTGGACCCAGCGTATGAACAATTTAAGGCGCAGCCGTTGCCAACATTTACATGGAATCATCTTGAAATATTGAATTGTATAGATCGTTCTAATGATTCGAATAATGATGTCCCGATTTTTGATGTGTTAACATCTATACGCGCGCCTCTAGGGCAGTAAACTATCACTTTTAATACATACGCAAGTGTAAGGTGTAAGAGTTTGTTTGTTCGTTGCTTGGCAGTCGGTATTGAAAGTGATTATTGGGCGATTTTCATATAATTTTCCCACGCGATTTTCTCCGGAAATTCATAGCCGATTTTATTAATTTTTGGATTAAAACGCTAGTGCGTGTTTCGACGAAGAGTTTAGGCCAAAAATTAAGGCGATCCGATATCGGCGAGCGGAGATTTAAGTGTTTTAATTCGGAGTATTAATTTGGAGTAATATTAAGAAAGTGTTTTATGTTGATCTTCGGTTTTGTCTTATGCATAGCAAAGAGAATAGTGACGTGGTTATACGTACATATATAAAAATGAGATAGCAAGACAGCAACGTATGTAGCTTATGTACAAACATAACAATGTATGTATGTACATTTGTCTGTTGCTTTGCATTCTCATTGTTTTTTGTGGGTTTAATATAAAATAAATAAACAAAAAGGTGTTAACACATCGCCCGTAAGTTCGAACACTCATTGATTTTTTTTTAGGTCCTACAGTAAAAGAATTGGGGGCCCATAAAATATATATTCTGAGGCCCCATAAAATATATATCAGTGGGAGGGGTAGACCATTACTAAAAACATTTTGAAAATAAAGTCTGGGAACCGCTGCCCTTGATGAATGCTTGCTTTATAGCTTTTCCAAAACTTTTCTTCAAATTGATTTTCTAGAATTAAAATCGTTTTAGCATTAGATAACGTTTTCATTTTTTTTTAATTTCCAAAAATAAATATTGTAAATGACTACAGTTTTTTTTTTTTGATAAGAAGCAGGGGGAGAATTGGCAACAATGCTGGATACAAGTGAGATTTTTATATTCATTTCCTGTCACAGTTAACCTAATTCTTTCAACAATATTTATTTTTTTTAATACAATTTAAATAAAATATGTGAACAGATTGTTTTACGTCATCAAATGATAATAAAGTCATATTAAAATGCAGCGTATGTATGAACATGCGTACCCAGCAAAAAGTTAGTGGTAAATGAAAAACCACTAACATTTGCGGAATGTGCTCTATTACAAATTTATTTTTATCTATAAATCAATAGCTATTTTGATTAACATGAATATCTATAAATTTCTTTGACTCTTTACTGACTGCCAACAACGAACTACTTATTATGCCACTTACTTGCATCCAAAGAATAAGTATATGAGTAAAATTTCGTGATTTCGAAAATTTTTTGTTGTTGTTAATACCAATCTAATTCTTCGCGAAGTATTTATTCACTCAAAAATCCAAAATTAGAAACTTGTATGGCTACTTTATGTAGCAACAAAATTTCGATTTTCCAACCCTGTAATGAAATTAAAATTTTTTTTTTTAGTTTGTAATACAAATTTAATTCTTACTTTAGGCTTAATGCACAAAAAAAAAAAACAAAAGTATTTACTCCTTTGATTATTTTATGTGCTAAAAAAAATTTCCGTTCTCCAACCCTGGAATCGAATATCTTATTTTTTTTGGTTTTTAATACCAATTTAATTCTTTCTAAAGTATAAAATAGGTTTAGTTCACTAAAAAAAACTCAGACCATATGCCCGCGATGTTATTAGATAACCCGAATTTTTATCCGTTACTGTGGCTGCCTGCACACGAACTATGCCTTCACATAAAGGCCGAGACACATAAAATCCGTCACACGTTATATTGGGTGTTTTTTATTGAGGTATTGAACTTTAAGTTGGCATCACTTTTTTAACTGGCGGCCATTTTGTCAGCTGTGATTAATATTTAGTTTGGTTTGCCATTTCATCATGAACAGGTTGACAAAAGAACAACGCTTGCAAATCGTGCAAATTTATTTCGAAAGTAATGGTTCAGTTCGCGAAGTTTACCGCAAGCTCCGTCCATTTTATGGTCGACATAATCGTCCATCAGAGCAATTAATTCGGTTAACCATGGATCGTTTTCGCACTACGTTTACTCTATGTGATAATACGCATTCGCAGAGACGTCGAACAGTGCGCACCGAAGAAACAATTGCCGCTGTAGAGCAAAGTGTTGAAGAGGACCCGAATGAATCGATTCGCCACCGTGCACAGCAATTGGAGTTTTGTCCATCAACTTTATGGAAGATTTTGCGCAAATGAATGTGGATGAGTTGTGGTTCCAACAAGACGGCGCTACATGCCACACAGCGCACGTCACAATCGATTTATTGAAGGAAACATTCGATGAGCGCATTATTTCGCGGAATGGACCTGTCAATTGGCCACCAAGATCGTGTGATTTGACACCATTGGATTATTTTCTTTGGGGATATGTGAAGTCGCTCGTCTACGCCAACAAACCAGAAACGTTAGGGGACTTGGAAGCCAACATTCGTGGCGCTATTGCCAACATACGGCCCCATATGCTCGAAAAAGTGGTTGAAAATTGGACCTGTAGAATTGGCTTTATTCGAGCCAGCCGCGGCGGCCACATGCCCGAAATCATATTCAAACATTAATGGCATAAAATTATCCTTCCAATAAAGCCAAATTGATGGACATTAAAACGATTTTCTTGTGTTTTATTTCAATTCGAAGTTCTATACCTTTAAAAAAAACACCCTATACGTTGCCTTTTTCAACTGACAGCTGAGTTGAAATACATGCTTTATTATGTGAGTTGTCACATCCAGTACTTCTGCGTCAAAGCAAAGTACGAAAGTTGGCCAACTTTTAACTTTTGACGTACGTTGAACACTTTGACAGAAATCGATGAGTTTTTCAAATTGTTTTAATTAATCTTTTGTATTGTCTGTTCAGGAAATATTAAATAATATACAAAAAATTTTATAAAAATATAAATTTAACATAAATAAATAAAATGGGGAACATACAATTGATTTAATATCCGTCAACAAAGTACCCATTGTGCCAACCTTCCCCGTCAGTACGTGCATGTCAGTTAAAAAAGCTGACGTATGACGGATTCTATGTGTCTCGGCCTTAAGCAATAGCAACATGGTTAATCATTGAATAATTTCTCAGAAGAACCCATCTGAGGTGTTGAAATTAACTCTAGTACGAGCGAGACGCAAAACTCTCGCAAGAGAGTAAACGATCAGTGATCTGGCTGCATTTAAAAAATAATTGCCAACGAGGCTTGATGTTGTCTGATTCAGACAACAGATTTTTACTAATTTTATTTAAGATAATCACTCTTATATTGCATATTCTTGTATATTCACGAAATACTTGAGCATATTTTACAGAAAACTGTTGACTGGGACATGCCGTTTTTATCTATTTGTTTATAATATAAATGTATTATGTATTTGTTAACATGTCATTTACATAATTACTTTGCATAATTTTGCAAAGTTCTATTCTATTCATTTACAAAGCAAATAACAAATAAAACATGTTTCTAATTTGCAATCGACAGGTAAGAATGTCAATTCACACAAACGAGACAAGTTGAAAAGAAAAAAAAGGCACAAAATACATTATGTACACACGTACAGATAAATACAAACAAATATATTTGTGTGCAGAGATATGAAAAAGCACGCACTGTTTTTACAATAATGCATGTAAAAAATTATTTATATAGTTAACACATATTTAAAAATGTTTATAGAGAAAAAATATACACACACACGAGCGGGATATTCCCTGCCAACATTTTCTATCGCGGAAGTGACCCAGAAGTGACTCTAAAAAGTTGAAACTCATCTTCTGCGATACTATTTTCTCATCGTAGAAGCGTCTTCCGTATTGAGAAGTTGTACCCCCTGGAAGTAACTCCAAGAAGTCTCTTCTGCGTTACTTCAAGAAGTCACTTCTGCGTTACTTCAAG
Organism: Linnaemya tessellans; assembly: GCA_951800035.1. Taxonomy (NCBI): domain Eukaryota; kingdom Metazoa; phylum Arthropoda; class Insecta; order Diptera; family Tachinidae; genus Linnaemya; species Linnaemya tessellans. Next base: position 35,281,809 of record OX637536.1, on the reverse strand, counting down.
AAGTCACTTCCGGAAGTTGAATTTTTATCCTCAACATAATAAAAGTTGTTCTATTCATTAAATGTAATTTATTAAGTTTATAAATTAATGAAAAACAAATAATTAACAATTATGTAAAAACTACAACAATAACAAAACAAAATCACACTTTACCACTGACCGACCACAGCAAAACACAAAAAAGCTAATCTCGATGATGGCGAAAACTTAATTTTTTGGATTCTTTTCATTTTGTTAATTTTATTTCGCGGTCACTGCGACTTTCCCAGAAGTGCATAGTGTTGTTTTTGTTTATTATATCCTTAACGGTACATGTCATTTTCGACTGGTGTTGTAAACAACAAACTATCTTCCAAACGTCGTCTGGATGATTAAAAGACAACTGCAATGTAAATTGTTATTGTGAAATTCAAACGATCTTCCAATTATCGTCTGGAAGTTAGTAAGACGTGACGCCTATGACGATGGACGGTGAAAGAAACTTCCAAATGTTGGAAGGGTTGTAGGAACTAAAATACGTCTTGTGTGTGTGCGTTATTTACTGTTGCTGATAAAATACAATCGTTCATAAAGAACGAAGTCGATGTCTTGTAAGAAAATCTTTAAGAAACACACGCCCCCACACACACACACTCCAAGTGAAAAGAAGAATGATTATAAAAAACACCTTAAAAATAATTGTTCTTGTTGTTGTGTGTGGCGAATATGTCACGTTTTTTTTATATATATATTTATTATTTAATTTATTTTTTAGTATTCTTCCCTTTTTTAATAGAAAGCACATGTTTATTGTGAATTTCTTTGCGAAATCAGATAAAGTTATCACGTATTTTGTAATAAAAAAATTCATGTACAAGCACATGTATGTACGTACCTGTCTAAACATGATTTGGCATGATCAATACATGCAGTTTGGGAAACTTTTGTGGTTCTAAGTTTCATAAAGAAGTAAAGCGACTGACAAGGTTTCTGTCTGAACTAGATAATTGTAGGGAAATATTAAAATTCGATAACGAAAAAATATATGAATTTTTTTTAACGAACAATCATGTTGATTAAATTAAATTAAGATTTTATAGGTTAATTGTTCGAAATTTTAGTTTTAACTTCAGAAAGCCATGGCAAATATTCCAAGGCACAATGGAAAGTCAACATCAGTTTTTACTTAAACAACTTAAGCAGCAGAGCAGAACAGCTGTTTTCGAAAGCCGCAACGTAATTTAATATATTAATATGAACGTTCGTTACAAAAATACTTACATAAAAATGTAAGCTGTGGCTTGAGCCAACAATTAAAATGAAAAAACGTTCACATGTACTTAAATATAAAAGAATTCAAACCCAAAAAGTTTGTCTTAGGTATAATGGCACAAAAAATTCAGAAAAATGGGACAAAAAGAAAATAGTCAAACGGCAACACGGATATTAAAACAATAATGTGTATCAGGTTGATACAGTTCTCGTATACAATTTCCTAGTAAAATTTTTTTTAAATAAGAACTGCTATCATATTCAATTTAGCCACCTAATAAGTGGTGGCAAACACAATACACATGATGAAAGCGTTGCGGCCTTCGAAAACAGCTGTTATGCTCTACTGTATAAGTTGAATAATTAAAAACGGATGTTGATTTTCTTTTGTGCCTTGGAATATTTGAATTTAAACATATTTTCAAACAATTATTAATTCATCTTAATTAAATTTAATATAATAATAAATAATTTAAAATATTTTATTTGTTGAATTCTGTTCGATTTTAGCACACGAATTAATTACAAAAATTGTATAACTTACATGTGCATGTAAATAGTACAGGGACTAGCAAAACATAAACCAATTTCAAGACAATAAGAAAAATAATCTCTTACAAAAGGGCCTCATTTGTTGTGTCGTCGTACGAGTACTAAAGTTGTATTCACATTCACATGTTCGTCGTATGAGTGAGTATTACCTTCTAAATTAGTGTTTGTGATTGTATTCTCTGTGTGGGTTCCTAGGAATGTGTCATTCCTTTTGTGGTTGTGCATTATTGTGACAAATTACATGTGGTAGAATCGTGATTTGCTCCCGCACACACACACACACATATATATACAAACATGTGTAGCAATGATTGTTTGTGTATGTAGTATTTAAAAAGCCATGTAGTTCATAAAAGGTCTATCGCACTAATTGCCATAGTAGCGAAAATGTAACAACACACGGGCTACGCTTCAGTGCTGAAACACACTGGCTTTTGTATGTTGAGGGTTAATAGTTGATGTTGAAGTTTGTTGGTGCTTTTTTTTTGTCTTTGAAGTTGATGAATATCCTAGTCATTTCTTTAACCGGCTAATTAGTCAGACAGTCACTTATTTTCCAATTAATTTTATTAACACAATCATCACATGGACCGGCCCGCCTTTTCACATGAATTATGAACCTCGGCGTGTGTTCATATCACTCCCAGAACTATGGGGGAATCTGAGCCAAAGACTTTACGCACACATGCTGTTTGTGGACGTGTGTGTTACAAAATGCTGTAATGTTAACAATTTGTATGTAAAGCCTATTTAAATTACTTAAATTCATACAAGAGATGTCTGCTTTAGCTAAGCTGTTTTCTTTTGTTAAGATTTGTATAATTTACAATTTAATGTCACGTTTCACTTCTGAATTATTGTTTTAATTTTTATCTTAATATGTGACTTAAGGGAAAATAAGTATTTTTTTGTTTTGCCTGCTAATGGACGTTGAAGCTTTAAGCGAAAAAATATAAAACCTACCAAAAAATCTATTGTTTGTGTTTCATTGTGCTTCGCTCGATCGATATCAGCTGAACGCATAATCAGCCGATCACGCTGCTGCATCTGTAACCTCTTCGATGGACAGAGCACATTTTTCATATTGCAAAAGAAGCATTCAAGTGTCTCGTCTTCCTAAGGCGATGTAAGAGTGGCCTTTCCTTAAAATTTTTAATATGTTAAAATTTTCTTAATTTCAATATTTGTGTGACTTCTTCAGGAAATTAATTATTATATTATATTATTTTTTGTTTGTTTGTTTATGAAACAAAATTATTTAGAATAATTAATTAAGTGCAAAATTTACTTAAATGTTTTTTTTATAGTGTCATTAAGGGACAAAGGGGAAGGAGTGGGTAGGGCTGTGGAGTACCAGGTTAGGTCTCAGCTCTGCCACTAAAGCTTAAAAATGCTATTTTTAAGGAATGTGGACTTAAGTAAAACAATTTGTTAAATTTTTACACTGTTTTTGCATATAATAACGCCCACTAAAGAGGGCGTGGTCCAAAAATCATTGTATTTTATTTTATGGCTGCAAGTTTAACGCGTTGGACCTTTTTTGACATAAAAATATATCATTTGGTTATGAAAATTACAAAAAAAAAACTTTAAAACTTTTGTTGTTTTTTAGAGGTTGGTTTAGTTCTTTTTAGTGAAACTTTTTTCCCTCTGGCCCAATTTAGCCCATTTCCGAACTTGACCTGTGCTATCCTTCAATATATATTTATAGCAAATTCCAGGGGTCTGGCTCCTTTCGTTTGGACTGGATTTCCATAGACGGACGGACGGATGGTCATGAGCAGATCGTCTTAGATTTCATCACTGATCAAGAATATATGTACTTTATGTAGTCTCAGATAGATATTCCGCTGCGTTACAAACAGAATAACAAAGTGAATATACCCTACAATTCTTTTTTTGACGGCCTAAAAATCAGAGTGATCAAAAGAAGGTTAAAATGAATGTGGGCATGTACTCCAGATATACGACGGTGAAGCCGAGAATACTAGGAAATGATTTTGCGTATTAAAAAAAAAATAGTGCAAATTGAGTTATTATTGATAATAAGTAATTTCATGTAGAATGAATATCTCTTGAAGGGTGTGGGATAAAATTTGTGCAATTTTATAATTACAAGTTGAGTATTTTTTAAAAAATCAAAAAAAAAAAAATAAATCCAGCCCCATGTACGTTTTTAGTTAATTAATAAAAAAAAGCGCGCCCCTACTCTGTTTAATACTTAGCAACCAGCGCAAAATACAGAAATGAAATGCACATAAAGATTTGACGGAACAATATTATGAATAAAAAAAGAGTGTCGCAGTACTGCGGATCTGAGGGTGCGTTAAAGGTTGTTTGTTAAAAAGAAAGTAAACTAAAGTAAAATCTAAAGCTCACCGTGTGCTATTGTGTAAAAAAAGAAAAAAACTTAAAAAAACGTTTTATGAATTTTTTTCCGGCGCACTTTGTAGTCCAACGTTTAAGTGTGGGTGTTTGTGTGAAATTTTGGCGTGTTTTACATGGTTAACAATTGTTATAGTTGTATGCAATTAAATATTTTTTTGCAGTCTCTTTTTTACTTTTTTATTTTGCTACTGGAGGTTGAGAAAAAAAATTTTTTTTTTAAATATATGGGGAGCATCAGATAAACACATTTTTCAGTTTATTTTTTCCTTGCGCTTGTATGCGAGCATGCTAAAATGTATGTGTGTCTGTGGTGGTGATATTTAATAATGTGCAGTTAAGTAGGAGTAATTTCTGTACTGAATCATACATGGATATGAATATTAAATTCCTGGTAACAAATTTAATTTGTACAGAGCCAAGACACAAAAAATTTATTATGAAATGGAGGGTGTACGTTCTGCATAATTAAATATTAACGCTGTATATGTGAAGTATTTAATTTTTTTCCAGGGAAATATTTTTTCATTTGCGTCAAACAACAACAACATATTAATTTGAGTCGTTCAGTTTGAAAGTGTAGCAAGTCCATTTATATTCAAAGGAATGTGTTATTGATGCTAAAAACTTTCCAGTGCCATTAAAATTTGCGGAATTTTTCTAGATCGCATAGTCAAGCAAATATTTGTTGGTTTGCCCTGGCTTCGAATGTAATAAATAATCTAGTAATTTTTGATAATAAATTTTTCTAGTCATTTTTCCTTTGTCACACATTTTTATTTTTATTTTTTTTTTAATTTGTTGGTAATAAACGTCACTTTGGAATGGTTGCTGTAATACGTGTCAATCTATTTCGGTGTGCATTTTTAATTTGTCACTTCGCTAATACAGCCTTTTATCATTTCTGATTCTTGTACAATAACATAAATTAAATTGTGTTTGAAATAAAAACGAAAACCTGGAAGCTACCCCAGATCATAGCATTTGAGAGTACTTACCTTTTGCTTCAAATTACAATAAAAAAAGTATTTACTAGTGTAATCAGCCATACATTAAAGAAAAATAAATATACCATCATCCTATGGAGGTAGTTTCAAACATATTCATTCACACATTAATGATACTTAAACATCATGGCATTCATGTGCTACAACATCAACAAGACGAAAAAAAAACTGAATATAATAATAGCATTACAAAAAAAATGAACGAACAGTGTTGTATGAGTGTAAAAACCTCATTAGAATGCCGCATATACGAGTATAATTTTCTAAAACAATAAAGAGTAATAAAGTATAACAATTGCAAAGAATACACACACGGTCTTGCAACAAATCCCAAAAAAAAACCACAATAACAAAATTAAAACAAAAACTCTACGATTATTACGTTTGTAATACAGTAATACTTGTTTTACAGCAACGGCAGCAGCTACAAATAAAAAAACACACACATACACACACACACACAAAAACCAACCGGCAACATTAAAAACATCATACAAAAGGATTAAATTTAATGAAATAAAATGAGCAAAGAATTAACACAATAGACATGACAGCTATTTTATTCTCTCTGCGAATACATACACGAGCGCACAGGCACACATGTAGCCGCTGAAAAACTATTCCGCACACTTATAAATATAATGACAAATTTATTTGAAGTTTTACGGCTTGTTATACACATGTATGCACATCACACACACACTCATATGTAGCAGATATGTATGTATATGTTACGTACTCGTGCATATGCAAGTGTGTGTTAAATAAGCACCAACCATGGTGTACAGATGTAAACCAGTTACTATGTATGATCTCATATGGATGTGTATGTGTGTATGTAAGTTTAAATATTAGGCAAGTGTAAGTTTTTTCCGAAATACTTGTTTCACAAATTTTTAGAAAATTATTAGAAATAAAATAAAAAAAATTTTGGACTTGATATGATAAATCTGTGTTCATACGAGTCATGTCTTATTGACAAGATTCTTACTTTCTCTTCTTTCAACTTGCATTCGTGTTCACACAATTCATGTCTTGTTGACGACATGTACATATAGTTCTATTCATGTACATATAGTTGTGTGCTTTACGAATGAGAAAGCAAAACGTACTGATAGTACATGCGCATGAGTACTCTTTACTTTTCACTTCTCCCCTCTCGCCTATAAAGTAGCAATCATGTCAATAAAACATGACTCCTATGAACACAGACTTAGTAAATGATGTCACTGATGTATGAATCACTGGTTGCGTATAAGCGATATTTTTAATACTATAAAAATTCATATCACTTATACGCAACCGGTTATGATGCAGCCTTGCCATTTTAGTACCTTCAGTCTAGATTCAGAGCATTTTATTCTGATACAGTGTGTCCCAGTTTACATTGTGCGATTTTTGTCGCCGCGATTCTTATTTTGTGTGAGAATCCTGAAATTGGAATATATACCATTTGTATTCCTTTCTTGCTCTTCCTCACTAAATATCAAGAATTTCTGCGACAAAAATTGCATAGTGTAAACCGGGACTATTAAGAATTTCAAAAAGTGCACTTTTTGCACTTTTTTAAATAATTATACTGCCCAGCAAAAAATCATTTTTTGTCTCTCCTATGAATAAAACTGTGTGGACTATATGGTGAAATATGTCTCTGTACCTGACTAATTTAGGGGGAAAAATTTGCACGTCTATAAAAAAATCCCGACCTGATGGGAAAAAACCGAAAACGGATTTAAGTTTAGCGCATCAAAATCCATACAGTCCACATAGTTTTATTTAAAGGAGAATTTTGCTGCTAAGCAGTGTTGCTTAGCATTTTTGGCACTTCTTATTCAGATCGTAAAATTATTTCAAAACTGGAATAATCACAATTAACAAAATATTCGGTAGATTAAAATATTGCTATTAAAACAAGTAAGAATGTTATATTGGACCGCGTCGAATCTTAACTATCCTCTAAATATTTACTAAATAAAAAATCTGCTTTGTAGGAGACACTCTGGTGGGGGAGACATCTCACGTTTGCCTTAAAACACTAAAAAGTAAAATTTTGGGGTTATTAAGTGTAAACAAAAAAAAATTTTTTTTGGGCAGAGTAAGATCAGAGAACATCCCAGCTTCATCATAAGAGCTTTAAAATATAAGTTTTTAAGGAATTTAGACTTAAATTATACAATTTGTTAAATATTGACACAGTTTTTCCATGTAATATGTTACTTCAATACCCACTAATAGGGGCGAGGTCCAAAAATGGTATTTTCTGATTTTTAACGCGTTGGACCTTATTAGACATAAAAATATTTCATTTGCTTAACAAAATTACAAAAAAACTAAAAATTATGTTGTTTTTTTAGAGGTTGGTTTAGTTCTTCTTAGGGGAATTCTTTCCCTCTGGCCCGATTCAGCCCATTTACAAACTTGACCAGTGCTATCCTTCAAGATATATTTGTTCCAAATTTGAAGAGTCGGGCTCTTTTCGTTTGGAATGAATCGTGGTTTCCACAGACGGAAGGACAGACGTGCCCAGATCGTCTTAGATTTCATCACTGATCAAGAATATAGTATATAGTCCATGGGGTCTCAGAAGAATATTTCGCTACGTTACAAACGGAATGACGAAGTGAATATAACCTCCAATTCTTTTTTGGTGGGTATAAAAATCGCAGAGACGATATAAGCAATATATGCACATCGTACTTGTGCTTTAATAAAATTTTTTGGTATGAAAGCATATGCAGTATTTTATTAATTGTTGAAGAAAGAAGTTGTTGAATAAAAGAAGTAGCTTGGCATTAATACTTTTTCCAATCGTTATTGTAAACAAACTCGATAAACAGCATTAGTTTTTAACTGTTCACATTAATGCGAGTGCCCAGCACGTGATGCCATAAATAAGTAAAAGATTCGAGTCAGCACTGGGTGATATTTCTTATATTGTGTAAATCGATATTAATTATACGGTAATCGGTTTCGACGACGGATATTGAGGCAATCAAACAAAGAAAAATTAAATAAATAAATAAAGCTTAAATATAAGTATAGGGTGTTTTTTATAGAGTCTTACAAGTTTAAATCATAACAAAACTAGGAAATATATTTTTAAGATAAATTGAACGTTCTTTACTGGAAAGAACATTTTATGAAATAAATGTTTAAATATGATTTCTGCCATGTGGCTGCCACGGCTGGCGCATAGAAGGCGCAATCTGCAACACCAATTTTCAAGAGCTAAAAAAAATCTTCAGTAAAGTGGAAAGATTTTCCTGTACAGCGGCTACAGTTTCTTCAGTGCATACTGTTCGGCGTCTCAGGCCACTTATTACCAAAGATTAAACATTTTCCCCCAAACCAATATTTCATTCATTCATACGTTTCTATATTCTCTTTGAATGTTTAAAGTGACACTCCGTGTTCCCCATTTTTTATATATAAATTTTTCATTAAGAATTATGTGCACAATTTAAAATTATTTACGATCTAAACGTATTAGAGTTTATATCTTCTTATACTTGTTGTCGGTTTTATTTGTTTACTTTACATCACATGTGTTTACAGGGCTTGTTAGTAATCATTGTTAACAATATAAAGGACAGGGACTGGGTAATATATAGCAGTGAAGATGTTCTCTTTTATATAATTGCGCAATTAATTTTTCTTATCGGAAAAGCTTAAATTGCTAAAGATTTGTTTCATTTTAAAAGGCAAACAATATTGCTGATTAAAAAAACTGTTTAAGAGATAAACTTTTACTAAATTGAAAAATGAAAAATGGCTTAAGATTGCTAGATATTATTTCTTTCTTTTTTTTCAAGGGGAATTTATTTAACAGGTGGCGGCTGTATTACACCTAATGGAAGAACCACAGAGTCTTTGTTTTGTTAGGCTAAATTTGTAATAGTCCCATATTTGAGATATATTTTCGTGAAATAAATGAAAAGGCGATGAATGATTGCTACAGGCTCCAAAAGAAAAAAAAAATTAATAAATAAAAATACAATGTTATGCACTGCCATAGATAAATCTGAAAATTTTTCAATGTCTGACAGCCTGTTTTTAGTAAATGTGAATAATTGTATACTTTGTAAAAAAGTACGAAAGCTTATTTACGTACTTATAAGACTGTATCAGTTTTATACGAACTCTCTTCAAATTATCTGCTTTTGGTTCTTATCCAATGAATTCATTCAAAGACTAACTTCGTACGTCTAGTTCCAAAAATCAGTTGATCAAACGAAAGCATTTCAACATCCATCTGGTGGCAATAGTCTCTTTTTAAACGTCTGAAGGAGCAGTGGAAAATTGTACTGCTATTTATTTCTTTTATAGTTTGACACTTTTATATTAAAAGTTAAGTGAATTCCTTTATACTAGATTTTATAGAAATAGGTAAATAAAAAAACAGACAAATTAAAAATATTTTTTAATTAGGATTTATTATAGGCTAATTGTTTGAAGTTTTTTGTTTTAAATTCAGAAAGGCATGATAAATATACCAAGGCACAAAGGAAAGTCTACATCAGTTTTTAGTTATTTAACTTACGCAGCAGAGCAGAACAGCTGTTTTCGAAAGCCACAACGCTTTCATCACCAGTGCTCATGTGTATTGTGCTTGTCACCACTTATTAGGTGGCTTAGTTGAATATGATAACAGTTCTTATTTAAATAAATTTTATTAAGAAATTGCTTACGAGAAGAGTTTCAACGTGATGGTAACACATTATTGTTTTAATAACCGTGTTGCCGTTTTTCTGAATTTTTTGTTCCATTATACCTAAGCCAAACTTTTTTTGGTTTGAATTCGAAAACAGCTGTTCTGCTCTGCTGTGTAATGCATTAAATATATTCACGACAACAGGCTACCGACCACATGGCTACACGTGGCGCTAGCAACACTTGTCTCCGTAAAGTCAGCTGCTTAATTAAACGCGGCAGCTACAACGTCAACATCTCATTTTAGTGGCGTCACTTTCATATATAAAAATAAAAGCGCTTATTCTAAATCTATTTATAGATCGAAACAAAGTTAATAATAAAAGAACTTTACTTGTTTCTAGCTCTTTATTGTTTTTGCATTTGTAATAAATACATTTTGATGTTCTTTTTTTTGTTATGGCGCTATGAATATCAGTTTATGAGTTAATTTATTTGTGAGCGAACTCACGTCTTTTGACGATAACGGCCATCAACGGGTATACAAAATTACAGTTCAAATGTCGTTGCATCTAGCTTTTTTCAAAATAATTGCATTTTTACTTGGAAAGTCAGCTACAAAATTTCAAAATGTAATAATACTTGCAATAGGTGATTAAATTTAAAAATATGTCTAACAATAGAAAAACGTTTTGTAGTACTTTGAAATGATACCCATATCGTTTATATGCGTACTATATTCCAGAAGTTATAACAAAAAAAAAAAAAATAAATAAATAAAATAAAATAAATAAATAAAATAAATGAAAAATAAAAGCCGAGCTTTTAACAATTTTCATATTCTTGGCCAGTTTGAAAATATTTTTAAACGCTTATTTATTTAAGACGTTTCATTGTGTTGGCAGCACTAATATATTTATTTTAGCCTATCAAAATAGGAATTAGTTTATTTTAACTACAACTACAAAAGTAGCACGGACCACAACCTGCAGTGTAGCCGTGAAAATAATTATTTCCTTGTAAACACTTGTATTCTATTTCTGACAGGTTGTAGTCGATAGCCTGCTGTCGTGAATGTGTTTAAGCATAAGTTGAATAACTAAAAAAATTTATATTGACTTTCCTTTGTGCCCTGGAATATTTATTATGTCTTTCTGAATTTAAAACAAAAAGTTTTCAAACATTTAAGGCCTAATTCATAAAAAATATTTCATGCTTATTACATCGTTATTTGACATATTTCTATGGGATAATTGTCAAATAAGACGGTTATAAGTATGAAATATTTTTTATGAATTAGGCCTTTAGGCTATAAAATCTTAATTCAATTTAATATACAACAAATTTGTTTCTTTGTGAATAACACATATTTTTCTTTTTAAAAGTAAATAAATCAATATTAAAAACTAGTATGATCAAATGGAGCCGTACTTTGGTGAAGGGTATATAAGATTCGGCACAGCCGAATATAGCACTTTTAGTCGATTTTGATACCCTCCAAAAAAGAATTGGAGTGTATATTGACTTAATCATTCCGTTTGTAACGCCGCGAAATATCCATCTGAGACCCCATAAAGTATACATGTTCTTGATCAGTAATGAAATTTAAGACGATCTGAGCATGTCCGTACGTCCGTCTGTCGAAATCACGATTCAGTCCAAACGAAAAGAGCTAGACTCTTGAAATTTGGTATAAATATATCTTGAAGGATTGCACAGGTCAACTTCATAAATCGGCTAAATCGGCACTGGGGAAAAAAGTTCCCCTAAGAATAACTAAACCAACCTCTAAAAAACAGCATAATTTAAACTTTTTTTTGTAGTTTTGTTTAGCAAATGATGTATTTGTATGTCAAAGAAGGTCTAACGCGTAAAACTTGGAGCCATAAAATAAAAAATAATAATTTTTTGACCCCGCCCTCCTTAGTGGGCGTTATTATATGCAAAAATAGTGTAAATATTGAACAATTTTTATTCCTTAAGCCTATAAGAAGCTGAGATGTTCTCTGCTCTTACAGACATGAAACGTCTCTCCTACGGCCCTTCCCGGAATGACTCTCTGAAAATAGAGATTTAAAATTGTGTCCAGAGATGTCTTAAAGGAACTCTGTCCCACCAAGTTAAACATTTTAAATTTACTTAGTAAATATTTGGAGGGTATTTAAGATTCGACCCGATCGAATATAACGGTTTTACATGTTATTTCAGAATTTCGATATGAAAATATTCACACACGAAACTATTGAATTAATACTGCGAAAAAAGCGATTGGGTGAAAGGTAACTAAAGTGTGTAAACATTTGGCATTTTTGGTATACCGTGGCCAATAAGCGAAACAAAATTATAACGATTTCTTCTATAAATAGTATCATATGAGCATAAATAGCAAAATATTAATAAGAATAAAATTATAAAAAGTTAAAGTGTGGTGAATTGTTATGTGCTCCCACAAATTTATTAATTTTTTTTGCTCAGTGCTCTTTCACATAGAATGGAAATAATATTTTCTTTAATTGCTAAAATTCTCTAAAATATATTTTATATGATATTTCTGTCAATTTCGCATTAAATTTCGTTTCTGTACGCAAATTTTTGTATTAATACATCAATTAAATGCTCGTAATGAAAAAGTTTTTCCAAAAAGAACTTTCATATGATGTTTGCGATTTAGAACTACATGTTTTTTTTATGTTGTAAAACAGCAGCACAAAAACTCTCAAGTCATTTTTATATCATGTTTTAGTATTAAAATGCGACTGCATACTTGTGAGCATAAATAAAAACTTGTAGCAAATTTGAAATTTCCCTTTTTTTGTGTGAAAGCATATTTCCATTTAGTTTCATATAACAAGAATGTATTTTTTGTTTCTCTTTTTTTTTATTTTAATATATATATTTTTTTGCATGTATTCAACTATGAATTAGTTAAATATTTAAATTTAACGCTACAAACTTGAACTTCCTTTTCAGTCTTGTTGTATGCCAGCACATCATCCAACCATTTCATAAATGATGAAATTGTTTTATACTGTTTTTCTTTTTCCTTTTTTTGTTTTACAGCAAGATTGTTGCTAGTTTTTGTTTTTGCTGTGTTGCCAGTAATAACTCATGCTTGTTAGAGCTCAGCCAACATAAACGACATCATCGTTGTTGCAAACATCGTCATCGTGATTATCATTATCATTATCATTATAAGCTTTTCGAAGTGATACAATGGTTACAGAATTTAAAATACTTTCATGCTTTTTACACCATTTAACACAGAAGTGTTAATGAAAATGACAACATGAAACTAAATGTGTTTTCAATTTAAATTTTTCGTTATATTAATGTATTATTTATGTGGCTAGATTATAAATAGGCGTTGGAATGACTAAAGTGTTGTTGTGCTGCATGCAAAAGGGAGTATTTAATAAAAGAAGCAAAAGTTTATCTTATGGCACTGATAGACTGACTTGTGGTTAGAATATTTAGCGTGTGTTTTAATCAGCCTTAAAAGTTTAAACGTTATGCGGTGGGTGGGCACAAGCACTGATTCAGCCTGATTCGTTTCAACCACTATTTGATTGTTTTTATAGAACAAAGTTTTGCTACTTAATAAATTTTAAGTGGCTGGAGATTTCAATATTCTACTTCCAAACCGTGCCTGCTATTTCTATATATTACAGTCAGTCGTTGCCTTAATTATATCCATTAATTATTTAAAATCTTTAAGACTTTTTTAAAAAAAGCAACTAAAAGGGAAACAGGAGCCATTTCATAAAATTAACTCAAATACAGCATCGAAAATGTAAAATAAAGAGTAGAAAACTGATGGGGGTTCTGGGTCATCATACAAAATATTTGCTTAATACAATAAAATTACTAAAAATATTCCTTCCGAAAATTGGCTTTTACTTTATGGAAGGAACACAACTGGGAAGAACGACGAATTTGTAGGTAAAAATTCGCGCCATAAATTCGTCGTATGAAACACAATAACAACAAATAATTTAAAATAATGAGCAAAACAAAATTTTTTTTTAAATCTTTAAAATCTTTGTAATCCTCTGATGCCAGATTGTTTAGACATTCAATAATTAACCCGGTGGTATCCCTTTTTTTCTAGAACAAATTCCTTTTTGCAATCATTTTCTGAAAGACTTTATTTTCTGTAAATAAATTATTCTTTTCATTTAACAGCTGATGTGGAGTGACCATATGCAAAAATAGGAAATGGGTAGAAGTACTATATTATAAAAAGTATTCAAAATTAATAGAAAGTCGTCCGAATGATAAATTTTTGTGAATTGGTAAATGCATTTTAGTATGCACTGAAAACTTTAGTGCTACATGCAACAATACAGTAGTAAACTATGTTTTTCCATAAAATAACCACTTTGAGTATATGAAACCTGGCCACCTTATACTGATTTGTTCGTTGTTCGTTGACGAAACAATTAGATATAAATCTATTTCAACTTTCGCTGAGGTTGACGAATTTCGACCGACCCACGATTGTGTGCATTTTCAGGTGTTTTATTTTTGGCGGCGAATATTCATGACCAGAAATTCGCCGTTCGTCGCAGTGGTGTTCCAAAGTAATTCAAGCACTTCAAGCAAAGAAATAAAATGTATTTAAAATAATCATTTTCTTTAATTAAGATTTATGTAAAAAAAAATTCTGAAAAATAAATAATCAAACGGCAAAAAAATGTCTTGGAGCAGTTTGATGCACTTCTCGTAAGCAATTTGTATAATAAAATCTACTTTCATATTCAACTAAGCCACGGAATAAATGGTGATAAACACAAAACACATGAGTACTGATGATGAAAGTGCAGCGGCTTTCGAAAACATATGTTCTGCTCTGCTGTGTAAGTTGAATAACTAATAACTGATGTTGACTTTCCTTTGTGTCTTGGAATATTTATCATGTCTTTCTGAATTTAAAAAAAAAAAACAGAAATTTCCAAAAATTAGCCTATAAATCTTAATTGAATTTAATATTGCAATATGAAAGCTCATTAAAAAGAATACATAATTTTCTGTTTGGTAAATCAAGAAAACCATTTTCACAAAATAAAGTTTCTTTGACTGTCACATCAAGATCCACAATAACCGTTTATCTACTGGCTGGGCAAATTTGAGGTTAGGAAGTAAATTGACTGTCAAATGATAAAATTTCAAGAGTTGAATTGTCATCCTTAGACATTTATTTTGTAAATCCTTGGAAAATGTTAACGCTATACTCTGTGAAAATTTACCATTAAAATGGTGAACATTTTACTGCATCACTTAAAAAAATTTGAACAGCTTTTTCTCGTAATCAGGCTCTTTCTGAGATTTAATCGCTAAATTCGAAGCTCACGATACTGTTGCTGACAATAGACCAAAACAATAGGCTCATAGTGGCCGTAGTGGTGCAAACACAGTCGCTGTACAGCAAAGTGTTAAGAATGAGTCTGGAACATCAATTCCTCGACGTTCGGAAAAATCTGGCATCTCCAAAGGCACTTTGCGCAACACTTTGTAAAGATCTTCACTTTTATAGAGTTCAACTCATTCAATAATTAAAGCCGACCATTATTTGCGTCGAATGTTTGTTGATTTGGCTATTTGAAAAATTGAACGAAAATAACGCATTTTTCAACAAAATCATCTTTAGTGATAAAGTCCATTTAGGCGACTAACAAAATTGTCGCATATTTCATAAAGAGTCCTCGAAAAACCATTATATCCAAAGGAAGTGACCATATGATGCGGTTTGTGGTCAGGCCGGAGTTTTTCAAAAATGAGCAAGGAACCGCCGTCAAGGCGAATTCTCTGCACTATCAACCCGTGATAGGCGATTTTTTGTAGCCAAAATAGGCTAATGTTGACAGCACTGGCATTTTGTTTTAGCAACACGGCGACAAACAGTTCAGTTATTGCATGAGAAATTTTCCAGTCGCTTAATTTCTCGATTTCGCGATTCCAATTGGTCGCCTCGCTCTTGTGATTTAACGCCGCTGAATTATTTTCTCTAGGGTCATTTGAAAGACCGGGTTTACGTGAACAAACCACAAACAATTGGCGCTCTGGAAGATGAAATTCGGTGCTGCATAGACGAGATAAGTGAATGTTTGTTGCAAATTTTGGTTTAAAATTTTGTGTCCGACATATATTTCTGTATTAAAATCAATAAAACTGAATTTGTAAAAAAAGTGTGTGTTTTAAGCCAATTTACTTCCTAACCTGAAATTTGCCCACCCTTTATGATACAAATAAATTTACAATAAATATTAAGAAATTTTTAGTAAAATTTTTTCTTTGGCTAGCTGTCTTATCAATAGTCCTGACTATCTTTTTATACAATTATCGGCACATATCGAGTCAAACTTGTGCTCCTCCTTTAAAAGTTATCAAGGAATATTGGAAATAGTGTAACCACATGAAAATTACAAAAAAAAACCATCATATTCTTTCATAAGTATGGGATATAATTTTACTCATTTTTATATTCCAGTTTGAGTTCGTTTTAATCCCTGATTTTAAGGATATAAATAGAAGTAAGCAGAAAAGGGAAATTGTTTAGTTTTATTTGCACAACAAAAAAATTGTGCATGTTATTTCCGTTTCCGTTTATATCCTCTACTGAAATGTAAACGAGAGATATTTTTAAGCATATATTCTACTGTATTTTCTTTTATGTTACACAATATTTACACGATGAAATATTTCATGAAATATATGGCATGAGTTTGTTATATTTGCTATTACGATTGCCAGGAAGCAGATTAGAGTTGAATTAAAATCATTCAGGTTTTCGGCAATTTCGAATGCAAAATTTGTTTCGCAGCCAAATAAGAAGATTTAAAAAAAATACATTTTTATTACAAATTTAATCGGGTCAAATCAGTTAAGTTTTAATGAATAAATTTTGGCTTTTTAACCCATATCGTCCCACAGATTTTTTTTCGAATAAGTTTCTAAAACTTTGTTGTTAAATGGTAATTTGGGCTCAAAAAATACGAATCAGATGTCCGAATTTTTTAATTTTTTTTTTAAATTTTCATTACATTTTTTTTTTAAATTTTCATTAAAAATTTTTTTTTAATTTTCATTAAAAATTTGTTTAAAAATTTTTATAAAATTTTTTTTAAAAAATTCTCATTAAAATTTTTTTTTAAATTTTCATTAAAATTTTTTTAAACATTTTCATTAACAATTTTTTTAAAAATTTTCATTAATATTTTTTTAAAAATTTTCGTTAACAATTTTTTTTTTTAAATTTTCATTAAAATTTTTTTTAAAAGTTTTCATTAAAAAAGATATGTTCTTAGTCTTTCCTAAACAGAGAGAAAAAAATTTAAAATGCTTAAAATTGAACACTGGGACGAAATGGGTTAAATAAAGAAAATACATTAATTACTCGTTGCAAAATAACACGTGTGGAGTTAAATTTCGAAATATATTACCCTAGACACAAACCAAGTACGTTAACAGAGCTCTGTTAGCATTTTAACATAGCGCTGTTGAAAAATCCGAGTGTTTGTATTCCAAATGGAATACTGGCCACTTTTCTGAACCTTGGAAAAAATTAACGGAACAGACAACCAGGTCCATAGTTTTCATAATATATTAATACTTTGGTATAGCTATGCCGATAAGCTTTGATTTTTCGTATACAAAAACTGTCGTATTCTAGACAGGATAAGCCAGGGGCCAAATTACCGCATTCGATATCGATCGAAATTTCAATACAATTTATATAGGAACTTCGATCGATATCGAGTGACGTAATTTGGCTCCAGGATCCGGTAACATGTGGGCTACTAGAAATTGTTTTTTTTGGTTTTTTTTTAGGAGTAGGACCAGCACTTAGGGGATGACCTCTACATATGCAGTGCATTGCGCTGGAACTGGGAAGATAGGTTTTGGGAAGGAGGATAAAGGGAGTAGTGTCTGTGGATATTCGATTTGCACTTTCTCAAATTCTAAGTGGCGGGGAAGACATCTGCAGGTTGTTTGTTCCACATACCGACCGTTCGGCCAAAAAACGAATTTTCTCTGTAATGCGTAGTGCGATTCGTTGGAATTTCGACCACAAACGCATGCGCTCTTGATGAGAAACGCGTTGACCTCTTGATGAAGAACGCATTGAGCGTAAGAAAGAATGTGTTTCAGGAACGAGTTCCCTAATTTCACCAGAGCACATGTCATTGTAGTTGCGATAAAACAACGATACGCACCCCACATTGCGACGATGCTCATGTGAGTCAATAGAGTTGGCTACCCTACTGTCTCCGATGAGTTTAATCGCCCTCTCCTGTATGCGGTCGAGTAACTTCAAAATAGACTTTGAAGCACCGGCCCAGACATGAGATTTGTATTCCATCTTCGGTCGGATGTAAGTGGTGTAAATATTAAGAAGATCAGAGGTGGTGAAGTATCTCTTGCAACGTCTTGCGAAGCCAAGGCATTTGAATGCTTCTTTTGCGACATGAAAGACATAATCCGTCCATCTGACATCACACTGCACTTTCATGCCTAGAACATCAAGAGCCGCTGACTCCTTGATACTTACACCATTCATAGAAACAGATGAAGCAGCACGGTCATACGTACGTCGATGCGTAAGCATACAACACTGGGTCTTACGAGCATTAAAGTCGATCCTGTTCGCTTGACCCCAATCGGATATCCTCACGAGGTCACTATTCAGAACGTCATTCATAAACTGCCTACTCGTCTCGATTTCAGACGTTGACGGTCTGCAGTTAAACGAATGCGAAAGGCTGCTATCATCTGCGAGAGAGTGAATAGGACAGGAAGTTTGGGAAAGTAGATCGTTGAGAAAAATTAGAAATAGAGTAGGAGAAAGAACGGAGCCCTGCGGTACCCCTGAGTTGACTCTAAACTCATCGGATGAGACCCCATCTATAACAACACGTATAGAGCGATCCCTTGAGGGAACTCGATATAAACCGAGAGAAGGTATCACCGACACCAAATGCATTAAGTTTGGACAGGAGTGCTCCATGCCATACTCCATCGGACGCCTTAGAAATATCTAGAGCCACCAACGGTGTATGGAACTACACCAGTTTTTCGAAAGAAGGGCCAATAGGTCACCTGTAGAGGGGCTCCAGGGAAACCATACAGGCGGTCGTTTAGTGAACTCCAGATATTTCACAAGATGGAAATTAAGTATAGTTTCCATCACCTTCGATATAGCAGAATATATTGCAATCGGGCGGTAATTTTCAGGGTTATTAGCCACTCCCTTTTTGGGGATTGGCGTTACATTAGCAACCTTCCAGCACACTGGAAATTTACCAGTGTTATAGTGTACTGAAAAGTTTGGCTAATGGAACAAGAGCACTGCTTCAGGACCAGTGCAGAGATTCCATCCCGCCCAGGAAACTTCCTTGTGCTGAGTTCCGGAAGAACCCTTTTTGTGGGTGGTGTTGGCTGAAGTAGAACACAAGACTATGAAGCGGAGGGTCCTGAGTTCGAGCCCCCGCTGAGTCATGAAATATTGTGTGGAATTCTTCTGATCAGCATTATTGCGTGGTTGTGTTAGTTGTTGCCAGCCTGTTTCAGTGATAAAGACATAGTCACTGATCACTGAACATAATTGGCAGCGCCTGACACGGTCATATACTAAAAAGCAGAGTAACAGCACCCACCTTCGTCGACCCTGTAGCAAAAATTACCCGGCGAAGTAAAAGGTTGAAATAGCTACAAAAACAACTGTCTATCTTCTTATCTTTCCTAATCTTTCCCCTCAATACTATCCCCTCGTTTTCAGTTCCCGTGCAATGCATTGCATATATAGGGATCATTCCCTGAGTGCTTGTCCAAGATAAAAGAAATAAATGCACGCGCTCGAAAAAATATCTTAGGCCTAGTTACGGATACTCTCTCGAGCGCGGGGAGTGGTTGAAAGCTATCAGGCAAGTGAGAGTTACTTGCAAATATTTCAGCCAATATATTGTAGCTGCTGTGGTCCTCTATCACGTGCAATGGCCATAAGCCTTAATAGTTGGATTTTCAATGGAAAAATTTAGATTTTAGTGAAATTTCATATATGGAATTTCTCTTAAGGATGCATTTTTTTTTAAATGGAGACATGTGGGCGACTAGAAATTGTTAATGTGGCTGAGGAAGCCCTCTGTCTTGCACAAAAAGTCTTATATCTGAAATAATTTTGGAATTCGAATAAAATAAATTTTAGTGAGGTTTAGTTGTCATAATTTTGTCATTATATGCTCTTGATCAGTGATGAAGTCTAAGACGATCTAGCAATGCCCATACTTTCGTCTGTGGAAAACATGACATAGTTAATTTTTGGACCCCACCCCCTTTAGTGGGCGTTGACTTATGATATTATATGTAAAAATGGCTTAAATATAGAACTTTAAGGCTATAAGAAGCTGAGATGTTCTCTAATCTTTCAGAGGTGAAA
Source organism: Linnaemya tessellans (assembly GCA_951800035.1). Lineage (NCBI taxonomy): Eukaryota > Metazoa > Arthropoda > Insecta > Diptera > Tachinidae > Linnaemya > Linnaemya tessellans. The sequence continues at coordinate 35,261,532 of OX637536.1, read as the reverse complement.
CGTCTCTTCCACGGCCCTTCCCGGAATGATTGTGTCAAAATAGAGATTTAAAATTGGATACAAAGATGTCTTAAAGGAACTCTGTCCCACCAAGTTAAACCTTTTAAATTTACCTACTAAATATTTGGAGGGTATTTACGATTCGACCGGGTCGAATATAGCGTTTTTACTTGTTATTATTGAGAGCCTGCATTAAAGTGAATTGAAATCATGGAACTTTAAAATATGTATATAAATGTTATAGGGATCTGTACCATTTCCACTTCAAAAGGTAGAGCACGGGCGTCTTAAACTTGTTTCGTACACACAAATAAATACATCGTATCTACTCAGATGCATTTTAAGAAAGTTCTGCTTTCCTTTAATACATAATAAATAAAAGTCTAAAAATATATTATTGACTGACACTCACCAAGTGAATGTTTTAATCTTGACTGTTAACAAAATGGCAAACAACTGCAAACTTAAAATAAATTCCATGTTTCTTGCATTAATGTGACATAATGAAAATGTAGTTGTTCATTTTGTTTTTCTTTTACATTTTCTTTTCTTTTGTTTTTACTGTATAGTTTTTACTCTAGAGGGCATTTGTCAGTTTTCAAACTTGTTGCCATATTTAAATTCGCACACAAAGGATTGAATTTGTATGCATGTGCTCGTATGTGTGTATGTGCGCCAAAGAAAACTTTTATAAAAATGTAATGTTTGCAGTAAGGATTCATTTAGTTGCTCAAGTAAGACATTCGAATTACTTTTGTGCTATTCTTATGGTTGCCATATTATTTGTGAAAACATTTATGGCGGGTAATTTTGGAAAAAATATATGTAGTTCGCCAAGTGCAAGGATGTGTTATCACGACTGGGCATTCCAGCCGACACACTCATCTAGGTCCATTGCGCCTTCGCAAATAATGAACGATTAGACGAGTTGACTAGGCTGGCTTTGCTATCAACAACTCTAATGCCGAATCGGTAGCCACACCGTTGGGTAATACCAACGACTGCATCCTTAAGCATTATCTGCCAAAGACTGGAGACAGATGGCGCAATGTAGCGGCGCTAGAAAACTGTCGTCTTGTTACAACGATAACCGCTAAATATAACTAATAAACAGAAACCTTAGAATCATATCGAGGCTCGTCATAATTATGACGGCTCACTGAACAATCGGCCGACAAGACAGTAGGCTGGACCTGTCCTATAATGACTTCTGTCATAGTTGTCGTAAAGAAAGAAGGAAAGAGAGTGTTTTCCTCTTTCATTATGAATGTCCAGTTTAGCATCTCGCGGTATCCATATACTGGGCGGCTTCTCAGAGTTATCAGATCTTGATCTAGTGGAGCTGATCGGATGTCTCCATGCGTCGGGTTTGTTATAATCGCAACCCTTCCTAGATATGGAACTGCATAGTCCGGCATAGTCGGCGAATGTGGTGGCCTGTCCACGAGGAATCACTAAGATTCTCATTAAGTGGGCAGCCACGCAAACTTAAGCAACCCAATTAGATCGTTGTAGTATTTTGCTGAAAAGAAAAACAAACAAAAGGTAACATATTTCCTTTTCAGATTTTATCTGTAGCACTGCTAGATATTTATAACATAATTTACTGTGTAAACTCTAAACATGTGGCAACGCTATTTTGCCAAATTCAATTGAGAGGATCGCTAGAAAATGAAACAATTTTAGACAACCGTGCCTTCATTTTAATGGACACTATTTGTGTCCTTTTTTGATTTTATGTCTTAGAGCTCAACTAGCAGGTCCTAAGCCAGGGGGCAAATTACGGCAGTCGACATCGATCGAATTTCATATTTAAAATGTATTAAAATTTCGATCGATATCGAATGCGGTAATTAATTTGTATAGATTTTTTAATGTATATAATAATTTTTATTTGTATAGATTTTTTTTACATATTTTTTTACATGTTTCTCTGAGTTTTAGCATATTTTGTTAAAATTGTGCATTTTCAGACCAGTAACCGGTCCGTAAAATTTGCTATTACAGAAATAAAGAATTCTAAAAAGCGTTTAACATGACTTGAACTATTTTTTGGCAAACTCTGCACACTTTCTATTTATTTCTATTCTATGACATTTTATGCCAATGAATTTAATATTCACGTATTCCTGCCTGCCTAAGAGAATTAAATTCATTTCATAACCAGCATTAGCTGGATAAAAAGACCATTGCTTCCATAACTGCCTGCCGAACAACAAAACAGTTTCACATTTAGCTACTTAAGCTGTTATTAGGTTGAAAATTTGTTTGTGTGTGTGTGTGTCTGATCTGTTGTATGGGCAAATGTGTGTGCGTTACGAGTTTAAACCTGAACTACACTCATGTTTTCAATGAGAAAATGTTCTCTTATATAAAAATGTCATATGAAATGTCTATATCCTTTTCGTCACTTTTGTCTGCCTCTCCACTTTATAATTCTTTGTTCGTATGTAGGTTTTTTTTTTTTTTAGAAATCCCTTCAGACTTGTGTATGGGCAAAATCTTTTCATTTTTGCCGTTTTTGTCTCTTAATAATGTTGCCTGAATGTTTAATATTTGCTCTTGTATATTTTGTATTCAACATAATGTTTTCATCCGTATAGAAGTTTATAATAAGAAGAAAAATATAATAACAAAATTTAATTACTGTACTTGGGCTTCTGCCTGCTTCACTATTCACTCCTTTGGAGATTTCGTAATTTATAATTATATTTAAGAATCAATTACATAATGAAAAGCTTATTTGTTATGAAATGAAGTGGTTCAGGTTATAAAAGGCAGAATATTATGTTTATTTAACAAATATGAACACATAATACGCTGCTGCTAAGAAACGTTTGAAACAGTTATTAAACCGTTCGTTTCGTTATGTGACACTCAGAAACTTAGAAATGCTGAGTATCATTTAAATCTTAAAAGGGCTTTGCACGAACAGGCTAACGACATCCGATTTAATATCGCAAATTCCTGAAAATTATGCGAAGAGCGAAATCATTGTTGCTGCTAATTTCAATGTTATACCCAGTTCAGACATACACCTTAATTGAGCTTCTCGCAATAAATAGCATTATTGATCTCAATTATCCATATAAAATTTCAATTAATTATAATTGAATAATTATTGTTCAATAACTAAGAAATTGTTATAAAATCGAATATAATTACAAATGCAGCACTGCTAAAAAGTGTGTTTAGTGAGCTAAAAACACAACACACTAAACAAGGTTAGTAGAGACTTGGCACCTAAAATGTGGAAAAATGAAGAAAAACATAATAAACAAAATATGTCAAGCCATGTTGTACTTAAGTTATTGATATTGAATTTATTATTAATTAGAAAATTAAACAAGTAGAAGCGCTATATTCTAAATATTTACCCCGGTATTCATAAAATTTAAAATGAGTTTGAAATGTATTTTAATAAAATTTTTCCATACAAAATTTTCTTAAAACAGATTTCAAATACGTTTAATTTTTATGAATACCGGGGTTAGTAAATAAAAACTCCACTTTTTTTTAAACTTTACATTTTTATGATATTTGACTTAAGTAAACAAGAAAAAAATTTAGTTTAATATGTTCGCTTCCAATGTGTTGGGGGGGGGGGCATGACTGAGACACCTTTCCTTTCCTTCAGCATAAAAGCAATTTATGTATTAATATTTTATATCAACGTGCGAAGAAGGCACTGAGATAAGTTTAAAATTTTAAACCTGCTGATTCAGAGTTCCTTTAAGACATTTCTGTACCCAAGGCCATTTCTATACAAGGTCACAACGAGAAAGGCCGTGGGGGAGACGTCTCACCTAAACCATAAAAACTTAAAAACCAAATTTTCAGGCTAATTAAGTGTAAACAAAATTTTTGTTTTTTATAAGATCATTTTGGGTCGCAAAGAGGAGTGGAGAGGTAGGGCAGGGGAAAGTCAGAAAACTAATTACCTTCGTCATAAAAGCTTATAAATAAAATTTTTAAAGAAGGAGTAAGCAGTGCAATTTGTTAAATATTTGAACCATTTTTTCATGTAATATGTATCTTCAACGCCCACTAAAATGGGGCGGGTATCCAAAATAGACTATATCGTGTTTTCCACAGACGGATGTATGGGCATTGCTACATCGTCTTGAACTTCATCACTGATCAAGAATATATATTATATATGCTTTATGGGGTCCAATCCTTTTTGGAGGCTATTAAAACTGTATTTTTTTTCGGGGTCGCTGTGGGAAGGGCCGTGGGGGAGACATTTCATCTTTGCCATAAAACACTAATAATGAATTTTTGGGTTAATTAAGTTTAAGAAAAAAATGTTTTTTCATAGGGTCATTTAGGGGCGGGGGGGTAGGACAGAGGAGGATCAGGTTACGTCTCAGCGTCGTCATTAAAGCTAAAAAATTTTATTTTTAAGGAATGTAGGCTTAAGTAAAAAATTTTTGAACATAATAACGCCCACTAAAGGGGGCGGGGTCCACATTTTTTTATTTTATTTTATGGCTCTAGGTTTAACGCGTTGGACCTTCTTTAATATAAAAATATATCATTGGCTTAACAAACTTACAAAAAAAAGCTTTAAAAATTCCGTAATTTTTTTGAGGTTGTTTTAGTTCTTCTTAGGGGAACTTTGTTCCCTCTGGCCTGAATCAGCCCATTTACGAACTTGACTTGTGCTATCCATTAAGATATATTTGTACCAAATTTCATAGGTTTGGCTCTTTTTGTTTAGACTGAATCGTGATTTCCACAGACGTACGGACGGACATGCTCAGATCGTCTTGGATTTCATCACTGATTACGAATATATTCCTTATGGGATCCTAAAGGGATATTTCGCTGTGTTACACACGAAAAGACAAAGTGAATATACCCTCCCATTCTTTTTTGGAGGGTATAAAAATATTACAGATTTCAACTTGAGTTCCTCATGAATATGAAAAATTTTTATTTTTAGCAGTCATGCGTTAATTGAGTTGACCAACTTTTTTGCATATGTGAACAGGAAGCTAATTATGTCAATAAAGTGAATATTGACTCAATTAAAAATGCATGTCTGAACCCCGTATTGAACTATTCAATTATAGAATGAAGGAATATATTGTTTTCTGTATTCTTCATATTCTGAAGTAAGAAATCAGCGTTAGCTCTTCTCTAGGATATTTTCATAATTTCTGGCACCTTGTCGACTGGAGAACTGGCTAATGCTGCACAGCTGGTGTGTGAAATACTTATACAAAACCGGCATTGGGCTGAGCTCCATAATACTTATGAGTAAGTCTTATCCCTTGGGAACTTTATATATCGTGGCGGGTACACGATTTCATATTTTCTTCATTTCCAACTTTTCTGCTCCAATATAGAGCGTAGAAAATAAACATTCGTGTATTGTGATGGCCACAACAATACAATATTTTATGTGGTAACACATAATTTTGAAAACAAACTATTATCGCCTCAACATATTTCATACATTGCGATTTTCGTTAGACAACATATTTTCTATGCGTCGCTGATTCTTAGCAGCCCCTCAATAACAAACGCACCGCAAAAGTCAATTATTAATGAGCCTCTTCAAGTCTTTAATTTATAATCCAGTTAAATATTTATGCATGTGTCTACCGGCTGGCTTTTTAATTTATCGAGAACAAAAGCCAAACTAAACCGAAGCACTAAAACTGTTCTTTGTTAACCTCATTACCTCTTGAATTTAACTACCTTTTCAGCTTTTTGTTTTAAAGCGCACACAAACTCGTTTAATTGGCTTAAGTAGCATACGACTCTTTGTGTCTAAAATTGGGAAACGAAAAAAAGCGAACAAAAAAAAAAAAAGCAACGTAACGTTTAACTTTCTGACTGAGACAAGTGCAACAGCACCAGGATACTCAAACACCAAGACGTGATTAAATGCAAAACAGAATAGAACAGAAGGGCACAAAACAAATAGAACAAAGCTCGCACAATAAAAAAGAAAAAAAAAAGAAAACTTGACTCTTTATTTGGCCCAACACAACCGCATTGTTGCTTTATACAGCAAACGATTTTTAATGTTGCGCATAACCGCCTTAACGTCACATTAGCTACTGTTTAGCCAGGGATGTAAAATTAAGCAACATTGTCGCCTTTCATGGCAAAAAAAAAAAAAAATCGGGATATTTAAAAAAAATTTATTGATTGTGGCTTAAGCTAACGTTTAATTGAGCGTGTTGTTGGCTAAACAGTCCAACCTGAGATCTTTGAGGTTTCTCCAAATCTACTGGTCCAACTCCGATTCACACAAAATCTAAGTTTCATACAACTCTTTGAAACGAAATTAGTTTGGTTCGATTAGATCCAGACATTCCAAAGTGATAATCGGCTCATATACTTATACAGAGAGAGAGAGAGAGAGAGAGGGAGAGGGAGAGGGAGAGAGAGAGGGAGAGGGAGAGAGAGAGAGAGGGAGAGACAGGGATGGAAAAGGGCTATTTTGATTTTGTACCAATTAACTAAATAAAATGTACTTTTCATACCATGACGGTACGACTTTTTTTTAATATATTTTATATTTCTATAAATAGAAATTCAAAAACTTCTCTACACAAGTATACAACAAAAAATATTATATACATAAAAATCTAGGAATCAGTTGATTAAATTTTATTCAAAAAGTCATACAATTTAAGATAATAAATTTTCTGGTAGTTTAAAATTGAAGCAACGAGACATTGATTGATTGAAAGCTTTTTCGGTATTTGGAAACCAATTATTATACCCTTTTTCAACGTGATTGTTTTGAATCAAATATAAGGCAGCCTAACGATGAAACATGTTTCTGTTGCGAAAAATTATAGCAAATAATTGAAAGTCCGTTACTTAAATGAGCCATAATTTAGCAAAAATATGAGACATAAGACACTATTTTGAAAGATTCGGGTCTAAAGAACCGTTTGCTCTCGAAAGAACAATCATTTTCAAAAAGAAACGACAAAATAAATATATAGAACAAGCAGAGGAGTAAGAAACGATCAGAAAATTTCATGAAGTGCTGACTGACTGGAATAAAAATTTGACACAAAATCTTTGATTATGTAACCGTATAATTCACAGAAATATTTTATGTTTAGTAACTGATTCACTGAGAAATTAACAAAAATGTTCAAGCATAAAACGTTTTTATGATCTAGATGTAATTTGATTGAGATATTTAAATTGTACCAAATTACTCGTGGTAGTACCACGGTACCAACAAAGTCTAATTGTACCAAAAAAGTACAATTGTATCATGTTTTCCATCCGTGGGGAGAGACGCTGTAAGGAGTAGTTACGTAAGCTTCCTAGCGACATAGAGATCTGGGGAAAACTCGATTTTTGAAAAACGGGGTAAAACTTTGCGATTTTGTTTTTAAATTGTATAATTTTCTAAAAAAATATTTCTTATGATATTTGATGGTAGATTTTAAGCCCCAATTTTTAGATACTTCTACTCATCGTTATCAGTTCTATGAAAACTGGTAGCATCAGTACCTTGAAGCAAAATCTTTTCATATGGACCCAAATAGAAATTCTCGAAACGTCTTTAAAAATGTTCAAATATTGCAAAATGACACTGAGTCTAGAAATTAGTTTGCACCACTCCCATGTTCACTAGTCATAGAACAGGTATGTGAGGACAATTGGCACAGCATTTCCCCCTGGGATATTAAATAACAAATTGTTTGCATGTCATTTACAGTAAAATATTTTTATTAATCATGAATATAAATTGTTATTTTTCGAACTTACTAATTTTGTTATTAAGACAGGAATTTGTTATTCAGACTCAAGTTCAAATCTGCAATCTGAAAATTATTTTTTTTTAAGAATTTTGATTAAATTCAAGTTATTTTAATAACAGTGGAATCTTTAAACTATTTTTATACCCTCCAAAAGAATTATGTAACGCAGCGAAACATCCCTCTGAGACCCCATAAAGTATATATATATATTCTTGATCAGTGATGGAATCTAAGACGATGTAGCCATGCCCGTCCGTTTGTGGAAATCACGATTCAATTCAAACGGAAAGAGCCAGACCCTTGAAACTTGGTATAAATATATCTTGAAGGCTAGCACAAGTCAAGTTCGTAAGTGGGCTGAATCGCGCCGGAGGGGAAAAAATTCCCCTGAGAAGAACTAAACTGACCTCTAGAAAACAACATAATTTTGAAAGTTTTTTTTTGTTGTAATTTTGTTAAGTAAATAATATATTTTTATGGCAAAGAAGGTCCAAGGCGTTAAACTTGGAGCCATATAGTAAACAAAAATTAATATTTTGACCACGCCTTTAGTGGGCATTATTATATGCAAAAGTAGTGTATATATTTATCAGTTTGTATTCACACATTTCTTAAAAATAATATTTCTAAGGTTTGATGGTGAAGATGAGACGTAACCTAATCCTCCTCTGCCCTACCCCCTCCTCCCCCCCTTAAGCCCCTTAAATGACTCTATACAACAACAAAAAATTGTGTTTACACTTAATTACAAAAAAAAATTAATGTTAGTGTTTTATGGCAAAGGTGACTTGTTTCCCCCACGGCCCTTGCCAGGGCGACCCCGGAAAAAAAGTATAGTCTTAATACCCTCTTAAATTAATTGGACCCCATAATGTATACATATTCGTGATCAGTGATGAAGTCCAAGATGATGTAGCAATGCCCATACGTCCATCTGTGGAAAATACGATATAGTCTAATTTTTGATCCGCATCCATTTTAGTGGGCGCTGAAGTTACATATTATATGTAAAAATGTTTAACAAATTGTATTCCTTAAAAATTTAATTTATCTTTTACGCTGAAGGTAATATGTTATCTGATATTCCCCTGCCCTACTCCTCCACACCCCTTATGACCTTATCAAAAAAAAAAACTTTTTTTCTACATTTAACTACCCCGAAAATTTAGATTTTAAGTTTTTACGATTTTTTTTTTTTGTTTTATCTTGGACCAGCACTCAGGGGATGGCCCCTATATATGCAATGCATTGCGTCGGAACTGAAAAAGAGGGAACAGATTAGGAAAGATGAGAAGATAGACAGTTTTTTTTTGTAGCTATTTCAACATTTTACTTCGCCGGCTAATTTTTGCTACAGGGCCGACGAAGGTAAGTGCTGTTACTCTGCTTTTAGTACATGAGAGTGCCAGTCGCTGCCAATTATGTTCATTGATCAGTGACTATGCCTTCATCGTTGAAACAGGATGTCTCCCCCACGGCGTCTCTTGGCGATTTCTTTTCTGAAAAAAAAAAAATGTAAAATTTTATAATTGTTTTTCTAAGAATAAAAATACACTTTTTATTTACTAACCCTTTTATTCATAAAAATTATGAGAGTCTAATAACAGCGTAATAAAATAAAATTTCATATGAAATTTGCTCTATTACACTCTTATTAGATCCTCATAATTTTTATGAATAAGGGGGTAAATATTTGGAGGGTATTTAAGATTCTACCCTAATACTGTGTTCACATATGCGTTTTTAATTGAAACAATATTCAGTTAATTGACAATATCTTTTTGTTGTTCATACATACTCAATATTGATACGACAATTACCATTTGACAACTGAAAAAAAAACTGAAAAAACAATTATTGTTTACGTAGTAAGAATTTTAACGAACATTTATATTGCTATATTAAATTGAATTAAGATTCATAGGCTAATTGTTCGAAATTTGTTTTTAAATCTCAGAAAGACATGATAAATATTCCAAGGCACAAAGGAAAGTCAACATCAGTTTTATTCAATTTACACAGCAGAGCAGAACAGCTGTCTTTTTAAATTTTTTCTGAGAAAACTTGATTTTTTTTATCATAAATATTCCTATCAATATTCATAGACTCGTGTTCTACTATTTCAGCCAACAACAAATAATTTGATCAGTCAAATTTCAAAAAAGTGTGTGCAGTAAGTACTTTCGACGTAAAAGCTTGTTCATTTAGTATTTTTCTTTTCACTGAACACAATTCTGACAGTGTTGTATTATAAATTTTACTCATTATTAAAATAATTAAGAGATAATTATTTTAATAATGAGTTAATTGTAATTTTTAAGTTAAAATTTAGTCTCAATAATGGGCTTAATTGTTATAATTTGAATATTGCTTTATATGTGAACACCATATAAACAGATTAAGATTCGATTCTAAATTTATCACTCTTATATAAAATAACTTGAATTTAATTCTTAAAAAAATAATTTGCATATAGCAAATTTGAACTTTATTCTGAATAAAAAAATTCTTATCTTAATAACATTTTTATTCATTTTTAACAACAAATTTTATTTTATATTAAATTGAATTAAGATTCTATAGGCTAATTGTTCGCAATTTTTAATTTTAAATCTCAGAAATTTTTTATATTAATCCACTCTAAGTGTGAATTATTTTTTCAAATACAATAACAATTATTTTATATATATTTATATATATTTTTTTCATTGCAGAAAACTTGCAACTTGAACTCAAAGAAAATAAATTTGGTAAGTGATATTCTGAATATCAGTAGCTTTAGTATTTTAAATTATATCCATATATGACTACCAACTTCATAATAATTATATCTTGGAGTTATAACTTTTTACCTTTTGAAGCACTAGTTTTGGCTTAATATCCTACTTAAACTGCCTGCTTATCAGCATTTGCATACTTATAGCGATTTTATGCTCCATAGAATTGCTCAACGTTTGTATTCCTTTCAATTCCTGAAATAAGTTTTACAGGAATAGCATATGACTTCAGGCAAAGTCTGTGTTTAACGGCATTGTGGTGGTAGCACCAGTCTCTTTATAGTTGGCGAACACGAATGGAACAAGGTTAAAAAGGAAATTTTCCAAAGTATGGGAAAAAAAGAAAGAAAGAAAGAAAAACAAAACAAAAACCGAGTTGAATCAGTTTAACATAAATCTGCCACAAGAAAAGAAATTGTAAAAAAATAGTTGGCTAAATCTTAACTAAAGCGACAAAAAAGTAGCCTCTTTCTTTACTCCGTTAAAAAAGATGAAATAGTACAGAGTCAAAGAATGTAAAAAAGCCTAAAGCAAAAACCAACTAAAACTAACTAAAAATATATTTTCCTTATGTATTTATGTACTTTAGAAAAAAAAAACATGTTATGTAAACTTCGCTGTTGCGTTTGCTACCTATGGAAAAGTTAGGAGAGCCCTTTAAAGAATTATAACTCCTTACAAAAGTGTAATTTGTATAAAATGGGCCACTTGTGGGTGGGTTAGTATCTGCAACTTGTCTGTTGAAAATATATGAAATAAGCAGTGAAAATTTGTTGTGGCACTATGGCCCGTGCTTGGCACAAAATGGCAAGCAAATCAATACTAATGCGACATGACGAAAAGTCATTCCCAATTATTATAAAAAGTATTGGAAGAAGAGAGATTTTATAAAAACTATTTATATGAAAACACAAAATTGTTCTGTTAACAAATTTGATTTGAAATATTGAATTCAATTGAAATTTATAAGCCAATGGTTTGAAATCTTTATTTAAACTCAGAAAGACATGATAAATATGCCAAGACACAATGGAAAATCAACATCAGTTTTTTAGTTATTCAACTTATACAGCAGAGCAGAACAGCTGTTTTCGAAAGCCGCAACGCTTTCATCATCAGTGCTCATGTGTACTGTGTTTCTTACCACTTATTAGGTGGCTCAGTTGAATATGACGAGTTAGCGTTTGAGTATTTTCTTCATGTCTCATATTCTGAATTTTTTGTGCCATCATACCTAAGCCTTATGTCTAAAACAATTTTGGAATTGGAATAAATGTTATTACCTTCTACTCAGTCACCCAACAAGTGGGCGGTAAACAAAAATACACATGAGTACTGATGATAAATGTGAAGCGCCCTCGAAAATGGTGCTATTCTGCCCTACTCTGAAAGCTGAAAATTAAGTTGATATTGATTTTCTTGTATGCGTTAGTAGAATATTGATTGTGTGCTGGACACCAATTCCCATTCTCATATGTCGAAATTGGTTCGTGAACCGGCTGGTTTTAGATTAGAACCATATATTTCTCACTGTTTGTTACAAATCTCTCTAAAATCAAACTTTTATTGTTATTTATTATTGTATTTGGCACATTCCACTAAAAAATTTATCGATGAAGATGTTGTTAGGTAAATAAAATTCTTGAATAAAGCGCTCTAATTTGATCCTATTTTTATTTTGATTTCGCTTATATTTCCTTATATATTAAATATGCAGTCAACCTGGTTTAGAAAGGAATCTTTTTCTTTATATTATGTTTTTTAAACAAAATTCTTTAAAACATAATACAAAAGCTGCTAAACATAATTGTATATAAATATGTTTAAACTTTGTGCGAAATTCTTTAAGGACTAAAAATAAAAACTAGAAAATTCTTTTGTGGTTTTTGGAAAAGTTTTTAATTTATTTACCTTAATTTATGTTTCCATTCTGGCTTTTTCGTTAAGAAAAAGACAAAAACGTAAATAAGTATTATTTGAGAGGATTTGCTAGTAAAACAAGTAATTCGGCTTCAAGTGTTACAATGGAAGAATATATAATTTATATTTAAAAAAAAAACGTTTATGTTATAAATAACATGGAAGCTATTCGTATCTGATGAGCACGATACAAGTCTCCAGTTTATTAAATCTTTTTACGTTCCTTCTTTATTTTCTTGCAATACCTTGTATTTATTTTATTTCCAATATTTGCTTGTTGTTTTTTGTCATTCTTGTGGTAAAATACGATAACCAATCATATGTCTGGTTTTATATCACATAGTGCCGAATTTTTTATACCCTACACCTACATGGAAAATAATTATTTTTATATTATTATATAAACAGATATGCAGCCATATTCCGTAACTCGTTAAAGCTGAAACTCCATCGATAAAAATCTAAAGTATATTTTTAGCCAAAATTGTTGCAAGAAATAATTGCATATTCTTGGGGGCTTATACTGTATATACAGTCGACCCCGCTTTAGTGGAAATAACCAAAAACCCAGTTTTTTTCAGTTATCCGATTTTTTCTCTAAAACGCAGTTCGGATTACTAAAAGTTTTTACAGTTAAGCGTACTGCTTAAAATCAGTAAAGCAATATTTTTTATATCAAATGTCTAGCCACTTGCATTGACAATATAATAGAAAAATACAATAAAGTAAGTAAGAGCCAAAAGGACAAATACATTTTGCCATTTAATTTTTTAACCGACAAAATATGCACATTTTTTTCAGCCTTAAGTTATGCAATCGATTTCTAAAAAATAAATTGGTCATTGTTTGTTTTTCCACTAAAGTGAAGTAAGTTCTATACAAAACGTAGTTGTGGACTTGTTTTTGGTTTTCAGTAATACGATATTTTCAGTAAAGCGATGTTTCGCTAAAGCGAAGTGAATAAGACTATCTGCGTTTAAAATCAGTGCGGGGAATTGTATCGATTTCAGTAATCCGATTTTTGTCAGTAAAGCGTGTTGCGCTAAAGCGGATTCTAGTGTACGTATTGTATTGTATTGAAGAGCTAAAATTCATACTCAATTGCTTTTCCGAAGGGAATTGAACTTAAAATATAAGATCAATCAAGGAAGCAATAGATAATATGTGACCTCTTCAGCGATATTCTTGAGTTGAACAGACGGACATTTTTAGCTCAACTTGACTAATTGCATCGTTATTATATTTTTAATCTGTCTTTGATATATATTGCGTAAATTACAAATGAGCTAGCAAATTTATACTTCCATCGTTTGTTGGGGCTATAGTGTGTATTAAAAGAAATCATATACTTTTATACAGTGGATGACAGAAATTGCAGATTATTTTGCTAAAATAATGTGGCTCACAACTCATCACAAATATTTTTTTCTTTAATTTTTTAACGCAATTAAGCAAACAAATATACAATAGAATCCATCAACATCAACTCGTTGTCGTTCTCAAGAATTGAACATTTCAAGCACCAGATTGAGTCGAATTTAGCGAAAAGATCTCGGTATGATGCCTCACAAAGCTCATCAACTGGTTCAAGAGTTGAAGTCGCCTGACCATCAGCCTCTAATAGGAACATTTGCACCCCACAACAAAAGAATAAATTTTGTGAAATTTCAAACAATAAAAAAAAATTTTATTTCAAATTAACCTTTAAATATTTTAATTATATGATAATTTATTCTTTAAGCACATTCACGACAGCAGGCTATCGACTACAGGGCTACATATGCCGCTGGCAACACTTGTCGCCGTATAGTCAGCTACTTAATTATTTTGAACGCGGCAGCTACAACGTCAACATTTCATTTTAGTGGTGCCACTTTCATATATAAAAATAAAAGCGCTTATTCTAAATCTATTTGTAGATCGAACCAAAATTAAAAATAAAAACACTTTGTTTGTTTATAGCTCTTCAGTTGTCTACATTCTTATATCATTTTTTGTTATGGCATTTGTGACCTAACTCACGTCTTTTATCGATAACGGCTATCAACGGTTCTACAAAATTAGACTTCAAATGTCGTTGCATCGATTTTTTTTTCAAAATAATTCCGTTTTTACTTGAAAAGTCAGATACAAAATTTCAAAATTTAATAATACTTGAAATAGGTGATTATGAAATTTTTATTTGACATATTGTTGTCACAATACTATTTTAATAGACATTGCTTGACCACCAACAAATAAATTTCATTTGAAATAGGTCATTAAATTTGAAAAATATGTCTAACAATAGAAAGACATTTTGGAGTACTTTGAAATGATACCCATATCGTTTATATGCATCCAATATTCTAGGAAATATAACAAAAAAAAAATGAAAAAAATAACATAAATAAAAAATAAATAAAAAATAAAAGCCGAGAGATCGAAAAAAATAAGTAAATAAAAATTACAAAATAATTTTTATGAATTTTTTTGTTTTTAACAATTTTCATATTCTTGGCCAGTTTGAAAATATTTTTAAACGCTTATTTATTTAAGATGTTTCATTGTGTTGGCAGCACTAATTTATTTATTGTCGGCTATGGAAATAGAAATTAGTTTATTGTAACTACAAATACAAAAGTAGCACGGACAACAACCTGCCGTGTAGCCGTGAAAATAATCATTCCCATATAATCATTCCCATGTATTCTATTTCTGACAGGTTGTAGTCGGTAGCCTGCTGTCTTGAATGTGTTTAATGCCTTAGGTACATTAATTAATTTGAAAGAAAATAATTATTAAAATACAGGTACAATTTTTATCATAAAATTAAAATTAGATGACAAAGAATTTGTTGTAACCATTTTTTTTTTATTTGCTGCGGTAATGCGATCTGTAGCACATGATAGTGAGAATCGCTGTCGATACTGTTCAGCAAACCTGCACGTTAACACAGGAAAAAATTCTGTCCCAATTTATGACTGACTGAGTACGTGTTAACTACTTCATAAGTCACTCCACGTGAATAGATGGGTGGGTGCCGATGATGTACATTAAAAAGTGATGGGTGCTGGTGTAAAATTTGTTTAATTAAAATAAAACTTAACTTGAGTTTCATTAATTGCTTACTACTGTAATACGGCAAATACTTTCTTGTATTCCCACTATTCCAAAGGACCGTTGCGTTGCAACAAAATTTCCTGTAGTATCCCATTCTTGTTTAATGTCCAATGTGTTTGCATTGTTCTCAGTGTGTGTGTGCGCGTGTGTGTTTGCTGTGCACATTGAAAACTAATGTTTGTTTGTGGTCAAATTCAATTAAGGATAAGTTCAAGTAATATCCTTGAAATATAAAATATTTTATTTTTTGTTGTTGTTGCTGCTCAATGCGAATACAAGAAAATGTTTCATTTTCATTTCTTTTTTTTTTTTCGTTCAACACATGTATGAACTTATTCAAGTCTCATCTTACAAACTCTAAAAAAGTAACAACTAAACTACTTTAGAGTTTTGACCTGACTAGTTTTCCAAGTTCTGCAAATAGTATGTAATTGTATGTGCATGTGTGTGTGTATGTTTTTGGGTTTTCATTTATTCTGTATCCTTCTTTTTATTCAGGACCTTTTTTTTCTTCTTGTATTTTGTGTTGAAGTATAACTGGTAAATGTGTTCAAAATGCTCTTAGAACTTGTTGTTTGCATTTAAGTACATATTTTGTTGCATTTTATATTTATGGGGGATCATCGAAATTTAAAACTGCAGAGAAATGGGGTTTTTTAAATTACTTCGTAATAAGAAATCTTTTCACTGATCCTTAAAGTATTTTCGAAAATAAAATATTATAAAGTGCTTAAAATTTTTATATATTTAAAAAGAACTTCATTCCAAATGTTTGCCACAGCGGCAGATCTAGCCTTCATCTTCGTTTGAATGCATAATTTTTCACACAGCGAGCGTCAATAATAAAAAAAATCAATAAAAAAATAAAAACGTTGTATTCAATCGGGTCGAATCTTAAATACTCTCCAAATATTTAGTAAGTAAATTTAAAATGTTTAACTTGCTGGGACAGAGTTCCTTTGTATAATATCATACGTCAACGCCCACTAAAGGGGGCGGGGTCCAAAAATAGACAATATCATGTTTTCCAGAGGCGAACGTATGGGCATTGCAAGACCGTCTTAGGCTTCATCACTGATTAAAATATATACTTATATGGGGTCCAATTCTCTTTGGAGGGTATTAAAACTGTATTTTGGCGGGGTCGCTCTGGCAAGGGCTGTGGGGGAGACAATTTATCTTTGCCATAAAACTCTAAAAATAAATATTTGCGATAATTAAATGTCAAATTTATTTAAAATATTTTTATATTTTTTGATGGGGTCATTTTATGGGGAAACGGGGGGATTTAGGGCAGAGGAATACCAGGTTACGTCTCAGTTCTTCATTAAACATTAAGCATTTTATTTTTAAGGAATGTAGGCTTAAGTAAAACAATTTGTTAAATTTTTACATTATTTTTGCATATAATAATGCCCATTAAAGGGGCGGGATCCAAAAATTATTTTTATTTTGTTTTATGGCTCCAAGTTTTACACGTTGGACCTTCTTTGACATAAAAATGTATCATTTGCTTAACAAAATTACAAAAAAAAACTTTAAAAATTATGTTGTTTTTTAGAGGTTGGTTTAGTTCTTCTTAGGGGAACTTTTTCCCCTCTTGCCCGATTTAGCCCATTTTGGTCTGTGCCATCCTTCAAGATATATTTATAACAAATTTCAATAGTCTGGCTCTTTTCGTTTGGACTGAATCGTGATTTCCACAGACGGGCGAACGGACATGCTCAGATCGTCTTGGATTTCATCGCTGATCAAGAATATATATACTTTATGGGGTCTCTGATGGATATTTCGCTGCGTTACAAACGGAATGATAAACTGAATATACCCTCCAATTTTTTTTTGGAGAGTAAAAAAGTCCAGAAAATTCGGCCATGTCACAGATTGAGATACTGTTCCGGAGGGGAATTGATTCCGTAATATTTGATTTTTCAGAACAGAAAGCAGGAAAAAATTTGTCGGAATGATATATTATTTTAATTTTTTTTAGCGCATTACGTTCATGATATTAAAAATGATTTCTTTCCGAAAAATTGTTTTCTGAATTTTTTACTAAGGAATGAAATCAGAACAGAATTGAACTCTGTTGCATGGCTGATTAGAAAAAAAACTATTCAATTACAAAAAATTAATTATAATTTTTCCACCAATAATACAAAATATTCCGCATATGTATTTAGTTTTATTAAGAAGTTCGTTTCATATTCTCCGAAATGAAATGAAAACAATTGAAAATGTTCAAAAATTCGAAAAGTTATTGGTTTTACCCTGTTTTAAGAAAAAAATGTAGTTTTCATCTGATTTCGACGTTTTGAGTTCCTAGAAAGCTTTTTTGACTATTCCTGAGAAGCCGTCACTGTGTATGGCTGTATGTGTGTGTACGTGTGTGTATGTGTGTGTTTTGAATAACTGAACCGAATCGAACCAAACTAGTTGCGTTTCGAATTGTTCTTTCAAATTTAGTCATTCTGTGAATTGGAACTGGGAGCAAATTACGGCATTCGATATCGAACGAAATTTATATATTTAAATTGTATGAAAATTTCGCTCGATATCGAATGCGGTAATTTGGCCCCTGTTTTGGATCGATATATTTTGAAAAATAACTAAAAAAAACTAGTTGTCTAAAAGTGTTTTTTTTCCAATAACTTTGAATATCGATTTCAAAGACTAACTAGCTCTTGTCATTCAAAAACCACGTCAAGCAATCATTAGCCGAGTCAAAACCGATTTGCGAAAAAAGTGAATTTTTTTAACAACTCCGAAATTATATATCTGATTAAGTAGTGTTCTCAATTTTTTTATGAGTAGAACCAGCACTCAGGGGATGACCTCTACATATGCAGTGCATTACGCTGGAACTGGGAAGATAGATTTTGGGAAGGAGGATAAAGCGAGTAGTGTCTGTGGATATTCGATTTGAACTTTCTCAAATTGTAAGTGGCGGGGAAGACATCTGCAGGTAGTTTGTTTCACATACGGACTGCTCGGTCAAAAAACGAATTTTCTCTGTAATGCGTAGTGCGATTCGTTGGAATATCGACCACAAATGCATGCGCTCTTGATGAGCGTAAGAAAGAATGGGTTTCAGGAACAAGTTCCCTAATTTCACCAGAGCACATCCCATTGTAGAACACACCCCACATTGCGGCGATGCTCGAGAGAGTCAATAGAGTTGGCTATCCTACCGTCTCCGATGAGTTTCATCGCCCTCTCCGACACTAAATGCAACAAGTTTAGACAGGAGTATTCGCTTATCACGTGGTAATCGACTCCTCTATTCAAAAGTTATAGCAGATTGAAAATTAAAATAATTGTATTTTTTAACTGTTAAAAGTAGCGGGAAGTGGCAGGAATTGTCTTTAGGGCCAACTGTTTTCCATATTTTTTTTACACAAAATTTATTGCAAATTCTTTGATCACGCAAAACACTTTTAACTTTAATGATTCGCAAACTAAACTTGTTGCATAGTTGAAATTGTGAACAAATATTGAATTATTTATACGAGGAGATTGTCTCTCCATTAATATATTGATCTCCCTTATTCTGTAACTCTTTGTCGACATCAATTCAGGACAACATTAAAAACAGGACCGTTAACTATTCCTTGTGGACAACAAGGACTGCTGCCGACGATTCCCTAGGGCCTTGAATGCAGCAAGAGGCTGTAAGAAATTGTTAATTGCTGAAGAGAATGAGTACAGAAGTGTCCTATATTTGATATAGTCTTGACGTGACGTTAACAAATAGTTACAGAATAAGTAGAAACCCTTTTCTTGTATTACATACGTCGTTTTTACACCAGCAGGTCGTTTCACCTAGAAACAGCGTGGTAGCCTTTTGTCTCAAGGCAATTTTGTATTTTGCATAATTAATGTCGTGTAGAGTCAGTTATGCCATGCACTGATGGTATCACGCTACGTGTTCCTTTCGATTATGTTTTCAAAGATTTACAGATTCTATTAAAATTTGCTTACTTGCACAAATTTTCATGAAAATATTTTCTTTATACATTTACTTTCATATTGTTTTGTTTTTCAATTTTTAATAATTTGTTTTTTGTTATTTTAGCCACAACTCACATCATCATCATCATCTTCGTAGTGTAATCCAAATGAATTTTGAAATGAATGAAACGAAACACATGTGTGGCTGGCATTGATTTCAAAAAGTTCTAACTCAAGGAAATCTTGAGGAAAAAGAAAACAACTTAAATTGTTCTCTACACACACAATTACATAAACATATATAAATACCGCTTTCCTTGTTTTGAATTTATTTATTTATTTTGTGTAAATCAAATAATTGCTACTGTTTCTCTGGTGAATAGTGTTTTGAGGCAATGCCGTTCATTTATAACGTTCGGCCATAGAAATGTAAATTTTTTATTCAACTCCTTTCAATGAATAAATAAATTTAATCAAACGAATACAGACTGTATTGCTGCCTATTGTTAATAGAATAAATTAATCTAAAGATACAACATTTGATGCGATTACAGTTAATTTATTTAACTTAAATAGATTTCCATTCATATGCTAATCTACGAATTCTATTTATTCTATTTTTCCATTTAGAGCTCAATATATTTTTTGTAAACAAAAATGTTTTCGATTTGTATCGGTATATTTTTGCAAACATGATAAAATTTTATAATTCAAAAGCAAATATTGTATACTGAAGCAGAAAGGAGTGGGTAATTAAATAAATTAGTCATCATGTGTTTTATTTAAAAACAAAAAAGTAAAAAAAAATTAAATAAAAAACAAACAAATGAAACAAATTTGCTTTATTCGGCTGTGTCCTGAAACTATCTTTTTCATCTTCCAGATTTTCAATTTTAATCTAATTTTTTCTTCTAATTTATTTATTAATTGTATTTACTAGATTTTAACCACGACTTTTTCCGTGATAAATATGTGACACTTCAGCTAATGTATTTGTTATGTCAACGATGTTTTGTATTCTTACTGTACCAAAGTTTAAAACATTCCTAGTTATCAGTTTCATAATTTCATATATCCCCAGAAACTTTGGACCACCCTTGAGCCCTCATGAAATCATTGCCAAAAAGAAATACATTGTTAAGTCAACTGTATCAAAGTCCAAAATGTTCATAGGTATTAATTTAATAATTTCATATTTTCATACGAATTTTCAACCACCGTTGACCACTTAATAGGATCATTTCCAAAAGCACAAACCACTCTATGTTATTCCTTGGATCTCAAAATATCTCTATACCAAAATTTTATCTAAATCGGTTCAGCGGTTTGAACGTGAAAATGTAACAGATAGAGTTACTTTCATATATATTATATTAGTAAGGTGCAAGTCATCACAAAAAGGTGCAAGTCATCATAAAAAGTGCAAGTCATTATAAAAAGTGCAAGTAATTACAAAAAATTCAAGCCATTATAAAAGGTGGAATTCATCATAAAAAGTGCAAGTCATTATAATACGTGCAAGTCATCATAAAAAGTGCAAGTCATTATAAAAAGTGCAAGTCATCATTTAAAGTGCAAGTCATCATAATAAGTCGTTATAAAATATGCAAGTCATCATAAAAAGTGCAAGTCATTATAAAAAGGTGCAAGTCATCACAAAAAGGTGCAAGTCATCATAGAAAGTGCAAGTCATTATGAAAAATGCAAGTAATTATAAAAAAATGCAAGTCATTATGAAAAGTGCAAGCCATCATAAAAAATGCAAATCATCATAAAAAGTGCAAGTCATCATAAAAAGTGCAAGTCATTATAAAAAGTGCAAGTAATTACAAAAAATGCAAGTCATTATAAAAGGTGGAAATCATCATAAAAAGTGCAAGTCATTATAAAAGGTGGAAATCATCATAAAAAGTGCAAGTCATTATAAAATGTGCAAGTCATCATAAAAAGTGCAAGTCATTATAAAAAGTGCAAGTCATCATTAAAAGTGCAAGTCATCATAATAAGTCGTTATAAAATATGCAAGTCATCATAAAAAGTGCAAGTCGTTATAAAATATGCAAGTCATCATAAAAAGTGCAAGTCGTTATAAAATATGCAAGTCATCATAAAAAGTGCAAGCCATTATAAAAAGGCGCAAGTTATCATAAAAAGTGCAAGTCATTATGAAAAATGCAAGTAATTACAAAAAATGCAAGTCATTATAAAAGGTGGAAATCATCATAAAAAATGCAAGTCATTGTAAAATGTGCAAGTCATCATAAAAAATGCGAGGCATTATAAAAAGTGCAAGTCATCATAAAAAGTGCAAGTCATTATGAAAAATGCAAGTAATTACAAAAAATGCAAGTCATTATAAAAAGTGCAAGTCATCATAAAAAGTGCAAGGCATTATAAAAAATTCAAGTCATTATGAAAAGTATAACCTCCCGATAAACTTTTTCTTGTGGGGTTTTCTTAAGTCACAGGAGTATGAGAATAACCCACAAACCACAGGTGCCCTTAACGCCAACATAAGCCATGCCATCATTGAAATTCTGCCTGATTTATGCGTCAGAGTGATTTGACATTTTGAATACGTTCCATCAAAAGAAACTAGGACGCAAATTTTAATGATATTATATTCCACATATAACGGCATCAAAAGGTCTTTCAATGAATAAAAAATGTTCGATTATATCTCACAATAATTTTTTTCATTTAAATTTAAGAATAAGAAGCGCTTAATGCAAGGCCTTGCAAATAGATTGTAACCACAATGCAATTTGCAATCTGAGCCTGCTGTCGTATTGGTTGTATTCTTATATTATCCATGATTGAAACAGTTAAAAAATATATGCAATCAGTATGAAAGATTTAGTATCCTTTTGAATTTATTTAATATAATTTGTTATACCTACACTTTATAGCAGACATTATCCGTCGTAGTAAAATGTTAGAATAGCTACAAAAATAGTTTCTATACTCTCGAAAATTGTGGATAATCCTCTAGTTCCGTAGCAATGCACTGCATGTGTGGGCTCCTCAATGACTGTTAACTCTTCTTTAAACAATTAAAGACATTTGCTTCTGAAAATTATTATATTTGGTTACACCTTAACTGCTTAAAATTGAAATCTTGCTGTTCCGTTAAAATTATTAATTAGTTTTTTGTTATATCGCGGATTAGGAGGTTAAAAGCAAATACAATTAAAGGAGGGATTGTTAGCCCAAAAATAAGCACATTAACAATGTAATCACTTACAGCAATAATGCTCGTCTCTGTTTGTGTGTAGGCTACTGTTGAGATACGCATGTTTCGTTAAGTGATTTAAAATTAGGGTCACCGCAGTTCCTCAAATGGTAGTTCTGTTTATTAATTAAATTTTTTTGTAATTTTTTTTTTTAACTCGGACCAGCACTTGTCGGCCTGTTTCAGTGACAAAGGCATATCACTGGTAACTGAACATATAACTGGCAGCGATTGACCGTATCATGCACTAAAGATCAGAGACCTCCTTCTAGCGGGAAAAATTAAAACTAAAATATCTACAAACTATTCCATCCTTTCTAGTTCCGCAATGCACTGCATATGTAGGTGGCGTCCCTTGAGCGCTGGTCCCACTTAAAAAAAGTAACCGCAGACGTCGTAAAAGTAGTTTGTATAGAAAATATGTGATCTATAAATGGTATTCACAACGCATTTGATGCCATTAATAGGAGCGGTAATCAGTCGCCATGCAATAACTTAATATGAAAAATATTTAAAATTTAAAATTATAATGTCTAATTAGTATCACCTTATTGTATAAACATATGTACACATGTGTATGCATGTCTATCTTTATGTAAACGATTTCCACAAATGTTAAATATCATCTAACTAACGAACTGATGATAGTTGGCTTGTTATATAATTAAGTACGAATAAATTTTACAGTTCAAAGAAAAAAAGTTAATTGTGTGAGATTTGTAGTTGAGTGTGAGTCCATGGATATAAATGTATGCAATCATTCACCATACAGTTACATATTATACACTTTACACACGTAATTACCCTGCAGTTAAAATAGCTGGTATGTGGTCCGAAATGTGCTAATTACTTTTCTTTATTTTTAAATACCCAACTCCCGACTTTAATATCAGACTTTCATAGGAGCACAACTAGTGCACTTGTATACACTTCTGTACTAGTTGAAATACTAGTTCATTTATTTTACTACAATTTTTCAAGGTAGTCTTTCACTACTTTTATTTCTAATGAAAAATTTAACTTCCTTAGGGCCATTATAAAAATACAAATAAGTTTTTATCAGACGTGTAAAATATTAAACGTACCACCAGCGTTGCCATTTGCCAAGTTTTTCCTTTTTTTGCAAGTTTTTTGAGATGCAAAAAAGTTTTTAAATTATATGCAGTTTTTTCAAGTTTGGAATTATGAATATATGAATTGACGATGATATAATGCACATAATACAATGAAAGGACCTTATATTTTTCACTCCCTTTTTATACAACAATGTTGATTTGTTTTTACTCCCACCAAAAACAATGATCCTGTAATTATTTCAAATTGAAAGTTTGCAACTTACTTCGTTGGGAATTTTGTTTTAAATTCAGAAAGACATGATAAATATTCCAAGGCTCAAAGCAAAGTCAACATCAGTTTTTAGTTATTCAACTTACACAGCAGAGCAGAGCAGCTCCTTTCGAAATCCGCTATGCTTTCATCATCAGTGAATATAATTTTATTTTTTATTATTTATGTATATAATGTATAATATACATATGTGTGGGTACATATTATGTATGCAATGTTTTTTATGTTTTTTGTTTTTTTTTTGTTAGAAAAATACGTTTTTTTTTTGTTAGAAAAATACGTTTCTTTTTTGTTAAAGCCTAGTACTCTGTTTGAATTTGTGGAAAATGTTGTGCAACATCAGTTATTTCAGTTTCAGTTTCTTTATTTTTTAATCGAAATTATGTGTTCCATTTTCAATGAGAAAACTTTTGGTTTCGTTAATTTTCGTACGAAATAAATAACATTCATATTATTTCACATGTTTTTCATAATTAAAACTGAGTACTAGTTTAGCAACATTTTTCCACAAATAATTCGATCGAATATTTTTTGTATCGCTGCTGTCAGAATTTCACATGAAATTTGAAACAGAGTACTTGGGTTAATAAAATATTTTTAATAGAAATGAAATCTAATTTTGTATATTCGTTTATTATTTTGGCATATTTAAAGAAAAAGTTTTTTCTGGAATGGCAAGTTTTTAAAAAAATATGATAACGCTGTGTACCACCATTTAAATTTTGGTTTTTTTAGATTTAAAATAAATCGTGATAATGGGAAATTTTTATAAGTTTGACAAAATCGTTTTTATACCCTCCAAAAAATAATTGGAGGGTATATTCACTTTGTTATTCCATGCGTAACGCAGCGAAATATCCCTGTGAGACCCCATAAATTATATATATTTTTCATCAGTGATGAAATCTAAGACGATCCAGCCATCTCCGTCCGTCCGTCTGTGGAAATTACGATTCACTCCAAAGGAAAAGAGCCGGACCCTTGAAACTTGATACAAATATATCTTGAAGGATAGCACATACCAAGTTCGTAAATGGACTGAATCGGGCTAGAGGGTAAAAAGTTCCCCTAAGGAGAACTAAACCAACTCCTAAAAAACAACATAATGTTTAAAGGTTTTTTTGTAATTTTGTTAAGCAAATGATATATGTTTAGGTCGAAGAAGGTCCATAAAATAAAAAAAATAATTTTTGAACCTAGTCCCCTTTAGTGGGCGTTATTATATAAAAAATAGTGTAAAAATTTAACAAATTGTATTATTTATGCCTGTATTCCTTAAAAATGAAATTTTTAAGCCTTTATGACAAGGCTGAGCCGTAACCGGATTTAATTTATATGCTTTTACAATGAAGATAAAATTATCTCTGATCTTCCGCTGCCCTAACCCTCCACCCGCTTTTGACCCCTAAATTAATTAAAAAAAAATCTAATAATAAAATAAAATAGATAAAACTAGACATAAAAACCAAATTCATTGTAAGAACATAAATAATGCTAGGAACACAACTGCGACGAACGACGAATTTTTGATCGCGAATGTTCGTCGCCAAAAATAGAACACCTGGGTGTATATGAAAATGCACACAATCGTGGTGTTGGTCGAAATTCGTCATACTGAGCGAAAGTTGGAATAGATTTATTTCTAATTGTTTCGTTAGCGAGCGACGAACAAATCAATATGAGGTGCCCAGGTTTCATACTATACTCCAACTGGTTATTTTGTGTGAAAAACATAGTTCACTACTGTATTGTTGCATGTAGCACTAAAGTTTTTAGTGCATACTAAAAATGCATTCACCAATTCACAAAAATTTATCATTCGGACGACTTTTTAATAATTTTGAACACTTTTTATAATATATTCTTTCTTCCTATTTCCTACTTTTTCATATGGTCACCCCATCAGCTGTTAAATGAAAAGAATAATTTATTTACAGTAAAAATTTTCAGAAACTAATTACAAAAAGGAATTTGTTCTGGAAAAAATGGACACCACCGGGCTAATTATTGAATGTCTAAAGAATTTGGCATCAGAAAATTACAAAGATTTTTAACAAAAGTTAAAATTTTTTTAATGTATGAATTTCTATTTTAATAGTGAACCTTTATTTATGTAAATTGTATTACAGGATGTTAATTTTCCCAACAGGCTATAGGTTCAAATCTGCGAAACTGCAAATTATTTTTTATTTATTTTTATTATTTTTTTTTTATTTTAATAAATGAACGTGATTACATTCTATTTATTATTTTTTGAGAGTGGAATATTAAGAATTTATATTTTTTTGTTCATTATTTTATTTTATTCGTCGCTATTGTGTTTCATACGACGAATTTATATAGCGAATTTTTACCAACGAACTCGTTGTACTGAACGAAATTCGTCGTTCGTCCCAGTTGTGTTCCTACCATAATGTTTGGAAGCAACTTCACAAAAGAATTAAACTAATTAGAGGTTATAAAACTCATAGTGTAAATTGTGTTATATAAAAAAATATGTATCTGGTCATATTTCGCCTACTACGGATCCAGCACTTTTGCAATAGTCTTTTTACAGCTGCTAATACGACGGGCCTAAAACGGAACCAGTTATAAAACTTAGCTGCAGGGTATGCACTCTACACACACATACTACATCCTATTAATCCTGTTTATGTGTTGATTTTAATTATAGCACATACAGAGATGTGGGTGTAGGCGATCATTTTAATAAACGAATGTTCATTTATACTACAATATAAACTCATTGTTAGTATATAAAACCACAATGTGGTTTTGCTGAAAATCTTCATTATTTTAGTGCATGTAGGAAATTATTAACAAAATCATAAATGAAATATTCATAATTAATGCTCCAACATTTGCAAAGTTTGGTAATTTAGTTCAGAGATGGATAGTTTGGTGGGTTACGAATTCCATGGAATTCAACGAATTGTCACTTTTATACGAAAAAGAAAATTTTAGAAACATGTTTTTGGCAAGTCTTGCCTTGTCCAAATGTTTTATGCGAAATGAAATATATAGATCTGAAATAACAGGAAACAGTACACTTTTATTTGTCTAAAATATTAGTTGTATCGTATGGCATATTATCTGCATGAGAACTTTAATAAAATAGGGAAATATTCCTGGAATGACAATATCTGCAAATAACAATTTATAATCGATTATAAGCGATAATAATTCTTTTGTATGAAATAGTTAGGCCTCTCATCAGTGGCCACATCTCTGTTAAGTAAATCTATTTACATGTAACTCGCATATTGTCAGCAGCAGGCTGCTAACAGCACGAAGCATAAATCTCTTTAAAGTGCAGACATTCATAAACAAAATTTAGCCTTAATTACTTTTAATTGTTTGCAATAAAATATGTTTTAAACATAATTAACTGGCTGCTTGTGTGGCATAGAATATAATAGTAATTCCATATAAAAAGTTAAAAAAAAGGAAATTTATTAAATAAACAGCATTTAAAAAAAAGAAGGGCAACATCAACAATGATGTAACGATTAAGAGAATTAAAGTAAATTGAGTCGAATTTAATAGCCACTACGACGAAATATGACGTCGATGACCAATATTGCTCACATTAGCGAGCACAGAAAGCGCAGAGTGTCCCAACATCAGAGCAACTCGTGCAAATTGTTGAAATTTTTAATCAAAATAATTGTTCCATTTGTCAAACCCATCGTGCACTTCTTGCATTTTATGGCGCACATAATCGTCCTTCAGAGCGGCTAATTCGAAGAACAATTTTGATAAAGTTTTACGTCAGCACCTGTCCGAAGGACCTCATCCGACGATGTTCTCAACATAGTGTGTGAAATTGGGTGCTCACCACCACACCCCTGTACCTCAGGGGCCTCACCTAAGTGACCCCTGAGTCACCCAGGTGGCAATTTCTAGCACATGGTAGGGTAATATTCCATGCCCTGAAACCTTGCTAAAGTGTGCGATTCTATCTAGAAGATCTTAGCTCTATGAGACCGGAAAGTACCCTAATAGAACCTCATTTGTTGATTCACAACAACACATGGATTTTTCTACTATGTATTAGCCGGACTGAAGCCTAACCGTAAAGATCGGTCATCACTCCCTTATCTGACAAATCTTCATTCATTTGGTATCAACCACAAACAACCACGTGAACTCCCGCAGGAGACCTCACCAATATCCAGTCGCAGTAAACTGCTGGGCCAGTACCAGTTTAGACTACTGGTGAAGCCTTGAAAGCCAAACCAGTGTTGGTTCTATAAACTTTCTATTGACTTCAGTTTCTGTTTTACCCAAACTTAGCTGTCCTTTCACCTGTTGTTTCTTACTCAGACTCATAGGTGAACCTACTTCTTTTAGATTCTTATATACACATCCGTTCCACTGTTATTTAGCGTTTGGGCAGTAGCATATAAGTTTTAAGCGGCTGCCTGCAAAAGTAATGTCTGAAAATCAGAGTAACCGCTCGAAAGCCAACAATTATAAGTTTTAACTCTCTATTGACTTTAGAGTTTTAGCTAAAATCTAGGCGTCCTTGTGCCTACTTTCCTATTTCAAATTTGCGTAGGTGGCAGACAGGTGGACCCTCTACTACATTAGATCTCCTTAAGCTTCCTAAGCTAAGCTTTCCTAAGCTTCGTACTGCGATTCGAAGAACAATACATCGTTTTCGCACCACATTTACTATTGCTGATAATCTGCATCTTGTGAGACGCCGCCGAACAGTGCGCACTGAAGAAGCTGTAGCCGCTGTACAGGAAAGTATTGAAAATTATCCTAGTCAATCAATTCGTCGCCGTTCTCAGCAACTGGGTTTGTGTCCTGCCACGTTATGGAATATATTTTTAGTTGTTGAAAATTGGTGTTCCAGACTGCGCCTTCTACGCGGTAGCCGTGGCTGCTACATGGCAGAAGTCATATTTAAACATTAATTTCATACAATTTTCCTTCCAATAAGGCCCGTTTCAGTGATATAAAAAATATATTTCCTTAATTTATTATGATTTAAACTTGTGTCACTCTATAAAAAATACTCTTTAGCATAAGAGATCGTGCCGATAAGTACGTGCCGTTTTGAATTTTCCACCCTTTAATTCATATGGCAACACTGCTAATATCCAAAGGCAACTGCCAGTTGACTCCTGTCAAAATTTCAACACTGTGCGTCACTTGGATTGTGCTTGGCAATCGTTTATACCGCGTTTTGAGAAGAAAATTAAAAAAAATTGAATTTCGTGTGCTCATTAAGTATTATTTTTAGTCAAACCGAGGCTAAATGTGATGAATATTATCGAAACTCTGCAGCATCCATTTCCATGAGAAAGAAGTGGTTTAATGAATTTCGATGTGGCCGTACAAGAACGGAAGGTGCAGACGTTCTGCACGCCCTCTCTACATCAGAAACAAATGAAAAAAATTCACGCTGTGGTTTTAGCCTATCAAAGATTGAAAGTGGGAGCCATTGTGGAAGTCATAGGCATATAATAAGACCCAGTGGTTTCAATTTGAAATAACTCAATTTGGGTGCTGTTGGCTGAAGTAGTAGAACACGAGACTATGAAGTGAAGGGTCGTGAGTCCCTGCTCGCGTTGAGACATGAAATATTGTGTTGAATTCTACTGATCAGCATTAGTGCGTGGTTGTGTTAGTTGTTGCCAGCCTGTTTCAATGATGAAGGCATAATCACTGGTCACTGAACATAATTGGCAACGACTGACACTATCATGTACTAAAAGCAGAGTAATACCCTCCTTCGTCGGTCCTGTAGCAAAAAATTAGCCGGCGAAGTAAAAAGGTTGAAATAGCTACAGAAAATTCTTTATCTTCCTCATCTTTCTTCATCTGTTCCCTCAATACTATCCCCTACTTTCTAGTTCCGGCGCAATGCACTGCATATGTAGGGGTCATCCTCTAAGTGTTGGTCCAAGATAAAAAAAATGATATTCGAATTCCAAAATTATTTCAAATATAAGATTTCTTCTGCAATATAAAGGGCTCCCTGGGCTACCATTTGTGTATAGTGGCATATGTGTACCCATCTCCAATTTCCCACAATGACCGAAAACCTCGACAGGAAAATATTTTTATTTTTTTTTTTCAAATAAATGTTTTTACAATAAGTATTTTTCTTGGGCCATAATTTCTAGTCACTAGTTTGGGCAGAACTGGCTCCAGTTCCTAGATTTTGGCTTCCAAACGAATTTAATAAAAGTTTACTCCAAATGTTAAGTTGTTAACAGAGCTCTGTTAACAGAACACGTTTGGCACAACTTTCGGTTTGCGTCTTTGCTAATATAAATATAAATTTATCTTCACAAACACGTGAAAACTCATTGTTTAAAGCATCAGCTCACTTAAACACTGCAACTTTTTCTACTATTTTTATTTTTTTTTATAAATAAAATGCAAATATTTTTGACTCATAAGTTCTGGCACAATTCATAAATTTTGATTTAATCTAGATAATAAATGCCGGGTTAATAACTATTTCAATTATCCTGCGGCTTAGTTTTGCATGATAATTAAACAATTGCCTTTGCAATAAATACTATTATTAATTTTTCTCCCTCTCTCTCGCTTTCGTTTGTTTCTTTCTCTCTTTGGCATTTGTTTATATACAACTATATAAATAAATATCAAATATATTTTAATTGCTTTTGTTTTATTTTTTATTTGTTCTATATCTTGTTTTTATTGCCATAATATTTTTCTTTAAATTTAATTTAAAAAGCCTGCAGCATTTAATGAAAATGAACGAATGACTTGCCTGTTACTCGTCACACTGTATCTATTGATGGGCGGCGATAAGTCTGTTAAACTGCAAATAACAAGAGCCAAATTGCCATAAGTGACATTAACAAACTGTTGCTATCTATTACTGCAATTGCTATTGATTGAAAGATTACTCAAATTAAAGATAATTGACAGTTTTAAATTTCCCAGATATTTACTTGCAAATATCTTAATTTCATATCTGAAAATTTATAATTTTGCCTTAAATAATTTATGACATTTTTAATATCCTTTATTCTAGTTTAATATAAATTTTAGCTAAAAGCATATTGCATTGCATTCTATTACAAATGCAAATTTAATTTATTTGTGAAAACTTCAATGAAATGCATAACTTTTAATCAATTAAATACTTCGTTTTGTT
Source organism: Linnaemya tessellans (assembly GCA_951800035.1). Lineage (NCBI taxonomy): Eukaryota > Metazoa > Arthropoda > Insecta > Diptera > Tachinidae > Linnaemya > Linnaemya tessellans. The sequence goes on along the minus strand of OX637536.1, from coordinate 35,230,308 downwards.
TTATTTGTACAATAAACTAAAGCATTTAAACTATTATTGTCGTAATATAAATTCATTGATGATAATAATAGTGGTTGTTGTGGTTGAGTTGTTTGCTCTTATGTGGTGTTTTATTGTCAAAAGCAAAAAACCAAAAATCGAATAACATTCTAAATATAAGCAGAAAAAAATATGATAACAAATAAATAAGAAAAGTGACAAAAATGCGTTTGCTTTAAATATTTAATAGGGGTTTTATAAATACTCGTTAGCAGGGCAATAATTTTTCAAATAAAGAGTTCAGTTTAATATTGATTACTAACAGTTTAATATAGGGTCCGCCAAATAAGGTTTTTTTTTTTTTGAAATGCTATAAAAGAAAACTACCGAATATTTTCTCAAATTTCTTTTTTTATTGGAAAGTACAATCCTTCCGGTTAATAATGGAAAATAATTTCATTCAAATGGCTGCCTCGGCTGGCCATGCAGTAGCCTACACGATCGGTTCAATTTTTAAGCACATTATCGATTGTGTGCAGCTGTATTTCACCAATGGCTTCACGATTATTGTCCTTTAAAGCGCCTATTGTCTCTGGCTTGTCGGCGTTACACTTATCTTTGACGGCACTCCACAAATAATAGTCCAACGGTGTCAAATCCCAGCTCCGAGGTGGCCAAACGACATCAGCTCTGCGGCTGATAATGCGATCTTTAAAAACAGGGCGCAAAACATCGAATGTAGCTACGGCTGTGTGGCACGTAGCACCGTCCTGTTGAAACCAAATATTGCCAATATCCTCCTCTTCAATGTTTGTGATCAAAAATTCGTTCAACATGGCCCGATAACGATCGCCATTGACTGTAACGGCCACTCCTTGCTCATGTTCGAAGAAAAATGGCCCAATTATGCCTCTGGACCAAAATCCGCACCAAACAGTGACTCGTTTTGGGTGCGTCGGCTTTTCAAAGTATGCCTGCGGGTTTTCTGTGCCCCAAATGCGACAATTTTGCTTGTTTAATACCCGCCAAAATCAAAATGAGCTTCATCTGAAAAGATTATTTTTTTTGGCAAAATCGGCATCTTCTGTAAGTCGATCGCAGGCCCACTTAGCGAAGCGAAAACGCAGGCGTGAGCTAAGTGTTAACATTCACGAAATAAGCACTAGTTGAAAAAAAACGTTAAAGTTTGCTGGCGTTGCAACGCGTTGAGATTAACTGCTCTCATACAATTTCATACGATTCAACTTTTTTTTTTTTGACATTTGACGCCGTCGACGACGTCGACATTAACTCTAGTATAAAACAAAAAATTCCCAAAAAAGTGATCCCATCAATAATTATTTATATCTGTGTCTCTATGTAAAAATTTCTCTTTTGTTTTTTTTTTTGGAACGAAGTTCCTTATGGGACGATGCGGAGGGGTACCTAACCGGGAAAAAACGTCCGTAACGTAAGACATGAAGAAAAATAATCAAACGGTAACACGGGTATTATAACAATAACATGTTAACATCAGGTTGATACAGTTCTCGTATCCTTTTTCACAATAAAATTTGTGTAAATAGGAACTGTTATCACATTCAACTAAGCCTCCTAATAAGTGGTGACAAACACAATACACATGAGCACTGATGATGAAAGGGTTGCGTCTTTCGAAAACAGCTGTTTTGCTCTGCTGTGTAAGTTGACAAACAAAAACTGATGTTGACTTTCCTTTGTGCCTTGGAATATTTATCATGTCTTTCTGAGATTTAAATTAAAATTTCGAACAATTGGCCTATAGAATCCTAATTCAATTTAGTAAGATTTTTTTTCTAAATCAATGTTTAAGACGTATGAGTAATACAATTCCATACAAACAAATATTAATCATACGCACCCGTGCCGTGACAGAATTCAATTTCGTTTGGGAACAAAATTGATTCTGTATTTTCGTTGGTCGGCGAAAAAAAAGAATCATAATAAAAAATGTATACCCGAATAATTATTTTCTTTATACCTCGAATAAAACTTAAAATTAATATTTTTATAATGAGGAACTTCATTGCTATCCGGTGTCCCACGACACCACACATCTTTTTTTAAATGTATTACAATTTAACACATTTTATTATGACTTAAAAACTCATGATATTGGTGTCACTTCAGGGCTCATTAAAAAAACGTGTAATAAATTATTCTAGTTGATTGCAATGCCACCGCAAATATTTACTATAACAAACACATTCTCGCAAACCTTAAAACAAAAATGCACAAACATTAACCGTATGAAAAAAAAATATAAATAAAATTTCGCACATGGACTTCATTAAACTTCCCATGCAAAAGTGTTGTTTACCAGACAACAACACTTATAAATAGAGAAGCACATGGACAGACGTGCCCATTAGATGGATAACAATTTGCACAGTTGCGCACATAGAGAAATGACTGTCATTCATCATTCTGACGGTACGATTTGACAAGTTTCGGAGCTGAATGCGATTAAATTTTCGTTCATATATTTCACTATTCTTTTCAATTCATATGACAGGGGCAATAAATAAAAAAAAACTAATTAAGAGAGAAAATTTAAATTATTTTTATGTTTTAAATTTAATAACACCCTTCAGTGTCATGTAAATTATTACATTTTTATTAAATATGAATGTAAATTTTTATTTTTCGAACTTATTGATTTTAGTATTAAGATACGAATTTTTTATGCAGACTCAAGTTCAAATCTGCAGTTGAATGGTGTTTACAAATTTTTTATATATTCATTAATCCAAAGATTTTTTTTTGTTTCAGATAAAATTATTTAACATGTAATAACGTAATATTAAGATAATAATTTTTCTTTATTCAGACTCATACTTCATCTGATCAGCGTTCTTTATACAACTTTTTCCTAATCTCACGGTGGTGCCAATCAGTGGGAATGTCAACTATTTAACCAGTGATTTTAACTGAAATAGAATATGAGAAGTTCTTATATTGATTTTTTAAATTAACTCACTTTTGGTTAGCACAAAACTTTCCAACCCTGAATAATTAAAAATTTAAAATTTAATTAAAAATAATATTAATTTGCAGATGACAGATTTGAACTTGAGTCTTTTTAAGTACGTGGGTAGGTCCATAAGCCTATGACTTTTTCAATGAAACACAGGGTCTGATATATAAAAAGTTATGAGTTCTATACACTTAGTCCAACGTTTCTCCAATTTTTTTGTAGCTCTTCCGAAAAATATGATTTGTCCAGGTCATCAAAATAGGCATTTGTGTGTGAGATGATTTCGTCGTTCGAGTCCAATCTTTTTTCGCCGATCCATTTCTTCAAGCTTGGGAACGGGAAATACTCACTAGGGTCTAAATCTGGAGAATAGGGTGGAAGAGGGAATAATAAATAGTCCAATTCATGGACTGTTGCCATGGAAACTGCACATGTGTGCATTGTGAGCAAACGCGGCATCCATTTTGATCCGAAGTGATAATTCACAATTGAAATTACTGAGCCTTGTGAGATGGCTATGGCTTCCACAATCTATCTCACTTTCAATCTCCGATAGGCCAAAACAATATCTTGAAGTTTTTTAATTGTTTTAAATGTAGAGACCTCTACTGGGCGTCTAGAACGTGCGATAGCTTCCGAGCTTGCACGGCCACTTCCAAATTTGATAAACCGCTTCTTTAGCATGGAAATGGATGGTGCAGAGTCCCCAAAAAATTTCTCAACCTTAGCCTTGATTTGAGTGATGATATAATTATTTTTTGTATTGCAAAAAAGAAAATGCTTAAGGAGCACACGAAATTCTCTTTTTTTAATTTTCTTCTCAAAACACGCGGCTGCTAAACACAAACTAAATGATGCAGCATGTTCAAATTTTGACAGGAGTCAACTGACAGTTGCCTGTTGACATTAGCAGTGTTGCCATATCAATTATGAGGCAAAAAATTCCAAAATTCAGAGACTTATTGGACCGACTTATATCGTTTTCTCATTAATTTTTGTCTTATCCATTCCAAATAAGCGACAAGACAAAATTAACAAAGACAAATTTTTTTTTGCAAATTTTATTCAACTGAATATGAATAATATTTTGTCATGCAGCGAGCTTCACAATCGATTTTAAATTTGGTAACAGCTATATTTACAGAAGTCGTTCCATTTACTGGCCCTATCATTCGAAGAAACGCTGAAAAATGTATGCTATTATATATAGAGGGCCTATATTCAATACCTGATATCAACCAAAGAGGCAATTAGCAATTTAGCATTTCATACGCATTTTTTTTAAATTATGCATTTCAACTTGCGTTTAGGAAGTCGGCCTTTTCTGAATTAATATTTGAAAATTATGAAACTACTTTTACAAAGTGAAGAACTTCTTGGAAATCACATATTTCAGGCCTCAGTATATATTCTTATTAACATAAACATTATCAGCTGTTGCCAATTATATAACTTGGCAGCACTTAATTTAGTACAGCCAATAACAGGCAAACAACAAGGTTGCATTTCATAAAACCTACTTAAAAGCAATTCGAAAGTTAAAAAAATTTCTCTGCAACGCAAGATCGCTCTTAAAACATGCTTAGCATTGCATACCCATTTGTTTATATTATGCATTCCAAATTGCGTTTAGGAAGTCGGTCTTATTTTGAAAAAATTGATAGCAGATATTAAATACAGACCCTCGATATTTATGTAAAACGTAAAAAGTTGTTCTCTTTAATGGTTAATATTAGCCACAACTTCAGCGTGTTTTATTAGTTACACCCCAGTCAGCATGTGGAAGATTGTTTCACCAAACTGAGTCTTTTTCGAGTACTTTAGATGATCAAAAACTGATTAATCAGTTCTGCGCTTAAGATAACACTCGAAAATGATTCCCAGAAATACTTAGAAAGTGATTTAAAAAAACAAACACAAACAGCAAGCTCGTGCAGTAAAATATAAATATATATATATATATATATATATATATATATATATATATATATATATATATATATATATAAATCTATCATAAACTGTCTCGAAAATGAGTCGAAATTGATCAGAAGCGCGAATTATAAAAGACTCCTTTAGAAGAGTCGCGGCTAGGGTACCATTTTCTCCCGAATGAACAGTCATTTTCGACTCAAAAACGAGCGCATAAATGCTTATTTTAATCGTGCGAAGTAGTCGAAAAAGACTCGAATTTCATAAAATGCTGACTGGGACCCCTCCCTAATACAAATATGTACACATACAAATATGTGTGTGTGTGTGTGTGTACCGGATAAGCAACTACAATTGGGATAAAACAGAGACAAAGAAGTTCACCACAATGTTATTTTGCTTTTTATACTATTGGCTGTTGTTTCATTGCTGCCATTGTGTTGTATGTTCACTTTTAAAAAACATGCTGTTGCTGCTGTTGTACGTACGTGCGATCGAAACCAAAAGTTGTATTGATATACTGAGAAAAGCCTTGCAAACGGCTGTCCAATAGCATGCACGGTTTTCCTTCTGGTGTGATTCTTGTCGAGTTTACTTTCTTCATGTTTTTCTCTCAATTTCGCTTCAAATACCCGACCATTAAATATTTACAACAATGTTGCTTATTTATATACCCCAAATGTATCAATTTGTTGCATATGTATATGTTTTAGGAGGCACAACACAAGAACGAGTCGTATTGAGAGCTTTAATACAAATTATACGTACAGCACGTATTTGTAACAAATAATGCAAGTTTTATATGACCAGAGCAAGCGGTTTTTTCTACCTATTTCATAATGTCGAATGAATTCTTTCTTTCGTACAGATATTGTATTTGAAATAAAAAAAAAAATTACTAAATGAAATTGTTTTTATTTAAAAAAAAACTCTGTCGACATTGGGAAATCGGCTCTAAAAATGCTTAAATGTTTATAGTATGAGTCAAGGTATTTTAGTATGTGTCACACTGATGATTAATGTCAAGCACAATTACACCAGCTTGACGGTTTAATTTTTTATCACTAGGTCAGATAGAGTTTTCAGACAGTAGTTTGAAATACAAAATTGTTATTGAAACGGAGTTAATACGAGACTATGAAGCCGAAGATCACCAATTCAACTCCGTGCTCAGTCATGAATTCGGCGATGTAGGCACAAAAAGGTTAAAGCAGAGTAACAGCACACGCCTTCATCGGCCCTGTAGCAAAAATTAGCCGACGAAGTAAAAAAGGTTGAAATAGCTAAAAAAACAACTTTCTATCGTCTCATCTTTCCTAATCTGTCCCCTCAATACTATCCCCTCGTTGTCAGTTTTGGCGCAATGCATGGCATATGTAGGGGTCATCCCCTGAGTGCTGGTCCTACTCCTAAAAAAAAAAAAAAAAATAGCTATAAAATTCTCTATCTTCTCTCTTTCTTGTCAACACTAGGGCAGAGGAGGATCAGGTTACATCTCAGCTTGACAATAAAAGCTTAAACATTTTATATATGTGACGCGCAAAATAGAAAGGGACCTAAGGGTTTAAACTGGTTTTGTTCAGAGCCATTTTAAAGATTTAAATACGTGTATCTTTGGTGTACCATCACTTCAAAAAACGCGCATATCTCTGGGAGGGAACACTTTTGGGGCATGGGATCGGTCTCATTCGATGCTCAGATGTTGACCACATAAAAAAAAGTGAAAATTGATTTCACCGCTTGAAACAGTGGAAAAATTAAACAAAGAACGCTCATGAGATGACGTAGCGGCGTCGAAATCAGTACTGATCCGTTCTGCTAGTTTAATGACTATGAAAAATATTCTTAATATTCCACTCTCAAAAATAAATAGAATGTAATCACGTTCATTTATTAAAATAAAAAAAATAAAAAATTAATAAAAAAAAAATAATTTGCATTTTCGCAGATTTGAACTTATAGCCTGTTGAGAAAATTAACATCCTGTAATACAAATTGATTATTTTTACCCTTAGGTCCCTTTCTCTATGCGCTGTCACATATAAGGAATGTAAGCTTTAATTACAATTTCTTAAATTTTTTTTACTAATTTTCCAACAACTAGCCTATAAATCTTAATTGAAATTCAGCCACATTTGGGCAAAATGGTTTTCGAAAAATTCGACAAAGGCTTAGAAGTCATTTGCCCGAAGGGTTACTTTACAAGTAATTCTATCCTAAGTGCTCTAGTATTCAATAGAGAAAAAAATAGTAATCAAAAGATAAAAAACTGCGTTTTCTGGTCATGAGAATGTGCTGGATACACTAGTGCATCATGAAAGTGCTTGTGTTGAGTGTAGAACTGCTAAAAACCCCCTTCCCTGCCAGAAATATTATTATCAATTCTTTGCAAATAATTTTCTAAGTATTAAAAATTTGATTTAAAATCATACGGAATTTCAACTCAAACTAATTTTGGCTGTTGTTGTTGTTGCAGTGTCTGTTGCACTATTGCACTATTACGCTCGTACAGGTTGGTGCAGTTTTAATCAAATTATATTCCATTTTGTTTTGGCATTTGCATCTGCAGATGTACTCGTATGTGAAATAGAGTTACTTGGTTACCAGCAGCTTAAATGCTTATTCGTATCTGCCTGCTTATTGCCATACAGATACAGATGAAGATGTAAATGTATGTGCATGTGCATATGCATGTGCTCTTCTATTTAATACTCATACCGAATGCTAAAAACCATTTATGCAATTTGAAGATTTTTGCAATAATGTTTAGCAAATAATTTTCATATGTAAAGCATGTGTTGCACACAAAAATATTTATAGTTTTTGCAAGGATCTGAAAGGAATTTCGGTTTTTATAGAATTAATTTTGTATTCTGGAATAGTCTTTTGTATGTTTTCCTTGTTGCTTTTCCAATTTTATATTCTAGCTTTTATCGTATAATTGGATATAGTGGTTGGCTATATATTGTTTTGCCTTTCCCTCTATTTATATCTTTTGTGTATATGAATTTGTTAAGCTTTTGCATATGAATAAAAAAAAACTAAAATTTAAATAACACCTTGGGCCAAATTAAAAAAAAAAAAGACAGTATTTACAACTGAATCAAAATATTGGTTTATGGAAATAAAAGATAATGTGGTAAATATAATTTCTGTGAAATAATAATACAACAGCATGCGATAAATTTTTTTAAAATGCTGCCTTAGGTAGAAATACGTGAAAATTATCATCACTGTGGGACATTGTGATTCTCTAGTTTTTTTTTTTTAAGGAGTAGGACCAGCACCCCTATATATGCAATGCATTGCGCCGGAACTGAAAACGAGGGGATAGTATTGAGGGGACAGATTAGGAAAGATGAGAAGATAGACAGTTGTTTTTGTAGCTATTTCAACCTTTTACTTCGCCGGCTAATTTTTGCTACAGGGCCGACGAAGTTGGGTGCTGTTACTCTGCTTTTTAGTACATGATAGTGTCAGTCGCCGCCAATTATGTTCAGTGACCAGTGACTATTCCTTCATCATTGAAACAGGCTGGCAATAACTAACACCACCACGTACTAATGCTGATCAGAAGAAATTCAACACAATATTTCATGACTCAGAGCGGGCTCGAACTCACGACCCTCCGTTTCATAGTCTCGTGTTCTACTACTTCAGCCAACAGCACCCACAATATTGTTTTTTAGTAGGACCAGTACTTACGGAATTATCTCTATATATGCCAGAAAGGAGTTGTAGTATTGAGAGGACAGTAGAATAACGATAAAAATATATATAAATTTTTTTTAGTATTTTGTGTATATTTTCGTTGACGAATTTTTGCTACAGTGCAAACGAAGAAGATGCTGCCACTCTTCTCGTTAGTGCATGATAACAGAACTTATTGTTCCAAGAATGAGTCAACATGTTTCCCCACTTAATTAACCTTTGGCCAAAACTAGATGCACGTCTTTGCTTAAGTTGCCAGTGAGCTGCCACTTGAAATCAGTTAAATGCCTTCTTCTCTTATTATAAGCACTTCACTGACTATTCCGATGTAATTGTGCAAATATGTACGTAATTACTACCATCATTTCATTATTTCCATTTTCCCAAATCGCAAAAAAGAAAAATCTGTTAAGTAAGACATTATTCTTATTCCCAATTCTGCCTCAAATGCTAAGTGAAATGCTAAATTATTTTGGACCACTAAAGCTACTCCGTATTATGGGGGGCAACAAACAAACAAACAAAAAAAAAAGATTACTTAATGTGCTGCAGCGACACAACCAGAAGAACTTGCAAAAGGACAACACGAGGAAAAAAGCCAACACATTTTGCTATACTTAGACCATTTATTTTGGTACTTGCGCAACACTAAGCACTGCTACCACTCCATTCGAAAGAGTTTTATGAGCATCTTTTCCCTGTATGGCTGGCTAAACTTGGCATCAACTAATGCGGCAACAAAACAAAGGCAACTGCCAGTACCAACGAATAGGAAATAAAACCAAAGTAATATAAAACTAGAAATACGTAATCGAAAGAAAAGCCAAAGTGCATTTCAAGTTTTACTTTCTTTTAACAACTTTTAATGGTCCAAATGGGTATTGTGAGTTTTCTTTTAGACATTTTTTAATACGAGTTTTTAACTTCTTTTCATTATTTACAATATTCATTGCGGTATTTTTGGGTGGGTTGTGCGATAAGTCTGGTGGTGTTTATAAAATGCCTTCGATTGCAAACAATGCCGGTAGAAGCTTGAGTTAGAGAACACATTGAAACACTATGATGACTTTAGCGCCTTTTGAATCCTTGTTCGCCATGCCATGCCACCCTCGTTAAAACAACAATCAAATGAAAACATTTAAGCCTGCATACAAGCAATATGACTATTACTTTAACTACACCTACAATGTATTTAAACATGCAGAAATATTGGCTAAAAGTTTGCAAAACTTACTTGCATTCATGGCTAAGGCGAACACGACGGGCTCTGCAGTTGCTCGTAGCGAAACAGACAGCAGAGACGTTGCAAGCACCAGTGACTAATTACGCCATTGTCGTCTGCAATGGTGATCTCTGCCACAATTGTTGAGCAGCCAGCAAAGCAGCCCAGTAACCAAACCATCCATTGAAGAAGTACGAATACAACAACAACCGAAAAACTCCTTGATAAACGGCAAACTTTTCGCAGATTCCTATTTTTTATTTTCTCCACATTTTTTCTATTTTTTTTTATTGAGATAATCAAGTATTGCAATTAATTCGTGGTGCAATGGTAACGTGCAGAAATTTGTTTCGCCACATAGAGCATGTACAGCACCGTAAATGAGTGAAGTTTCTGGAACAGTTTTTGTTGAGTGTGTAACTGCAGGTTGTTTTTTTTACTCTTGAATTCTATTCTTTTATATGATACTTTTGCTACTTTAATTTCCTTTAAAATTGTTTGATTTTTTATGGGTTTTAAATGTTACATGTTTTGAGGCAACTGTTGGTGAAATTTAAATACGAGTATTTATAATTTTAATAATTTATTAAATTAATACCACATATACTGAGATATTAATGTTCCAGATATGTGTATCATGGTTCCTGGCAAATTCATAGCTTTATGGCGCACGTTAACATGTTGGGCAAGCAGTAGTCACGTTCCTCTTAAATAGCAATAACTGAATAAAATTTCTAACGAAGAAGATAACCTGAATGTACGTAAATGTGACATTTTGTAAAAAAAATAAAAAAATAACACAAGGCGGAAAAGTTTTAGAATAAGCTGAATTAACACGAGCCACAGTAGTTTGGCTCATTAATCATACTGGTGTTATTCATGAATCACACTCTCGTCATTCATGACTGTCGCAGGTGTCATTCACGAACTACTCTTGTGTCATTCATGAATCACACTGGGTTCATTTACGAATCACACTCTCGTCATTCACGACTCTCGCTGATGTCATTCACGAAATACAATTGTGTCATTCATGAATCACCCTCTCGTAATTCATGACTCACGCAGGTGTCATTCACGAACTACAATTGTGTCATTCATGAATAACACTGGGTTCATTTACGAATCACACTCTCGTCATACACGACTCACTCAGGTGTCATTCACGAACTACTCTTGTGTCATTCATGAATCACAATGGGTTCATTCACGATTTACACTTGTGTCATTCATGAATTGGGTTCATTCATGAATCACACTCTCGCCATTCACGACTCACGCAGGTGTCATTCACGAACTACACTTGTGTCATTCATGAATCACACTGGGTTCATTCACGAATTACACTTGTGCCATTTTTGAATCTTACTGGGTTCATTGACGAATCACACTCTCGTCATTCACGACTCACGCAGGTATCATTCCAGAACTACAATTGTGTCATTCATGAATCACACTGGGTTCATTCACGAATCACACTCTCGTCATACACGACACACGCAGGTGTCATGCACGAACTACACTTCTGTCATTCACGAATCATGCTACTGTTATTTACTAATCACACTGTCTCAGCCACAAATCATACTGAATCATTTAGAATCAGCAGAGACTACTCCGAATTCTTCATAATGAATCTTTACTTAAGAAAAATTCATATATTATTCGTATATTTCCCCAATATCTAAGATAATTTCATTTATGAATAAATTGCCATTTCTTGTGCGAAAAAAATAAAAATATTTAAAAACAAGCAAGAAAGTTATATTCGTCCGGGTCGAATCTAAAGTACCCTCCAAATATATAGTAAATAATACCTCTATTTTTATTCTAATTATAAATTTATATTTTTATGGTATTTGGCTTAAGTAAACAAGAAAAGAATTTATTTTAATACGGCCGTTTCCAATGTGTACGGAGGAGCATGTCTGAGCATGTCCATCAGCATAAAAGTAATTTACGTATTAATATTTTATATCAACGTGCAAAAAAGAAACTGGGACAAGTTAAAAATGTTTAACCTGCTAGACTAGAGTTCCTTTAAGGCATTTTTAAACCTTGTACATTTCACCTAAATCATAAAGTAAACTTTCGGGGCTACTAAGTGTAGAAAAAAGGTTTTCTTTGATTATGTCATTTAGGGGGCAAAGAAAGATGTTACCTTCGTCGTAAAAGCTTATAAATGAAATTTTTAAGGAATGAAGGCTTAAGGAATACAATTTGTTAAATAGTTACACTATTTTTTCATATAATATGTAATTTCGACGCCCACTAAGGGGGGCAGGGCCCAAAAATAAACTATATCGTATTTTCCACAGACGGACATATGGGCATTGATAGATCGTCTTAGACTTCATCACCGATCAAGAATATATATATTTATGGGACCCAATTCTTTCTGGAGGGTATTAAAACTATATTTTGTCAGGGTCGCTCAGGCAAGGGCTGTGGGGGAGGTATTTCACCATTGCCATAAAACACTAAAAATAATTTTTTGGGATAATTAAGTGAATTTTTTTTCTGTGGTAGGGTTATATACTAGGCAAAAGGGAAAGAGGGGATAGGGCAGAGGAGGATGAGATTAGATCTCAGCTTCGTCATAAAAGCTTAAAAATGTTATTTTTAATGAATGTAGGCTTAAGTAATACAATTTGTTAAAGTTTTACACTATTTTTGCATATAACTCCCACTAAAGGAGGCGGGGCTCAAAAATAAATTTTTTTGGTTTGACGTTTAACGCGTTGGACCGTCTTAGACATAACAAGTAAAAACGTTACATTCGACCGGGTCGAATCTTAAATACCCTCCAAATATACTCCAAAAATAAATGCTTGGGATGATTATACACAAAATTTAAAATTTTTTTATAGGGTCATTTAGGAGGCAAAGGGGGAAGAGGGGATAGGGCAGAAACATTCAGTCATAAAACTCTAAAAATAAATGCTTGGGATGATTACATACAAAATTAAAAAAAAAATTTTTTTATGGTAGGATCATTTAGGTGGTGAGGGGGGAGGAGGTGGTAGGGCAGAGGAGTATCAGGTATCGTCTCAGCTTCGTCATTAAAGCTTAACAATTTTATTTTTAAGGAATGTAGGCTCAAGTAAAACAATTTGTTAAATTTTTATGCTATTTTTGCATATAATAACGCCCACTAAAGTGGGCGGGGTCCAACAAATAATTTTTTTTTATTTGATGGCTTCAGTTTAAGGCGTTGGACCGTATTTGACATAAAAATATATCATTTGCTTAACAAAATAACCAAAAAACTTTAAAACTTATGTTGTTTTTTCTGGGTTGGTTTAGTTCTTCTTAAGGGAACTTTTTTCCCCCCTGCCCGATTTAGCCCATCTTCGAACTTAACCTGCTCTAAGCTTTAAAATATATTTATACTAAATTTCAAGAGTCTAGCTCTTTTCGTTTGGACTGAATCGTGATTTCCACAGACGGACGGACATGCTCAGATCGTCTTAGATTTCATCACTGATCAAGAATATATGTATACATATACTGTATAAAGTCTCACAGGGATATTTCGCTGCGTTACATATGGAATGACAAAGTGAATTAAATTTTGGAGGGTCTAAAAAGATTTGTGTTGTTAAGTAACCCCTGCAATTATTTTTTATATTAGCGCACATATGCACACATATTTTATAAATTAAAATTTTCGACTAAGTAGAATATTCCATGTTCTTGAAATAGCATTAATTTTAATGAAATAATTTAAATAATATTTAGCGTACGTAAAATCGGAAATGACAAAGAAAATCTTTGCTTAACAGTCTGTTTAATATATTTGAAAAAGCAACGAAGATGCGAGAGAAAGACCAAAGTATAATTTTTCAATCACTGCATAAAACTGTCTGTTAATGAAGTTAATAAAGACCTAAAAAGACACGATGACAAAAAAAAAAAAAAAAAAAAAAGGAGTTGAAATGAAATGTTTGTTTGAAAAAGAATTACCTTTTCGATTATTGCAATCTAACAAATTTTCTCAGCAATAATGGTTTTTCAATTCACTTTTCTGCCATTTAAGCACAAAAGTTTCTTGATGTACTTCAGAATGCAGAACAGTAACAGATGAAGGAGAGATGGTTACATCAAAATAAAAGGATTTTTCTAGCAAAACAATAAAATATCATCACTAATGTCTGCTAGCAACATTTGGAGAATAGTCTTGTTTGGTAACCAATTTAAGCTGAATGGAAGAAAAAATTAAACGAAAACTCTTAAGAACTCTGGCTATATTTTTAGCTGATGTCAGCATATGAACAATGTTTTTTCATTTTCATTTTTCTTCTATTTTTGTTCTTCCATCATTTGTTTTGCAAGGCAGTGGCACTTGTTCACACCATCACCATGACAATGACAAGAAACTCGCACTGTTGCAAATGTGAATGGCTGTGTGTTCTGTATGTACTCGGAGTCGTAAAACAACTCCACATCTATTACAGCAATGTCAAGCATTCTTTTCTGTTAATTTTTTCTTCGTTTCTTTTTTATTTGTTATATTTTTATTTGAACACTTAACAAGCTGTTACTTGAAACAGTAGTAGTCGCGCGTACACCGCAACACTCACTGTGTTGCCTAAGAAATCAAATGAAAAATTTCAGCAGCAAAACATATTCTCGTCCTGGAAAAAACACTGCAATAGATAATTGTAATTTGTAACAACTTAAACTTAAATAGTCGGTTAAAAAGAGAAAAACTTAACCACAAATAGTAGTGGCTTTAAGAAAAATGTGCAAATAAATTGTCTTCGTAGTTGAAACAAATTAATTCCCAACAACTTTTTTAATTCGTCCTTAAAAAAAGACAAGGAAACAAGCATTTATAAAATTTCCCCTAATGATTTCATAACATTTATTACTTTTTGCAAGCAAAACTCACACGTCGGTACGCTGCACTAGAGTCTTTTAAAAGGTTTTTCCCCAATTTTATCTTAAGCTGCTTTCAACAGTGTTGCCAACTTTTAATCTTCGAGAACAACTAAAACGCAGTAAAAAGCGCGTAATTTTTCAAAAGAAAATAATTAATTGTTGTGAACCTTTTGATACCCTCAAAAAAAAAAAATTGGAGGGTATATTCAGTTTGTCATTCCGCATGAAACGCAGCGAAATACCCGTTTAAGACCCCATAAAGTGATGGGTGATTCAAGTAGAGATACTTTTTTCAATAGCCTTTTTTTTTACAGATCACGTGTGAGTCGTGTCATGCTGTCATATTATTTTTCTTTATTATTGTTTGACATATTTCATAATGGAAAGACTTATGCTAGAGTTAATGTCGACGTCGTCGACGGCGTCAAATGTCAAAAAAAAAGTTGAATCGTATGAAATTGTATGAGAGCAGTTAATCTCAACGCGTTGCAACGCGGTAAAAGTTCAATATATTTCAACTTTTTCGGCGTTGAAATATAGTGAACGGCGTCGACATTAACTCTAGCATTAGGCCTGAACAACGTTTACAAATCGTTCAACTTTATTACGAAAATACACGTTCTGTGAGGAATGTGTTTCGTGCACGTCGCTCAACTTATGGTCAACATAATCGGCCTACGGGGCGTACTATTCGCAACACCATCAGGCATTTTGAGACCCAGCACTCATTATTGCATAATATTCGACCGAATAGACCACGCCCAGCACGCTGTGAAGAAAATATAGCGGCCGTAGCTGAGAGTGTACACGAAAACCGTGGCGACTCGATTCGGCACCACACATCGCATCAATCAATGGATTTATTGAGAGAACATTTCGATGAGCACATAATTTCACGTTTTGGGGCGGTCGACTGGCCACCAAGATCGTGTGATATCACACCGTTAGACTTTTTCCTGTGGGGATATGTAAAGTCTAAAGTTTATGCGGACAAACCCGCTTCGATTCAGGCTTTGAAGGAAAACATAACGCGTGTCATTCGCCAGTTACCAGTCGAAGTGATCGAACGAGGCATCGTAAATTGTACTCAACGGATGGACCATCTACGACGTAGCAACGGCCAAAATTTGATAAACATAATTTTGAAAAAATAAATGCCAAAGAATGTTCTTTCAAATGATAATAAACATTCCCCATTAAATTTGAATTTTCTGTGTTTTTTTAATTTAAAAAAGTAGGGAACCTCGAAATGGATCACCCATTATATATATTCTAGACCAGTGATGAAATCTAAGGCGATCTAGTCATGTCCGTCCGTCTGTAGAAATCACGATTTAGTCCAAACGAAAAGAGCCAGACCCTTGAAACTTGGTACAAATATATCTTGATAGGATAGCACAGGTTAAGTTCGGAAATGGGCTAAATCGGGCAAGAGGGAAAAAAGTTCCCCTAAGAAGAACTAAACCAACCTCTGCAAAACAACCGATTTCTAAAGTTTTTTTTTTATAATTTTGTTAAGCAAATGATATATTTTTATGTCAAAAAAGGTCTCACGCATTAAAACTTGGAGCCATAGAATCAAAAAAATTAATTTTTTGACCCCCTCTCCTTAAGTGGGCGTTATTAGATCAAAAAAGAGTGTAAAAATTTAACAAATTGCTTTACTTAAGCCTAAATTCTTTAAAAATAACATTTTTAAGCTTCTATGACGAAGCTGAGACCTAACCTCATCCTCCGCTGCTTTACCCTTCCCCCTCCTCCCCTTTTCACTCTCAAATGACCCTCTAAAAAAACTTTTTTTCATACTTACTTATCCCAAAAATTTATTTCTAGTGTTTTATGACAAAGGTGAAATGTCTCCCCCACGGCCCTTGCCAGAGCGACCCCAACGAAATGCAGCTTTAATACCCTCCAAAAAGAATTGAACGGCATAAAGTATGTATATTCTTGAACAGTGATGGAGTCTAAGACGATCCAGCAATGCCCATGCTTCCGTCTGTGGAAAACACGATATATTCTATTTTTGGAACCCACCCACTTTAGTGGGCGTTGAAGTTCTATAGTGTATGAAAAAAATGTGTAAATATTTAACAAATTGTATTCCTTAAGCCTTTATTCCTTAAATATTTCAATGATAAGCTTCTAAGGCGCAGGTAATATGTTCTCTGATCTTGGAGGGTATTTAAGATTCGAACCGGTCGAATATAATGTTTTTAATTGTTTTTGTAAAAAAATTTTTTTAAATAATTTCAGTCATGAAAAATGCACCAAAATTTATATCAAAAATCACCGAAAACTGCCCGGTTGGTAAAAACTGTGAAAGCACTAAGAGAAAGTTGCGAAAAGCAGCGAGTTGACAACACTGCCTCTTAACCAGCTCCCTAGAAATTGAGAAATTTTTTAGTACAAGTGTGCGGTTAGTGGCATATATGTACGAGTATGTGAGTGTATTTGCAGGAACAGCATCACCACTGTGACAAATTAATTAAACTGTCTGCTCCCTGTGGATGTTTCTTTCCATACACGAGCTGTATTAATTTCTAGTGCAGAAGTTGGTTGAGTCTATTTGTTTTAGTTCCTTGCTGTTCCTTTTTGTGCTTTAATTTTAAATAAGTATCTAATGAACACATGCACACTCATGATTATCTACATGCGAGTATGTGTATGGGTGTGTGTGTTTGTATATGTATATATTTTTATCATATTCATGTTGCATGTTCCCTGCGATGTCATATCATTTATTTGGATTTTGTGTTGGCATTTGTTGTAAAAGCGGTATTCATTGCAAATCACTTGCAATTAGCAATGTAAGCTTAATGTGGTTTTTTCCTTAGTTGTTAATTATTTGGTTTTATCAATTTTATACATGCGAGTGAGTTTTCAAGTTTTCATGGTTGTAATAAAGGTGCGGTAGGGTGCAACGAAATGCAAACAATGTGTGACTTTTTGATTAAGTCATGTGATTTCATTTTTAAAATGTTTATTTATTAAATAATTATGTAATATATAATTCTATTTATCTGGGATGCCTCAAGTAATTTGTTAATAAAAATTGTTTTGTGTGCGGAATGCTTACAGAATATATCTTATTGCAGCAATTGTCAACTTAGCAGTTTATCAGAGAACATATTACCTTCGTCGTAAAAGCTTCTAAATTAAACTTTTAAGGACTTTACACTATTTTCGTATATAATATCGTACGTCAATGCTCACTAAAGAGGCGGGGTCCAAAAATACACCCTATCATGTCTTCCTTAGACGGACGTATGGGCATTGCTCGATCGTCTTAGATTTCATCACTGATCAAGAACTTATATATTTTATGTGGTCCAATTCTTTTTGGAGGGTATTAAAGCTTAATTTTTTTGGGGTCGCTCTGGCAAGGGACGTGAGGGAGACATTTCATCTTTGCCATAAAATACTAAAAACGAATTTTTGGGATAATTAAGAAAGACAAATTTATTTTTGAGTGGACCATTTGGTTGGGAAAAGGAAGGGGGGGGGGGGGATGGGTTGAGGGAATTAGTTCTCAGCTTCATGATAGTAATACAATTTTATAAATTTTTGCACTATTTTTGCAAATAGTAACACCCACTAAAGGGGGCGGGGCCCAAAAATTAATTTTAACACGTTAAAATTACCGTGTTGGACCTTCTTTGATATAAAAGTATATCATTTGCTTAACAAAATTACAAAAAAGAAATCTTTTAAAATTATGTTGTTTTTTAGAGGTTGGTTCAGTTCTTCTTAGGGGAACTTTTTTCTCTCTGGCCCGATTCAGCCCATTTACGAACCAGACCTGAGCTATCCTTTAAAATATATTTATAGCAAATTTCAAGGCTCTTTTCGGTTAGACTGAATCGTGATTTTCGCAGACGGATGATTGAACATGGCTAGATCGTCTTAGATTTTATCACTGATCACAAATATATATATATATATATATATATATATATATATATATATATATATATATATATATGTATGTATGTATGTATATATGTATATTTTATAGGGTCTCAGATGGATATTTCGCTGCGTTATAAATGGATTGACAAAGTAAATATACCGTGTAATTCTTTTCTGGAGGGTATAATAAAACCTAAAATAGTGTCAGTTTCGATAAGTTCGAATCTGCATGACTGCAAATGATTTTTTATTATTTTATTAATAAATGAATTTGTTCAAATTCTATTTATTGTTTTTTATATTAAGATTGGATCTTAATATAAAAAATAATAAATAGAATTTGAACAAATCCATTTATTAATAAAATAATAAAAAACCATTTGCAGTCATGCAGATTCGAACTTAAGCCCGTTGAAAAAATTAACAATTTACATAAGAAAGTTCGACTAATAAAAATTCATACATAATTCATGATTAAAATTTTTATTCTATTACGAAGAGAAAAGTTCGGCGGTTATGAATAAAAAATATATAAGACTGAGTCGTATGATTTTTATTCGAATTTCTCTTTTGAGAATGCCTGAGATGCCGCAAAATCTAACGTATCATTACAATACGCTTTTACACTATCACGCTTAAAACAATTCATGAAATCTCTGTAGTAAGAAAACAGCTAAAAACAACCCTGATAATATGAAATGTCTCAGCTTTTAGAAAAATTTCAAAAAATGGAGAGAGCCATCGGTATGTCGAATTTTGCTTCTCAATCTATGAGATTTTACTTAAGATCACTTTCACACTATAAGACTTTTCATATTATTTCAAATTTTTGATAAATCTTAATACTCAGTCTTATAGTGTGAAAGCCGCTTTACTATCATTTAGCTCACGACACACATACATACATATTCTAATACGTCAAGTTGTTAGATGATAAGGTACTAATTAAGAAAAAGTTGCTAAAAATATGGTAATAAAATATGTGAAAAACATGCCAATAAAAGGCTTATATATATATATATATATATATATATATATATATATTTTGGGCTTATCGGTGTTATTGCGTTTTTAAGTTGATTCTGATGGCAGTTCTAGCAAATTTTATGGTACATTTCGTTGTCTTAATGTTATTTGCTGTGATTTTAGTTGTTCTCATGATTGCCTTCATTCTAAAGGGGTTTTCAGCAAGAACTTTGTTTTCTAAAACAAAATAAAACAAAAAATTTAGATGGACATGATTAAAATTTTTATTCTATTAAGAAGAGAAAAGTTCCGTAATTATGAACAAAAAATTTTATGCTATCCACCATGCAAATACGAAAATATTCAATTACTATCATTTATCTCAAGACGCACATACATACAAATTATAATACACCAAGTTGTTGGATGACAACAAAATTTGTGAAAAACATGTCAATAAAAGCCTTATATATATACAGTGTTGTGCAGAACAAAAGCAACAGCATTCATCTTCTAATGTTAACGTATATATTTTATTTACAGTTCATTTTAGAAAACTATATTTCACTTTTATTTTTCCTATTTTTTGAGTAAATTAAAAATACAAAAAAACTTAACAAATTAAATTAACAAATTCTAAGATATAAATGAAAAGAACATTTTTTTCCTTATGAAACTGTGCAAAACAAAAGCAACAAATTCAGTACTTCGTGTATGAACCCTTGTTTTTGATAACATCCGCACATCTACGGGGCATAGATGCAATTATATTTGTTATCGTACTCTTTGGAATATTTTCCCATTCTGATTTCAATTCTTGAAATAGCTCACTTTTATTTTTGAACATTTTTCCGGCTACCTTTCTTTTGAGTATCCCAAAAAGGTTTTCAATGGGATTCAAGTCGGGTGATTGGGCCGGCCAATCAAGAACTTGAATCCCATTGTCTCTAATAAACTCTTTGACCAACCTCGATGTGTGTTTCGGATCGTTGTCGTGTTGAAACACCCATCGAAGTGGCATATTCCACTTGGCATGTGACAACATTTGGGTCTGCAGTATATCTCTGTACTTGAAGCGGTCCATTATTCCATCAATTTGATGGAAAGGACCCACTCTGTCAGCTGAAAAACAAGTCCAGACCATTACACTGCCTCCTCCGTGTTTTACAGACACTTTACAGTTACGGGGTTCAAGGCGTTTACCAGGCAGTCTACGGACTGTGCACATGCCATCAGAGTTTATTAAATTAAATTTCGACTCGTCGCTAAATAAAACGGTTTTCCACTTTTGAGGAGTCCACTTTAAATGTGATTTTGCAAAAATTAATCTAAATAAATTAAACAAAGAAAATTTATTGAAAACTAGTATATAAAAAATTCTTGTTTTGAAATATCACCTTTGTGTATATATATATATATATATATATATATATATATATATATATATATATATATATATATATATATATATATATGTATATATATATATATATATTTTTTTTTTTTCTCTTTTTTTTGGTTTTATCAGTGGTATTGTGTTGAGTTAATCCGCTTCTAGTTCTAAAAAATTTTCATGATTAACTTCGTTATCTCACACTTTTTATTGTTATTTGCTCTCATTTTACACGTGTATCTAATTTATATTTTTAACTGTTGTATCTCATTTATCTTATCGTCGTTTCAAAAACTTTATTAAAACAAACAAAATTTTGGGTATAAAAGACCTGCGAATAATCGGTTCCACATCAGTCTTCGGTAGTTTGAATTAAATAAAATCGCTAGTGAAATTTCGTTGAAATGAAAAAGAACTTAATATTCTGCTATATTTTGGTAGCCGCGGCAGCGGTAAATGCCACCGACTATGACACCGACTATTGTGCTATGAATTGTACTGTTGATGGAAGGGAAATCCAACATATTGCTTGTGGGAACAAGGGAGTAAGTGAAAGAAATTTGTAAACTTTTCTCGTACAAAATAAATTGATGATTTCATTGTAGGAATTCGGTCGCTACTGCACAGCAGAAGCTGAACTGATAGATATGAGGGGGCATTGGCAAAATGTTGTCTTAGATTATGCCAATAAATTACGCAACTTCACTGCAGGCGGTAAGAATGCTACATACGATTACCAGCCAGCTTGTCGTATGGCAACAATCCAGTGGGATGATGAGTTGGCTGCACATGCCGCTTTGAATGCTAAGCAGTGTCTTAAAGAGTATGACTATTGCCATACAACTGAACGCTTCCGAAGTTCTGGTCAAATGGCATACAGACAACTACGTACGGAGGGCGATAAAAGTATAAATGCATTCATGAGAGATACTTTAAAACGCAGTGAGGAAGATATTCAGTAAGTTTGAAAATTTATCTTTTAAATACATTTATAAATTATAATAATTTATGCTTTTCGAATTTCAGTAAAAAGGGGTACGATGACCTTTTGGCTGATCGCAATACTCATATGGGGTGTGGTCTTGTTATGGATGGTTACGACTATTTTGGTATGAAGAACAGTTTTAAGACATACGTGTTAGTGTGTAATTTCGCAACCAAAATTTCGGACCGTGATTCCATGTATGAAATATGCGAATCGGCTGCTGAAAAGTGTAAAAACAAGCCAATTGGTCGCTATCAAAATTTGTGTGCAGTGGGCGAAATCTATGAAAATTAATTCAAAATTCTACTGCAAATAAGGATTTTATGAAAGTATCAGTTTATTTGGGTGGCATTTTACTAAAAAATTTTATATATAATTTTGTGTGTCAAATATTCAAAATTCAAATAAACAAACATTTTAAGCAATGAAATATTCTAAGCTGTTTGCCCACTGTCTCCAATTTTTGTGCTGAGAGAGAAACGAAAAAAATATTCAGTTGTGAAATATTAAATTAAATTAAAGTAGTTTTGAAACCCAGATAGATTAAAAAGATGGTTCCAGGGTTAGAATGAATGTATATACTCCAGTAATAGGGTATTAAGGTGTTTTCAACAAGAACTTTGTTTTCTAGAACAAAAAATTTAGATGAAGATGATTCACATTTTTATCGTATTACGAAGAGAAAAGTTCAGCAATTGTGAATGAAAAATGATACTTGGCAAATGTCCAGCATGTCAGTGATATCCACGTCATCAAAATTAAGTTTTAATATCTCACGATGGCGTGATCCATTGACAGTTAACGCATTTCCAGCATCATCTCAAAAGAAACGGCCAAATCACGCCTCCAGAACACAGAGCGCACTTTACAGTGCCACCTTGAACACACAAAGGCTTCTCAGTAATCGCTGTAGGATTTTCAGAATACCAAATACGGCGATTTTGTTTGTTGACGATTTTCGAGCGAAATTGAATTCATTGTAACAATTGCCAACGCATCTACTACGAATACGTCAAAAAACTAAATGTCAAAACTATCATGTTGTTGCTGTTGCCACAATTGAAAAACAAAGTTCTTGTTGAAACTCCCTTTATAAGATTCGGCACTGCCGCATATATGCTAATGCGATTTGCAAGACCCGAAATCTGCTAATAGCTATCGCCCTATTAGTATGCCTACTACATGTTTAGATGAAATTAAAAAAAAAATCAATGAGTGTTCGAACTCACGGGCGATGTGTTAACACCTTTTTGCTTATTTATTTTATATTAAACCCACAAAAAACAAAGAGAATGCAAAGCAACAGACAAATGTACATACATACATTGTTATGTTTGTACATAAGCTACATACGTTGCTGTCATGCTATCTCATTTTTATATATGTACGTATAACCACGTCACTATTCTCTTTGCTATGCATAAGACAAAACCGAAGATCAACATAAAACACTTTTTTAATATTACTCCAAATTAATACTCCGAATTAAAACACTTAAATCTCCGCTCGCCGATATCGGATCGCCTTAATTTTTGGCCTAAACTCTTCGTCGAAACCCGCACTAGCGTTTTAATCCAAAAATTAATAAAATCGGCTATGAATTTCCGGAGAAAATCGAGTCTCAAAATTATATGAAAATCGCCCGATAATCACTTTCAATACCGACTGCCAAGCAACGAACAAACATAGTCTTACACTTACACTTGCGTATGTATTGAAACTGATAGTTTACTGCCCTAGAGGCGCGCGTATAGATGTTAACACATCAAAAAAAATTTTAAACAGAATTAAATAATGGTATAAGTCATAGATGATCAAGCTTCTCGCGTTGTAGGAAAGCAAGAAAAAAATTCTGCTTACACAGCAAACAAACACGTACATCTCTCACACAGAACATTTATTGTAGACATTGAAAATCATAAGTCGTGTACAAAAAGAATTGTTGCTGGCGTACCCCAACCGTCAGTCTTATCACCGTTATCATACTCAATATACGTCTGGTCTTAAACTACTTTAAAAAAACAAGTAAAAACGTTATAAACGACCGTTTCGAATCTAAAGTACCCTCCAAATATTTGGTAAATAAAAACTCTATTTTTATTGTTATTAAAATTTAAATTTTTATGGTATTTGGTTTAAGTAAACAAGAAAAGAATTTATTTTAATACAGTCGTTTCCAAAAGGAGAAGCATGACTGGGACACCTTTCCGTCAGCATAAAATCTCACATATTAATATTTTATATCAACGTGCAAAAAGGGGATTGAGATAAATTAAAAATGTTAAATCTGCTGGGTAAGAGTTCATTTAAGACATTTCTGTACCCAATTTTAAAACTCTATACCGGGTCACCTAAATCGTAAACATTTAAAAACTAAATTTTCGGGGTAGTTAAGTGTAGAAAAAAATGTCTTTTTGATAAGGTCATTTAGAGGGCAAACGGATGTGGGAATTTTCAAGGAATTTGGGGTTGAGAAATACAATTTGTTTAATAATTACACTGTTTGTTCATATAAAATGTAACTTCAACGCCCACTAAAGGGGGTGGGGTTCAAAAATAGACGGGCATATGGGCATTTCTAGATCGTCTTAGACTTCATCACTGATCAAGAATATATATACTTTATGGGGTCTTAGAGTGATATTTTGCACGGAATGACAAAGTGAATATACGCTCCAAATCTCTTTTTGGGGAGTATAAAAAATCAATTTGGCAAATTTTTAAACCGATTTTGTTTTACTGTATATTTATATTTAAACTTTTAAATGGCCCACTTTGCCTGTATGACCCTACTCTTGGTGATGGCCCAGTAATCAGGCTACACCAGCGTCGGGTCACCTTGCTTTTATTGATTAAAATTTTTTGAAAATGTTAATCAAATATCAGTATTTTTCGACTCCACTGCACGATAATAATCATTTATTATATCTCTTTTGAGTCAAAAATGAATTTTTTGTGTGAGAAAATGGTATCCTTCATGCGACTCTCCAGAGAGAAAAAACAGCATAAAAAAGAGTCATATTAGGATTATTTACGTGATCATATTTACGACTACACACATTTTGCAAGATTTGTTTTTGCTTATTTAAACTAGTCGCATTCTAAGCGTTTCTAGGAGTCTTTTTGGTAAACTTTTTTAAATCACCAAACTGATTATTCAGTGTTTGATCATGTAAAGGATTCCTAAAAGACTCATTTCGCTGATATTATCATAAACAATCTCCTAATTGCAATAAAAATATTTAACATAATTTGTTTGATTAAAATAAATAAAAATAGAATTTGTTTGTTGTGGCTAAAGTGCGTCTTTATTCCTGCTTATCACTAGTTCTTACACCCAATAATTCTAAATGATCACAAAAACCTCACAACTTATGTACAAACGTTCACAAACCAAATGAGAATTACAGCAGCAAAAGCATAGTAGGCATTTAAAATTTTATAAAACAGCAACGAATATATAATATATTTTTTTTTGTTTGCCTTCTTTGTGCTTTCTAAGCCGTTAAGCAGCAACTACAATCAGTTTACTAAGATGTTAAATTGCCTACAGCTAACAGAAGTTCAATAGCAACTTATCAGCAAGTTATTACATTTTAATGAAAGAACTCCAACAAGTAACAACATCAACAACTCCGGTGATTGAAGCAACATTAACACCATCGACATACGAAAATTATTTGAGATTACAAACGGAAATTTAAATGAAAGCAATGAATTTTCAAATATGCAACAAATACTGCAAGCAATACAATTTTCCGAAACACACTTTTATATTCACGCACACGCACACACACACATCCTGACATCATTGACCCTTTACTAAGATCCAGTTGCCTCTATTGGTATTTCGTTGGAATGCACTCTCAAGCTGTAACTGGCAAGAATAAAAAAATAAGTGCAGAAATAAAATGAAACATGTTGTGTTAATGTTGCAAAACTCAAACAAGAATTGCTGCAATAACTGTAAATGCTGTTGTTGCTGGTGTTGTTTTTTCCTCTCTCGTTCTTTCTATTTCCATTTTTTCGCCTTTGAAATCATCATGAACTTTCTGCTTGACTTAATGCTTTATGTCTAAGCGAGTGTCAGCATTGGCGTCTGCATGTGTTTGTGTCTGTGTGTGTGTGTGTAAATGCGTGTAATAACATGTGTAGTGGACACGATGCATTGCAAATTGATCGCAACAACACACACGCATGTAAATTCAAACGTATAATCGTCTTGTTACTTCTATTTGAGCGTATGTGAAACGTAAATAAGTCACAAGAGAGGGAACAGAAACGAAATTCTGCAAAAAATATGGAAATCAAAAGGGAATCCTTGCGGATGAAATATGCACTCAATATAGAAATTTAGTAATCGGTGCTTAAGGCAATAAGAAGAGCTGTCCCGTACACAGACTTATTGCGAGCCTAAAAATCTTCTACAATTTGTGTTTTATATGCCGCTAGTGTCGAATCGGTTACATACTGCAAAATCAAACTAGAATGTCGTAGCTGCCTGAGAAATATGGCGACGGTGCAGTTTCTAGCTAAAGCTGACTTCCACCTGACTTTGGCGATTAACTGATTAAAGCCGTAGCCGGATTAAATGATAAGTTTAATGAACATAACAAAAAAATATCTTACTATTCTTAAAACATGAACTTTGCGTTTTATGTTGTTTTCTTTTCTGTAAAAGAGTGCAACAATTTGTGCACTTTTTATGGAAAAATGGCACTATTATACAATTATACACTCGTATAATTTGAGAATGGTGAATTTATTAGAAAATAAACTGCCATCCCTTACGGATATTAATTTGTGTCTTAAAACTCCGTCTAACTGCAAATTTTAAGAAATAAAGTGAAACAATGTTAGACGTTTTCCAGAAAAGAAAACATGTAACAGCGATGTTATATTTTCAAACATGAAATATTAAAATAAAAATATTTTTTACTCGTATGTTAGTAATACATAATGCAGTAAACACATTCACGACAGCGGACTACATACTACAACCGGTCAAAAATACAATACAAGTGTTTATATGGGAATAGATATTTTCAGTGTTACAGGCCAGGTTGTTGTCCGTGCTACTTTTGTGGTTGTAGTCAAATTTCCACTTTCACAGGCGAAAACAAACAGTATAGTGCTGCCAACAGAATGAAAGAGTTTTACAATTTTCTGTTTTAACTGGTCAAGAATATGAAAATTGTTGAAAATAAAAAGTGCATAAGGTAATAGCTCCTTCAAAAATAAGTAATTTTTTTCAGCGATCTCCTTGGCTCCGGACTTACGAGATTCAAAACTTTTATTATACCCTCCAAAAAAGAATTGGAGAATACATTCACTTTGTCATTTGGTGCGTAACGCAGCGAAATATCCATCTGGGACACCCATAAAATATATATATATATATATATATATATATATATTCTTGATCAGTGATGAAATCTAAGATGATCTAGCTATGTCGGTCCGTCCGTGTCTAGAAATTACGATTCAGTCCGAACGAAAAGCGCCAGACCCTTGAAATTTGGCATAAATGTATCTTGAAGGATAGCCCAAATCAGGTTCGTAAATGGGCTAAATTGGGCCAGAGGGAAAAAAGTTCCCCTAAGAAGAACTAAACCAACCTCTAAAAAACAACATAAATTTTAAACTTTTTTTTTTGTAACTTTGTTAAGCAAATGATATATTTTTATGACAAAGAAGGTCCAACGCCACAAAATAAAATAAAAATAGTTTTTGGGCCCCACTCCCCTTTAGAGGGCGTTGTTATATGCAAAAATAGTGGAAAAATCTAACAAATTGTATTACTTAAGCCTAAATTCCTTAAAAATAACATTTTTAAGCTTTAATGACGAAGCTGAGACGTAACCTGGTACTACTCTGCCCTACCCTCCTTCTTCTCCTTTGCCCCTAAATGACCCTAAAAAAATTTTTTTTTTATACTTAATTATCCCAAAAATTAATTTTTTGGTGTTTTATAGCAAAGGTGAAATGTCTCCCCCACGGCTCTTGCTAGATCGACCCCGGCAAAATACAGTTTAATACCCTTCAAAAAGAATTGGACCCCGTAAAATATGTATATTCTTGATTAGTGAAGAAGTTTAAGACGACTTAGCAATGCCCATACGTCCGTCTGTGGCAAACACGATATAGTCTATTTTTGAACCTCGCCCCCTTTAGTGGGCGTTGAAGTTACGTATTATATGAACAAATAGTGCAAATATATATTAATTTTTATTCCTTAAGCCTACATTCCTTAGAAATTAAATTTATTTAAATTTAAATTCTACAATTTATTTTAAAGAGTCTTCTCGGTATCATCTTTAATAAAAACTAAATTGAAAAACAGAATGTATCCTAAACATTTGGATTGCGTTTTGTTTTTGAAATATTATTTTAAGAAAACTTCATAAAATTCACATTTGGTCTTTATAAATTTCTTTTAGTTACTATTTTAGTTTCTTTTAGTACAAAATTTGTGCAACAAATACTATTTTTTAAGTTATTTTTTAAATTAAAATGAATTGTTTTTACGTTAAATTTTTTGTTATTTAATGGTGGGTTAACCGATTAACCGGTTTTATTGAGTTCGGGTAACCGAAAAACCGGTTTTCAAAAAAGTCGGTTTTTCCAAAACACTATTGATAACACCAACTACTTGTCAAAACTCTCTTGAATTGACACATGTGATATAGTCTGCATTCAAACTGATAGTCAACTTCGTATCAGAAAAGCCTTTGATGAAGCCAGATATAATTCTAGAATCGCAAAACATTTATATTTATTAATTTTATGCAACTTTTTATAAAAAATAGTTACAAGAATTTTTATAAACACAATTTCATTAATAAGGCACAATTCGTTTTAATTCTGATAAGCTTTTTACCACCATAATTTCTTATTTAAAGTGACGAGCTAAAATTTTTCTGTGATCAGCTGTTTAAATTGAACGAAATATTGCCAGGCTAATGGAAAGGTAAAATGGCAAGCAATCTCGTTGTTAATTCAAAAAATGTGAGTGTGTTAGTAAAAAAATGGGAGTGTATTGCAAATTGAAAGAGTATTGAAAGGCAAAAATTTAAAATGTGGCTGCCGGGTAAATGACCTTATCAAAAAAAAAATTTTTTTTTTGAACTTAACTACGCCAAACATTTGGTTTTTAAGTAGTAAGAATTTTAACGAACATTTTATAATGCTATATTAAATTGAATTAAGATTCTATAGGCTAATTGTTCGAAATTTTTTTTTAATTTAAATCTCAGAAAGACATGATAAATATTCCAAGGCACAAAGGCAAGTCAACATCAGTTTTTGTTATCCAACTTACACAGCAGAGCAGAACAGCTGTTTTCGAAAGACGCAACCCTTTCATCATCAGTGCTCATGTGTATTGTGCTTGTCACCACTTATTAGGTGGCTTAGTTGAATGTGATAACAGTTCCTATTTACACAAATTTTATTGTGAAAAAGAATACGAGAACTGTATCAACCTGATGTTAACATGTTATTGTTATAATACCCGTGTTTAATTTGGCTTTTAAATTTTTACGATTTTCACGGCCTTTCTCGGAGTGACCCAGTATAGAGTTTTAAAATTGGACACAGAAATGTCTTAAAGGAGCTCTGACCCAGCAGGTTTAACACTTAACTTATCTCAGTCCCTTTTTTGCACGTTGATATAAAATATTAAATTATAGGTAAATTGCTTTTATGCTGATGGAAACGACTGTATTAAATTAAATTCTTTTCTTGTTTATGCCAAATACCATAAAAATTTAAATTTCAATAACAATAAAAATAGATTTTTTATTTACTAAATATGAATGAAGATGCTCCAGCAAGAAAAATATTTGAATATGATCCCGAAGGAACACGAAAAAGGGGACGACCGAAACTCCGTTGGAAAGACCAAGTCCAAGAAAACCTTTCCAAACTAAATATCAGAAATTGGAGAAGAAGCGCAGAAGATCGAGGCGCTTGGAAAAAAATTATTTGTTCGGCCAATGACCCACAAGGGTTGTCGTAAAAGACCATTTAAGTAAGTAAGTAAATATTTGGAGGGTATTTAAGATTCGACCGCGTCGAATATAACGTTTTTACTTATGCTTATGCTTTTCTAATGTCTTTTACAAATACTCATATTTATTTGCTTTGAAATCAAAGACTAAATATTTAAGTTTGAAATTCCGAATGCTAATTTTTTAAATTAACAACTGCTACTAACATTGTTTCCATGTGGCTATAAGTACATATGTGGATACTGCAACTACCAGTGCCATTACAACTACTACTTAGAGGTAATACACATGTGGATTGCATGTAAGTGAGTGTGTACCTGTGCATCAACATATTTGCATTTTAGATTGCAATGCTTTGCCAATAATATCCTTTAAAATTTCTCCTTTACGTCTGCCATTAACACACACATGCATGCATTTTACCATAAAAGTACACACATGCATGTCTAAATACCTATTTGCACATGTATGTGTGTAAAGTTATGTGTGTGTGTGTGTGTGTGTATTAAGAAATGGCAGAACATTCAACAAATGAAGGACTATTTATAGTCGTTTTCTATTTCAGAAGCAATATTGTAAATAATTGGCGAATAAAATGTATTTTGTGTATGTATGTGTGTTTCATATACAGTTAAAAACATAAAATAATACATTCAAAGTGCCTGGAATAGGATGCTCACATCGTTGTATTTCTTAGGAACAGATGCAAAAGACTTTCATAAAGTTTAATGTGTTTTTTATGATGGGCTACGTGTGTGTGCGTATGTGTGAGAGTGTGATTTTGTAATGGCCATTCTTGTATTAGTTTGCCATTTTTATTGTAAAAGTTTTGTTATTTATACGGGCTCCATATGTGTGTAGGAGTGTTGATGCACACCAGCTACCTGCCCACACATGCCTATATATTTATTACACATTAAGCGTATTATCGCTTCCGTTGTTTTATAAAATATTATCACTATTGTAAAATTGATATTTTAATTTCAATTCAAACATAAGCACAACCTAATTTTTAGATATGCAAACTAATGCGATAAATAAAATAAGAAATTGTGCTTTTTTGGCAATGAAATACTAATAGAATTTTGTAGTGTATCTAAAATTATATTAGTATTAAAAGGGTGTTTCAAAATTAACGCAATATGCAATATATGAATTAAATAGAAACACATCCGTCAATTGGTTCCGATGGATTTTTGCATGCACGTAAGCAATCGTTAGGCGAAATTTTCCATTCACAGATCTCCTCCTTTTAAACACCGGTGGTGGGTTTGTGGACAAAGACCTGTGATTTCAAATAACCCCCTAGAAAGAAATCAAATGGTGTTAAATCAGCCTCGTTCAGTAGACAGAAAGTTTTTCCCATTTGAAGTCACACGTATTTTTATTCTTTTTTATTTATTCTTCTCTAAGAATAATTTTTTCTCAATTCGTTTCTCATTTCACCCTTGCACAATGGAAGATAAGCTATAAACACAGTAACGACAGAAGGCTACACGAATACCGACTACAAAAGCCGTTGGATACAATCGTCGCTTCGTAGTCAGCTACTTAATTATTTTTGAGACGGCAGCTGCATTGTCAGCATCTCATTTTAGTGGCGCCACTTTCATATATAAAAAAGCGCTTATTCTAAATCTATTTATAGACGAAACAAAATTAATAACAAAAACACTTTATTTGTTAATAGCTCTTCATTTGTAATAAATACATTTTGATGTCCTTTTTTTTGTTATGGCACTATGAAAATAAGTTTATGCGTTATGCGACGTCTTTTATCGATAACGGCTATCAAATATATACCAAATTAGAGTTCAAATGTCGTTGCATCGAGTTTTTTTCAAAATAATGGAATTTTTACCTGAAAAGTCAGATACAAAATTTAAAAATTAAATAATACTTCCAATATGTGAATAAATTTTAAAAATATGAAAGTCATTAACAATAGAAATACTTTTTGGAGTACTTTGAATTGATGCCTATATCGTTTATATGGGGCCTATATTCTAGGAGTTATTAAAAAAAATAAAAAATAAATAAAATAAAAGCCGAGAGAGAACGCAAAAAAATAAATAAATAAAAGTTACAAAATAATTTTTATTCTTAAAAGGTCTATTACATATTTTTCATTTTAACAATTTTGATATTCCACACCAGTTTGAAAATATTTGTAAACGCTTATTTATTTAAGATTTTTCACTGTGTTGGCAGCACTTATTTATTTGTTGTCGCCTATGAAAATGGAAATTAGTTTAATTTTAGTACAACCACAAAAGTAGCACGGACAACAACCTGCCGTTTAGCCGTTAACATAATCATTTCCTTATATACTCATGTATCCTATTTCTAACAGGTTGTAGTCGGTAGCCTGCTGTCGTGAATGTGTTTAATGCAATAGTCGATACGTTGTATGAAACAGTTAATGAATTAAAACGAACAAATATGTTTTTCTATAGAAAAAAATGTTATTTTATAAAAAAAAAATCTTCCATCAAAAATTATGTGTTTCTAATAAGAATAAATTTTTCTAACTTAAAATAAATTTTTCTATAAAAAAAGGTTTTTCTAAAGAAGTGACACTTCTAACAAATCTTTTACAGAAGAAATAAGGTTTTCTATAGAAAAAATAAAACCAAATCCTTAAAAAAAACATTTAAGTTTATTTAGATAAAAACAATTCATTTAACACACATTTTTCCGTCCAAAAGTGTTGTACAACAATTACTTTTTCAAAAATATATATGATCTATAATTTTTTTCCAATATAGAATACACAAAAGTAGCAAAAAATTTTGTCCTTGACATTTTTTAACATCATATTTAAAAAAAAAACACACAAAAGTCCGCCTTACATGCACATTCCTCGCCGTTTCAGCGACAACTGAATCAAATATAAAAAACAAAGAAATTAATAAGTACGACCCATTGTGCTTTTCTGTTTCATTCACTTATGTTATTGTGTAAATGAGCGAAATTGTTTTGTTCATGTCTGTGTTAAATCACACGTTATAGGTGGCTAAATCTGATCACCAGGGATGCCAGTTTTTTTTTCGAGCTTCATCGCCAAATGGCTTGTAGAATGTCGCCAAAATCGCTAAAATATCGCCAAAATATTAAAGAATGTAAATCAAGTAATAAAATATATTTTTATTTTTTTTATTACAAAAAGTTGTAGCAGTTTTTTCAGTTTAACATTCGAATGCCTTACCAAATATCGCCAAAATCGGGCAAATATCGCCAAAATATAAAATAATGTATCTTTTTTTTTGCTAATATTTTGTTTTAATTTTATTAGACACACATGTAAATACTTTGAACTCGCGTTTGTATACAATGTATACTATACATACCATTCTAACTAAACTCAATCACTTAAATAAAAGTTGCCAGACAGCTTTTTTAGACTCTAAGGAAATAAAGCGAAAAAAGTCAGAATGTTATGGAAAAATAAAAAAAAACATAGCCAAAAATGTCGCCATGGGTTTCAAATTTCGCCAATCGCAATATCAAAATTTTCATAGCTACAAACGATTTTTCAACGCCACGTTTAGCGAGAAATCGCCATATCTTACAGCCCTGCTGATCACTGCAACGAGAGAGAGAGAGACAGTACACCACTTGGAAATGTCTCATGCAGTACTTGAATTGTTTCTCAGGTTGTATGGCATGTGGCACCGTCTTGTTGAAACCACATCTTGGCCACATCAGTGTCAACAAATTTAGACGAATCCATAACGCCGAATTGGGTTTCCTAGATTGTCACTGACACTCTCACGCACTGAATCGATATTGATGTTTGAACGGCTGGTTTTTTGGACGACCAGTCTGTTTGGAGATTTTAATTGTATTTTCACACTGATATTGTTTTAATAAATACTGGCTTTAATGTTAAAACCAACTCTTGAAACCTGGTTTTACCATACAAAACGATTTGGTTAAAACCGACTTAAAACCGAATGCAACCTTGTTGTTTACCTGTTTTTGGCTGCGCTAAGTTGAGTGCTGCCAAGTTATATAAATGGAAACAGCTGCTATTGTTTATGTTAATTAGAATATATTCTGAGGCCTGAAATACGTTTTTCATATATAAACACTTGATTTCCAAGAAGTTCTTCACTTTTTAAAAATAGTTCCATAATTTTAAAGTATTAATTCTCAAAATGTAAAATCATTTTTATTTTAGAACGCATTGTAATGCTTTTTCTTTTTTCCTTCAAACAAAAACTTCTGTTGTACAGGTTGTCAATTAAGAGTTGTAAAAATATAGAACAACCACTCACATTTCTATTAGCGATTTAATATATTTTGAACAAATTTATTATACAGCCTGTATGTTAAAACCACAATTAGCTGTGAGAACGCAAAATCAGTTGTTCATGGTTCTAACGTTAAAACCAGGTTTTAAATTTCAGTGTGAAAATACCGCTGAGGAAGTTA
The DNA here is from genome assembly GCA_951800035.1 of Linnaemya tessellans. Lineage (NCBI taxonomy): Eukaryota > Metazoa > Arthropoda > Insecta > Diptera > Tachinidae > Linnaemya > Linnaemya tessellans. The sequence continues at coordinate 35,195,883 of OX637536.1, read as the reverse complement.
AACAACTGTTACTGAGAAATTTGAAAGCTGCGGCCGACAAGTTTTCATTATTTTGGAAATATTTTTCAATGATGAACGCTCACTTTACTAACCCTAAATTGTCGTCTGTATCCAAAAGATGTGAGTTTTTATTGCCATGGCTTGCATCATACTTTGCAGCCGGCTTATTTTCTCCCATTTACCCCTTCTCTGCCACTTTCCTTCTATACATTTAAAACAAACGTTACGAGACATCCACACCCACTAGAAAATACGTGAAACTGCAGAAACCTCATAACGTTAATGATGATCATCGTCATCTGCAAATTGTTTAAATATCAAATGGAAAGTATTATTTGGTTGAGTGGGTGTGTGTGTGTGTGTGTAACAATAAAATAGGGTCCCACAATAGGAAAAAACCAAACATTTGAGGCAACATTATTTCAATGAATCCCATATTTGAGGTTTCCCTACTTTTTTATTGTTGCGGAAGTAATCAGAATTTAATCGGAAATGTGCCCAACCACACTTATAATAGTGTGCACACAAACAGACACGCACACTTCTATACACCCAAAATGCATGCATTAATATGCTCTCATACACACACACAGATAAAATATAAATTGCTTTGGCATTATGTTATTGTTACACTTATTTCAATTGACATGGTTAATGTTTGCACGAGTGTAACCAGAATTACATAAAAATAAATGACGGACCATGAATGAAATGTGTGTGCAAGAGTTCATATGAAAATGTAAGTGCAGTGATGGAAAAGCAATGGTGAAGCTAAAGAGAAATAATTTGAATTAGAGTTTTGTCGGAAACAACTGTAGCACCCTGGGAACCCATACAACGGATGTGACACAAGTCGAATTGGAAGTGACCTGCTTCAGGCATCAACTGCTCGTCGGTTTAGTCAAACTACATATCAGTTGCATACCTGAATTGGAAAGCTGGGAACTTTTTATTTGCTGCTTTAGGTAATCGTCAATCCTTTAAAGCGCGGCGGTAAATAATATATGTAGCACTTGAACTTCTGAAAGTAAACACCAGAAACCACTGTTACGGTCCTATTCAGTGGTGTTCTTGAAAACAAACGAATAACATGATGACCTGAAGGAAGATCTAATCATAAATATTAATAAAAAGCCGGACCTAAGGCTGGGTAAGCACTGGATTGGCATGACTACTAAAACATAGTCCAAATAGTAAATGATCTTGTATAGATCGCATGAGCAGTCTGCGTAATATAATCGATCGAATGACATTTTACGTTTTTGTAAACGTTTTCAAAAAAGCTTTTGGCTCTCCTGCACTTTCAGCCAAAAACAGCACCGAAAAAATTATTGACGTTGGAAAATTATTTTAAAACAATAAAAACTGAAGCGCAATGGGGATTTTAATTAATATTAGCTGCGACAGAATAGCATCAATAGGGACAGTACCTCTGAATCAGTCAACTTCAAGCCTTGTTGACCATTATTAAAGTGAAACTTCTTTGCGAGCATGAGGGCAAAACTTTTACGGATAAAACGAAAATGTGGTGACAAACACAATACACATGAGCACTGATGATGAAAGGGTTGCGTCTTTCGAAAACAGCTGTTCTGCTCTGCTGTGTAAGTTGAATAATAAAAACTGACGTTGACTTGCCTTTGTGCCTTGGAATATTTATCATGTCTTTCTGAGATTTAAATTAAAAATTTCGAACAATTAGACTATAGAATCTTAATTCAGTTTAATGTGAAAATGTGGCACGTTTTTGTATGTTTAAGCCGTATGAGTAATACGAATCCATACAAGCAAATATTAATCATACGCAACCATACCGTCACAGAATTCAATTTCGTTTGGGAACAGAATTAATTCTGCATTTTGGTTAGTCAGAACGAACTCATTTTATTATTAGGCACGGAATTCGAATATAAAAATTGATTTCATTTTTTGAAAAAAAAAAATTTTTTAATTTTTGAAGTGAAATTTCTTTGCTCGCTTGAGGGTAAAATTGTTATGGATGAAACGCAACACGAAAATGTGGGACGTTTTTGTAGAAGAGGAGGGAGAAAGCAATTGCGAACGATTGAGAGAGAGAAAGAGAGAGAGGAAAGGCGAACGCAGCATGAAGTGCATAGCCATGGAGCGAGAGTAGAAAGCAAGGGAGTGAGAAAGATTCATAGAGAAAGGGAGATCGAGAAAATATACACGTTATTGGTGATGTATTCGATTAGTAGTCAAATGGTAGAACTTTCGATGGCAATTCTGGCGCCTAACGTCTTGTACTACAGCACATGCAGATCCTTTTTATTTATTTACATTATCATTAGAATGCATGCAGTGCCTTAACAGGGAGTTAAATTTATTATTTATTTATTTGATGAAATACTTTCCCAAGTAAATTTGCAATGTATTTGGTGCACAGATGCCGACGGGGGGACTTATATCATATGTCGGCGGTATTATTAATCGGTATGTTCTTCCGTTACTCTGACTGACTGTACACGGCCTATGCCTATACATTGGAAGTACCAACGTAGTTACCACGGAAATTCATCAGATGAACTGTAAATCTATACAGTTACTTGAGGCGTTGAAATTAACTAGTGCGAGTGAGACGCAAAACTCTCGAAAGAGAGTAAACGATCAGTTTGGTCTGGCTGCACTTAAAAACTAATTGTTAACGAGGCTTGATGTTGGCTGACTCAGAGCTGCTTAGCGACTTAAATTAAATTTAAGCGAGGGAGAAAGATTTAAATTTATAAATAAACATTTTGTGATAAAGCTGTCCATCGTCCAATACAATAAGCGCTGTTCAGGCTAAATAACTTATTTGTTATCTTTTTTACAATTTTTTATTTTTTGTACAATTTTTTATATTAATTTGTTTGAAGCTTAGGAAGTTCCATATTTTCAAATAACATGTGGCATTTCAATTTGCCACTCATTATTTAAGAATTTAATATAAAATTTTTCATAAAATAAAAATATTTTATAAATTCTCTTTTCTAAATTTAAATTAAAAAAAAAATTAATGTAATAAATATTTTATTAAAAAATAAAATTTATTATATCTATAAATATTCGATACATAATTTAATTATAATTAATTAATTATAGTTGATTAATATAATTAAAATTAATTCCTTTTTCCGTTCCACAAAGTCTCTGAAATCTAAAGCTTTAGATTTAAAACTTAGTTTGCCAAAGAAGTTTCACTTCTGACACGAGTACTTTAGACGTACGCAATATTTTTTCTTATACAAGGAGTAGGTAAGTGTCCTATTTTTGATATTGTCTTGACGTGACGTTGACAAATAGTTACCGAATAAAGGAGAATATGTTTAAGAGTATTATGGATATTTGCAAACGTTATGTTGACCTATTTCAACTGCTGTTTTCCATTGTAGTGCTTGAAATGTTAAATTTTCCTGCTGTTAATTCAATTATGAATTTCTGTATATGATGGCTTTTGTGAATATTTCAATCTGTACGAATGACTGTTTTCTCGATTTTTTTTTTTTGCTTCCTTAAATACTTTTAAATATTTTCTTTTATGTTAATAATTTTCTCATATATTCTACGTGAAATTTACTCGTATGCTGTTAGTGCTTCAAGAATGTTGTTTTCTTTTTTTTTCGAAACAATTTTATTAAATATTATATTTGCTTAAGTGTATGGACGTGTATTATTGTTTAACAATGTATTGGTTTAACGTGCTACATTCAGCCTATTTCAGGATATTGTCCCTAAAATTAAGCTATTGTATTATATTCTTTAATGCTTCACCGCTATTATTGATGCCACTTTTGTTGCTCTCATGCTATGGAATATGTTTTACAGGGACATATTGAAAATATTGTGCTAAAGTCACTTGTTTGTAGTTTAACTAAAAAAAATAACAGAAAGTTATTTAAAATATACATATAAAATACTTCAGTAATAATTTTTTAAGCTTGAGGAGTTTTAATATATAAAATTTAAATATGTATTTATTATGTATTTATATTTTCAATTTTTCAAAATTTGAATATAAAACTGATTAATTTTATTATTAAGATAAGAATTTGTATTGGGACTCAAGTTCAAATCTGCAATCAGCAAACTATTTTTTTATGGATTTTTATTAAATTCAAGTTATTTTTATTAAGAGCGGAATATTAAAATATTTTATAGTTATAATAATATATAAAATACTTTTTTTTTGTATGACTTTTAAATTGCCTTCTGAGTTACATGTAAATATGGAGGAGAATGAGACTACGGTACACATTCTGTGTCGAATGTATAATTTTGCACACATACACATTCTGTGTCAATGTGTTGTTTTGCGAGGCAGTGGGAGACATATTTTTCATTCTGAGCTTCTGGTATCGGCTGGCATCAAAGGGATGCCTCCTAATTCCGTGCTGTCCATCATTAGTTAAAAAGGTGATGTATGGCACAAACGATTCATATGTTGACTTGGGGCCAAATTACCGCAGCGAAATTTCGCTTCATTTTAAATAAAAATTTCAATATTTTAGAAATTATTTATGAGCAAATCTTCCTTCCTACCATAAAAGTGGTGACATTGTGGCTTGAATTGCAATTGAAACACGAAAATTGAGAGAAGAAATAAAAAATATTATAAAAAAAATTACTAATCGTTGATAATAGAAAACTATTATCATATTCAACTAAGAATCATAATAAGGGGCTGTTCACATATTACGTAACGCGTTTTTTGACGATTTATTTTAACGAATGATATGGCTACAAATTTGGGCATACTTTTAGGAGCAACAAATGTATTTGTTCCTTTCTTCTTTTGTTTGAATCTTTTGTTACGATCTTTGAGTGAATATGTTTCTCTGAATTGATTAAAGGCACGTTCACACTTATCAAATATTTGCCCAAAAAAGCGTAACCAATAAACACTAATAAAAAACTTTTTAATTCAAAAATATATTTATTGAGTTAAATAGTCTCCAATAATATTGGATTCATGACACTGTCTATTAGTTTTGTATGAAATTGTTTTACCAAATAAACACGTATCTGAACAAAAATATTTTTCATTAGTATTTAGTGGTTACGCTTTTCGGGGCAAATATTTGATAAGTGCAAACGAACATATTTAAAGACCCTCTCCCTCCCCATCGTAACAAATCATAACAAAAATAGATAAACTAAATGTAAACATTCTTTTATTTTATTGAATAAAATCCGTCTACATTTATGGCCAACAACTGTTTTGAAAACTGATTATTCCTTCTTTTAGTCTGTCAAGTAATTTAAAAAAAAGTGATTGCTTTACTTTAATCCAGTTATAAACAATTTCGAATAATTACTTTCAATTAAAATTTCTTCAAGCTAGTGGTACACTTTCAGGTGCTTCTAGGCATTCATTTGCTAACAAACAACCCAAACTTGCAGTTGTTTTAACCCATATACGGCCGCCGTGCCAATTTGGGAACACTTACTTATCTAGGGTGTATAGAAAAATTTTTGACATATATCGAAAAAATTATGCATTAACAAGTACTAGGAAGACCTATGGATATAAAAAATATAGAACGAATAAAATTGATTCACTTTTAGTGCCATTATAATCTAATTAATTTGGACAATAATACAGGTGCGGAGGTAGGTTTGAGTTATCAACAATTAAATTTTCTGTATAAAGTATAAATTCGTAAATTCTTTTATTTTACCGAATTTGATATATACTGAATCACATACAATTATTTTTAGTTTGATATTTTATATATATCTGATTTTATAACCTATAAAATAGTGCTGTGCCAATTTGGGTACAATGGCTACAAGTATAACATTAAAGTATACGCAAACACACGTACGACTCGAAAACGTCACTTGATGTTTTTTATGCTGACTATGTAGTCTAAGTTGTTAAAACGGTGGCAGCACTTTATAGTGGAACAAAGTTATCTATGTATGTGCATAAACAGGGGAATCCCCAAGTAAGGTGTATGTGCATATGTATATAACTTTTCTTGAACTTGTAACATTAGTTGAACTAATATATCACAGCTTTTAACACGCGGAGTAACTCTACTAAGATGAACCGACATTTTAGCTCCAGTAATCGCTTTCGAGGTTTAGAAGAAGCTGTTAACACGATTATAGAGGATACCAACGATGGCTTTGAGTATGATTTGACCATACTTCCACCAGAGCCTAGTGTTGTTACTGATGAAGAAGAGGGGTTCGATGACAATATAGACTTGTCAGTCTTGCCAAATGATGTTCCTGGAGAAGTCGAAGTTTTTGTTCGCAATATTGGCACTGTTTTGGATACTGAAGACTTTAGTGATGATGAGCCATTGTCTGCTAAAAGGGCTAGGATTAGAACCAATACGCCACGGCGTGAAGAACATGATATTTCATCAGCATTTAAAATTCCATCTTGGCGGAAATCAGCTCCGAATTATTCGAAGATTTATGCGAAAACTGACGATCGGTTGCTAAGTGAAAACCGTATGAAGGACACAGTAAAAGAGTTGACACCAGTTCAAATATTTGAAATGTTTTTCGACGAAGAAGTTTTTGAAATGATCGCTAATCTTAGCCAGTTATACGCGAGTCAAAATAATCGACATAACTTTACGGTCACCGTTGCAGAGCTAAAGAATTTTTTTGGTATACTCATTCTTTCTGGATACAACAAATTGCCAAGGGAAAGCATGTATTGGTCTTATGATGAAGATATAGGAGTAGAAGTTGTGTCAAATTCTATGTCCAGGAATAGGTTTAAAGAAATTAAGAGAAATTTGCACCTTGTTGATAATAACGAAGCTTCAAATACCACTGACAAAATGTTCAAGTTGCGCAAACTTTCAGATATTCTTATCAAAAAGTTCAACCAATTTGGTATTTTCCACGAAAATATTTGTATCGATGAGTCAATGGTAAAATATTATGGCCGTCACTCAGCAAAGCAGTTTATTAGAGGCAAACCAGTTCGGTTTGGATATAAAAACTGGGTTGCAGCAAGTTCTTCTGGATACTGCTACAATTTTGATATTTACTGCGGCAGGTCAGCTAATTCTGTTTCTGAGCCATTGGGTAGTAGAGTTGTCAAAATGCTACTCGATAAATTATCAACAAATCCTGCAAATCACAAAGTCTATTTTGATAATTTTTTTACAAGTTGTGATCTGCTAAATGATTTACGTAATTCAGGTTACCGTGCTACAGGAACAATAAGAGATAACCGTACTAAGAAATGCCCCTTGCCAAATGTAAAGGAGATGATGAAAAAGCCAAGAGCAGAGTATGACTATAGGTTTGATAAAAATAACGAAATATTATTGGTCCGCTGGAAGGACAACAGTATTTGCACAATGGCTACAAATCATGATTCTTATGAGCCGGCAGGATTTGTTAAAAGGTGGTGTTCACAAAAAAAGCAAAAAACGGATATGCAGATTCCATACTTGTTTCAAAATTACAACAAGGGTATGGGCGGAGTTGATGAAATGGATCAATCCATATCATTATACAGAATTGGCATTCATGGCAAAAAATGGTGGTGGGGTTTATTTACCTACATGATAGATATGGCTATGTCAAATGCTTGGCGCTTGCATGTATGCAGCAAAGAAAACAGCATGGACCAGTTACTATTTCGACGAACAATAGCGAGATTTTACCTAAAGCAATCACCAAAAAAACGCACTACTGCTCGTCCTTCGTCATCAAATATTGAAGGCTTACAGCTAGACGGCGTCGATCACGTTCCAGAAAAGCTTCAAAATCGTGTACGTTGTGTCATCTGCCACAACAGAAGCCGTTGGGGATGCAAAAAATGCAAGAAAACACTTTGTATTGACAAAGGATGCTTTTCGAAATTTCACTCATAAGTGGCCGCTGTGCCAATTTGGGTACACCCCTTTTATGCCCTGAAAATAAAATTATTTCAACTTTTTTTTTGTTATCCTGTTTTTTTGTACTGCTAATTTTATATTAATAAAGAATTATTCAAAGTTTTCCTTGTGGTTTTGGTTTGGCTTTAAATGGGTTAATTTCTTTTGTGTCTAAACTTTTAGTAGTTTTTATTCGTTTTTTATTTTTACTTTTCAAATCACCTACACAAAATATTTGGTTTCTTTCTTGTCCTCATTCATTATTGTGTGATGTTTAAATAGTGTACACATACATTTTTTATCTTAAGCAGCTTAAAATAAATACGTATGCCGCTTCAGGAATGTCTGTCCTCATGGGAAATGTACCCTGACATACAGATGCACATCGTGTTTTCCTCTGCGAGTGGTGTTTGCATTAAGTTAGACGACTTGCATTTTTCTTGTTTTTGTTAATATTCTTGTTGAGGTCAGTTTTTGTTGTCTCCTATTTTTTTCCTCATATATAAATATTTTTTTTTTGTTTGTTTCCATTTTACTTTTTGAGAAGCTTGGCTTCTGACATTAACATGTTTTTGTGGGTGGATAAATCTGTTTTTGGTTGTGTGTTAGTGTTATAGATTTTATTTTACTTTAAGTAGATATATTTATGTTATTGTAAGTGTTTTTGTTTTTGTTTTCGTTTTTGTTTTTTTGTTTGCTTTAAATATGTATCCGTATGTCCTTTGCAAACAATTTTAAGGACTTATGGTTTTTGCGTCTGTATTTCTTGCAGTATGTAAAGTTTTTTCCTTTAAGTTTTCATACAAAAATAATGTTTTTTTTTTAACTTTAAGTGTCATAATATAGTTTTAATGCAATAAGTAAAGTATGGCCATAGAATATGGACCAATAATGGCAAATAAATGAGCCAGATGTGTTTTCAACGTAAAAACGAGGGAGATGTTTGCTTAAGCAAATTAAAGTATCAAAATGCTGGAATGAGATGTTCCAACAAAATTTTAAAATATTTGCCTGTTTTTAGCCCACACGGGAGGCCGCCTTTAGGGTCAATTGTTTTCTAATGTTTTTTTAAGCATGATTCTAACATCTCTTACTTTATAAAGAACAGTATTTTTAGTATTAATGAAAGAAAGATTTTGTAAAATTTTACTGGAAATTAATTATCAGAAAATTATGCTGTATTACGCTACGCAAAATCCTGAGCATCTTTTTTATTTTTTAAATATTTTTTATTAAAGCAATAATTCTCTATGCTATGAAATCTCTTCAACATAACAATTCGTTTCAAAACTAAAATTCCCAGATTTAGAAATAAATGTTTTTTGACGTGTGTTTTGATTTGAAATAAATAGTGGCATTCACTTGTTACACTGCAAGCATTAAGCTTGAATACTCTCGAGATCACTTTTCTAAAATGTTTAAACAGGATATGTATTCTTAGAAATAAAATTGCTGGAAAAACATAAACAAATCATGGATTCTCGTGAAATAGAAACAATTACGAAATATGACAATACGACTGCAACAACAACAACAACAACGCACACCCGTTAGGGAAACCTTTGATGTACGCATGTTGTAGTAGAGCTTTGCCACTTATTGTGTGAACAAAAAAGAATGGCAATATTCCCTGTAGGAAGTGAAACACATTTTTAAGTAACTTAAAACTGTTTTTTAAATAAGCACAACTAGTGTATAAAGTGACTTTTTCCTTGTAGTCGACTCATTATATTAACATATTCATGTCATAGGCGATAGTCAATTGGCCATCTCTGCATGACTTTTTAATTGATTACTAATTACTTATTTCTCAACCAATTTGTAGTCACTTTAATTTAAGTTATTTAAAACACTTTTTTATTAATTCATTTATAAATAGTTAAGTTTCAATAAATTTTTTATTAAAAAATAATAAAAAAAGATATCTTTTTACAACGTTGATACTGATTTTAAATAAAAATTCAAGCACATTTCATGACTTAAAATGAAAGTTAAAATCAAATTATTTAGGTTTTTTTTTTGTTTGGTTGACAGCTGCATTAGGTTTAAATCAATTTGTAGTCGGTTGCAAAATAGTTAACGTATAATTAGTGTTTTTATAAACCGATTATTTTATTTCGTAAAGGGTTGTGATACACACATATACACATACAAATACATCCATAAATACTTATTTATGTATAGACACTTCTCTATGGATATAAAAAGAATCCTTGTCGTTTTGATTATTATTATTATTATTGTTATCCTGTTAAACACAACAAACGTTTTTCCCCGCTTTCGGTGCTGCTGTAACTTTTCTAGAAATCCGCCACTACACGAACATGCAGACAAAAATAAAGGAAAAACACTTTGCCACCTTTAGCATCCAAAAGTACAAGTATGTGGCAGCAATAACAGCCGTGTAAGCGAAGCGAAAGAGAAGCAAAAATAAAAAAATAAAGAAAGTAACATGTTTGCAACAAACAAGTTTAATGTTATTGTTGATTATCTTATCTCGTACATTACAGTAAGTTGACATCCGTTGACATGTTTTACATCCTTCATACGAGTATTAAAAAAGTGAGATGTTGTGAAAATATTCGTCATGTTATTTTTGATGAAGTGAAGGGAGAGCATAATCATGCGGGGTAAAAGTCGCGCCCATCACGATACAAGCTTGCAGTTGCTTGAGTAATAATGCGGGGAGAAAAAAAAAGGTTTTTACACAGTGTAACATTTTAAATTTTAAAAAGTTCTTTGGCTAACAAAACAATAGAACTTCCATTTAAATATCCTTGAGGCAAGAATAACATGAGTTCTACATATTTATTGTTGGTTTCTCAATATTATTTTAGTAATAGTTTTTATTTTTTTAAATATTAATATTTTGCAATATTTCTCCATTAAAGCTTATATTTTCTTTAGAAAGAAAATATAAGATAAGCTATATTTTCTTGAAGAAGCCATCCAAAGGAGTATCAAATTATATGTGAATAAATAAAAGTAAATTTTTTAAAAATTTGAAGGCTACAAGCCGAAATTTGCTAAGGATTCTTGAATATTTGAGAAAAAAAAGTTCGCTTCTTTCTGCGTCTGATTGCTCGCCCTACAATTTCAGCCTAATGAATTTATTCACAATGATGTTGGCAAGTGTAACAGAGAAATTTTAATGAAGACACAGCAAAGTAACCGAAGTTGGCATACAAACAACACACGAAGATGAAAATTGTGCAACATTATTACCATCACAACAACAAGTATGCAAAGGAATAAGTAGCGTCATTACACTCAACCCAATGATGATGAAATGTTCAGAGTCAGTAACTGAAGAAATTAAATGAAATCTGATCTGAAGCTTTTTTCTGGCAAATTTTTTGTTTTCTTATAAATATGTTGTACGAGTATTTGCAGCTTTAGTTAAAAAAAAACGAGTTGGTTGCTGTGTTACTCCATTATAATTCTTTTTAAAAAAAAAAATAGACGAAAACATAAAAAATTTCGTATAAAAATCACGCAAAGTTGTGGAAAGTTTCTGGTTTTAAGATAACGCTCTACAACATTCTTAACAATGTTTTGTGGTGGCATTTCAGCGTTTTATTATATAACAAGTAAAACTGCTTCCATAAGTTTTAATAGTCTAATGGTTGAAACTATGAATGTGTGCATGCACAACTTTTACCACTGAGAGAAATTATTAATAATGAAATTGGTTTTTTTTATGTAAACAAACAATTATGGGATTCGAGTGGCAGCGAGAGTTGGCCTTGTTAGTAATAAATCTTTTAAATTTTATATAACACAAAAAACGAGAAACTTACTAAAACCTCAGTTTTTTTATATTTTTTATTTTGGACCAGCACTCAGGGGATGGCCTCGACATATGCAGTGCATTGCGGCGGAACTATAAAGGAGGGGGATAGTATTGAGGGAATAGATGAAGAATGATGAAGATAGAGATAATTTTGTTTAGCTATTTGAACCTTGTTAATTCGCCGGCTAATATTTTGTTATAGGGCTGACCTAGGAGGATTCCGTTCCTCTGCTCTTTAGTATATGGTAATGTCATTCGTTACTTTTATAAAACTCTGAAGGAACGGACCTCCTACTGCCCGTCCGTCTGCCTCATCAAACCGTCCTATATTCCTTAAGAGGGATCAAGTTCTATGTTCGCCCGGCTGTCTCAGTCTAGCAGGAAACTAGAAGCCAGTGGCGCTGCTCTTCCATTAGTCAGGGCACTGATACAGAAGAAGTAGCACTCTTTATATCTATTCATCATTGCAGTCGTCTTTGAGTCCCAAAATTCCAGTGTCCTGTTAGAACAGTCACTTAAGCTGGATTTAGCCATTGTTTCGGAACAAAAAATTTTTTCCGAAAAAAAATTTTGTATATGTAGTTTGACGTCTCTCTTTTTGAGAGAGAGGGAGAGAGAGAGCGAAAGAGACTTAACTTTTTTCGGAACATGAATTGGTTTAATTTTCATTTTTGTTCTGAAACATTTTAACTGTGATGCCAGCTACTTTAAATTTTTAGGTAAAGTTGAACTGAGATGCCACATCATTTTATATATTCTTCTATATTATTTTTTAATTTACAATTTGTTTATTACACAATAAAATATATGAGTGTGAGGCCAAAAAAACAAGCAAATTGCAATCATCTGCTACTGTATAAATATAAATATCTCATATGGTACCCTTGTTTTTCCAGAACAATTGTTCGAAGTGGGTGAATCGTTTCAGAACAAATTCTCAAAAAACTAAAATTGTTTCTGAAAAAATTTTTTGTTGCGAAACAGTGGCTGAATCCAGCTTTATTTACGCAACTGATTCTTGTTGATACAGATTAGGTCACGTTTTCGGCGTAGGACCATGCCACACTCTCTCACCTTTGCTGGGAAAGGTGCCACGAATCTGAAATGTGCAACGCCATAGGTTGCAAGATATTAAATAAATTCATACTCCAAACTGTTTGTGACGAATAGTGTCTTAAAGACACTATTATTCCCGACATCGCAAAAAGATGTTTGACTACCAATTTTTGCTTGAGCAGGAATGACTAGACGGACGGCTAGTCAGTGTACAATGGACAGAGAAATATTTTAAATAAAAAATAGTTACTAGACATGAGTGTATAAGTGGTAATTAAAAAAAAAAATTAAAAAAAGAAATTCTATATCCTGACGTGCAGTGTAATCCAGGCAACAGGATGTGATGTTTTTCTTTCTTTCATTACTGCGTTATCCTGGCCAAAAGTGTAACTGAATTTTATAGCATTATAATAAATTTTATACTCATGCTGCATCTTATATCTATTAAGTTGACTTATATTGAAAAATAATATATTCCACCTTTTTCTTGTTACATCATTGACTTACTTGGATTACATTGTTATCGCAACGTTTTGTATTCATCATCTTCTTTTTCTCCACTTGACAATCACCTGAACATATTCCTTCATAAAGTTATCACGAAAAAATTGTTTTTCAAACGACTAACGACATTTTTATTAAAATAATAACATCGTTATTACTTCGCTTTCCCCCTTTTACTCTCCCTCTCCCTCTCGCTTATTTCGTCATATCTACCACTTTTCACTATATCCGGATAAAGACTAAATAAGAATGAGCGCTTATATAAAAAGGATAAAAACAAAAACGTATCCATGACGTGTGTATGTGTATGTGTGCATACCCAGAGAACAATTTTTGTCGATAAGTGTGGGGTCAAATATAAATCTTTATGAGACAGACAATTGATCCAGTTTTCCAGAATCTCCACGGACGATTTGTAGAATAGTTGCTGGCCTTTTCATGCTACGCACAATTGCGGAATATTCTTTAACACATTTATTTTTTTTTAAATTGAGCAGGTTTTAAGATTTCTTTCATAAATCATTGCTTAAATTTTTTTTCCTTAAACCGGACCTCAGGAACTCGAATGCAATGCGCTGTGAAAGGAGAGGATATTGTTGAATGGATTTATGAAGAAAGACGAGATTATGGAAAAATGTTCTGCAGAATTTTTACTATCGCACCTGGAGACTTATTCTGAATTGCGATGCGAATGAAAAACTGAACGCATTTGTATACTATTAACATTGAAATGCGAAAGCAATTCCTTTCGCATCGCAATTCAGAATAACTTCCCGGGCTCTTCTACGTGCTTCCATTGCCTTATGTGGGAATGAATAAGAGGTAAATGTTTTCAAGTTCTTACCCAAAAGTGCAGGTTAAATTTCAAGCTTCTGTAGCCGCTACAAAACTCATGTTAATAGAAAAAGGGCGAGAGTAGGGGCTACCTCTAACTATCATTTACACAAAACGGATTAAAGATTCGTACACGATCGGATGGATTACTGCACGACATGACCCACAACTTTCATCAATTCTTTCACCTGACGGATCATAATACCGATAATCGTACGATGCAACAACGAAATTTCTACTCACGGTACAGAAATCAAAATTTGCTAGGGAGATCGATGTTAAAACAGAAGAAATTCCAAGATTATGTATGCCAACACTTTGGAAGTTGGTTAATGTAATAACAGGACCTACAGAATTAAGGAATCTCTCATGCATGACTATTATTGATAATAAAGTTTAAATTTAAGAATGCAATAAAAGAAAAACGCTTTGAAACTTTGCCAAATTGATTTTGTTGTTGTTGTGAAGTACTTAAGGAATAAAAATTGTTCAATATTTACGCTAATTTTGCATATAATATCGTAAGTCAACGACCACTAAGGGGAGCGGGGTCCAAAAATAGACTATATCATATTCTCCACAGACGAACGTATGGGTATTGCTAGATCGTCTTAGACTTCATCACTGATCAAGAATATATATTTTTTATAGGGTCCAATTATTTTTGAAGGGTATTAAAACTGTATTTTGTCGCGATCGCTCTGACAAGGCCCGTGGGGGGAGACATTTCACATTTGCCATAAAACTCTAAATACGTTTCGGATAATTAAATGTAAAATGTATTTAATATATTTTTTATAGGGTTATTTAAGTGGCAAAGGGAGAGGACGGTGTAGGGCAGAGGAGTACCAGGTTACGTCTCAGCTTCGTCATTAAAGCTTAAAAAATTTTATTTTTAACGAATGTAGACTTAAGTAAACCGATTCATTAAATGTTTAAACTATTTTTGCATCTAACAGAGCTCACTAAAGCGCTCGGGGTCCAAAAATAATTATATTTTGTATTAAATTGAATTAAGACTCTATAGGCTAATTGTTCGAAATTTTAATTTAAATCTCAGAAAGACATGATAAATATTCGAACAAACACAATACACATGAGCACTGATGATGAAAGGGTTGCGTCTTTCGAAAACAGCTGTTCTGCTCTGCTGTGTAAGTTGAATAATAAAAACTGATGTTGACTTTCCTTTGTGCCTTGGAATATTTATCATGTCTTTCTGAGATTTAAATTAAAATTTCGAACAATTAGCCTATAGAATCTTAATGCAATTTAATATAGCAATATAAAATGTTCGTTAAAATTCTTACTACATATAAATATTTTTTGATTTTATGTTTAAAGCGATGGACCTTCTCTGACATAAAAATATATCATGTGCTTAACAAGATTACAAAAAAAAAATTTAAAAATTATATTGTGTTTTAGAGATTGGCTTAGTTCTTCTTAGGGTAACTTCTTTTTTCCCTCTTGCCCGCTTTAGCCCATTTCCGAACTTAACCTGTGCTATCCTTCAAGAGATATTTGTACCAAATTTCAAGGGTCTGGCTCTTTTCGTTTGAACTGAATCTAGATTTCCACAGACGGACGGACGTGCTCAGATCGTCTTAGATTTCATCACTGATCAAGAATATATATACTTTATGGGCCTCCAATTATTTTTTGGAGGGTGTAAAAAAATCTCTATCTTCTCAATGCTATCCTTTCTTTCCTAGTTTTGGTGCAATACATCCCTTCAGTGCTGATCCTACCAAAGAAAACATATTTTTATAGGCCATCGACTTTTTTTTTTATGTTGTACCAGCACTCAGGGGATGACCCCTATATATGCAATGCATTGCGCTGGAACTGAAAACGAGGGGATAGTATTGAGGGGACAGATTAGGAAAGATAAGAAATTAGACAGTTTTTTTTTGTAGCTATTTCAACCTTTTTTTTACATCGCCGGCTTATTTTTGCCACAGGACCGATGAAGGTGGGTGCTGTTACTCTCCTTTTTTTTTAGTACATGATAGTGTCAGTCGCTGCCAATTATGTTCAGTGAACAGTGACTATGCCTTCATCATTGAAACAGGCTGGCAACAACTAACACAACCACGCACTAATGCTGATGGGAAGAATTCAACACAATATTTCATGACTCGAACTCAGGACCCTCCGCTCGAACTCAGGACCCTCCGCTTCATAGTCTCGTATTCTACTTCTTCAGCCAACAGCACCCAATTGTAATTCGTTCGGATTGGTGTAACTTGTTAGCCCTCTTTTCTATCTTACCTAACCTATGCAAAAGATTAGAAATAGCGCTGTCAAAGGGTAACTTTTTATAATGCTCAGTTTCCGATCATCACGACTGCTGGGTATGCATACATTTAAAAAAAAAAAAACACTCATGCGTACAAACATTTTCTGCTCATACATAACAGTTAATACACAATATTTGTAGATTAAATCTGATAAAAGATTGTTTTGGAAATATAAATTCATCTAGATTTTTCGTCAGTGCCCTTGGTAAATGAATAACATGTTGAAAGAGCATCACAAACGGAAATTAAAAAACATTTAAATTAATTAAAGTTTATCAAGGATATTGTGTAATACGACATGATGTGTAATCGACTTCGTAATGGGACCGATACCAAAATAAAAGAAATATTTAAAAGAAATAAAACTCTAAGAAAATGAAGGGAATAAAATTGTATCCGCCCCCCACATGAATGTAGATTGTTAATAATCTCCAAAGAGAAGGGCTTGGAAATTATTGCTTGAAAATTAAACGTATAATAAATGAGGAATTAATTTCACTTTGACAATTCACCTGACAATTGGGATACGTCTTACTAGCTGCCTGTGAACTACAGAAAGAACAATAAGAACACGATTGATGTGAAAATTTAGAATTCATATTCAGCGATTAATATTTACCGACAAGTACGAAAAAAGTGTATTGCAGCACTCTACTTCAGCGAAGTAAAATAATAAATAAAATGTTAATAATTTGTTCAATTACAATTCCTCAGCAAAAGCATTTCCCAAGTGGCGGGTCAAATAACGAGCAGCCAATAGAGGGCTAAAAATAAATACCTGTGCACTCAATGCAGTATTATTCCGTACAATGGATGATTTTTTAAGAGTTTCCAGATTAGAATTAAAAACAGGTAAAACCTTATATTCGACAAGCTCGAATCTTAAATGCACTTCAAAAATTTTGTAAATAAAAATTCTATTTTTATTGTTATTGAAATTTACATTTTTATCGTATTTGGCTTAAGTAAACAAGAAAAAATTTAGTTTTAATACGGCCGTTTCCAATGTGCACTAACTCAGTTCAAATATTGTTTGTAATGCTTTTTGGTAATTAGTGAATTGAGGGTGCTGTTGGTTGAAGTAGTTAACGCGATACTAAGAAACAGAAGTTCGACTGCCGACTGTGTGTGAATTTTTCTGATCAGCATGAGTGCATCCGTTAATTGTTGCTGACTTGTGTCAGTGGTGAAGTCATAGCACTAGCACCGATTCACACTATCACGCATTAAAAGAGCAAAGTAACAGCACGCACTTTCGCCGCGACTCTATCAAAAAATTAGCCGGGGAAGTGAAAGGTTCAAATAGCAGCAACAAAATTTCTAACTTCTTATCGTTGTTCATGTGTCTTCTAAAAACTATGCCCTACTTTCTATAAGATGGCTAGTCTGTCACTTTAAATTTGAGCCGCCAGTTATTTTAAATCTGGCAACACTTATGACATTCCATTCTGTCACAAAATTCTGTGTATTATCTCCGCTAAACGAAATGAATCGATTTACGGTTGAACAGCGTTGGAATTTACTGGAAATTTATTGAAATTTATTTTCAAAACAAAGACAATTGGTCGGAAATTTCACGAAAATGTCGTACAACATTTGGTCGCAGAGAAGGACCAATAGTGCCCAGATTATTGCTAAGCTTCACGAAACTGGTTGCACTGTAGATGCGCCAAGACGTGAGCGAGTGTTCGTGCAGTGCGTGCACCCGAAAATATCGAAGGTTTGGCTCAAGAATTGAACATTTCACACATCAGTTGAAGTCGGCGTCTTGCAAAGTTCAGTCGGTTCAAGAGTTGAAGCCGCATGACCATCCGCCTCTAACCGTAACAATTGTACTTCACAAAAAAAAATTAATTTGGAAAATTTTCAAATCGTTGTTCATTTAGTTCCGGTGCGATGCCCAGCATATGCAGGAATCATTCCCTGAGTGCTTCCACTAACGAAAGTGCAGTAGTGTAAATTTATCGAAGATGCTTCTTTAGAAAAAAAGCCTATTCTGGTATTTAACACTTGGAAATTTTCACTATATTATTCATCAGGATAATATTTGACATCAAAAATGTACGCACATACGTGAATCGTATACTAAATCCACTACAGCCGACTGAAGCCTTCTTATGTTTTTATTTTTTCTGATGTCTTTTATGAAAACCAATTCTTCCATCCGTCTAGGCTTTCACAAAAACGTGGCAACAGCAAAAAAAAAATCGCAAAGTATTTTATCAGCGAGTGTGTAAAAAAGCAGGAGAAATAAAACAAACAGACTTGGTTCATTTAAAATATTCGTAATAAAAAACACTGCAATGAATGAAATGGCGCTGTTTCTTTTAATGAAAAAAAAGAGGACTTAAAAAGGATATTGCTAAAGACATAAAATTGTTTATTTGTATGACTGGAACCCATGGACTTATTTGGGTATTTGTAGCCGTATATAATATGCAAGTGTGTGTAGGTAGTTGTGTATGTGCACACGCACATATGGATACATAAGTAAATATGTGTGTGTTCGTATATGTGTTTCATACGCTTGCTTTCATTTACTTAGGAATGCTTCCATATCTGCAATTTGTTTCTTTTTTTGGTGTTGCCCTCTTTAATATTTTCGTGTTGCATGTGTCAATATAATTTTGACGAGGCTGTAAATGCAGAATGAAAAGGAGGCTCGTCAACATGATTGACTGAAGCCAAATAGATGCAAAAGAAATAAAATAAATGAATTCAATAGAACAAAAGTGGTTGCCAGCAATATGTTACGAAAAGGGCTTAGTTACCATCAACTATAATTATTATTATATTTTTATATACAAACACTTAATAAAATTGAATTCTTTAAGAAAACAATTAAATTGCTACATTCTGCTGTGCCGAATCTTATATACACTTCACAGACATTCGTCTGAAGTATTGCCGTACATTTATTAATTTATTTATTTATCTTTTTGATTTTTATACTCTCGAAAAAAGAATTGGAGGATATATTCAGCGAAATACCCCTCTAAGACCCCATAAGGTATATACTCGTATATTCTTTATCAATGATGAAATCTAAGATGATCTAGCCACGTTCGTCCATCCATCCGTCTGCCTGTAGGAAACACTGTACAGTCCAAACGAAAAGAGCCAAACCCTTGAAACTTTTCAGTTCCGGCGCAATGCATTGCATATATAGGGGTCATCCCCTGAGTGCTGGTCCAAGATAACAAAAAAAAAAAAAACTTGGTATAGATAAATTTTGAAGGATAGCACAGATCAAGTTCGCAATTGGCCTTAATCGGGGCAGAGGGAAAAAAAATCCCTTCAGAAGAACTAAACCAACCCTTTTAAAAAAAACCACATAATTTTCAAAGTTCTTTTGTCAACTTGTTAAGCAAATGATATATTTTTATGTCCAAGAAGGCCCAAAGCATTGAACTTGGAGGCAGAAAATAAAAAAAAAATTACCACTCCCTCTTTGGTGGGCGTTGACGTAACATATTACATGGAAAAAATTGTGTGAATAATTAACGAATTGTATTCCTTAAGCCAGCATTCTTTAAAAATGAACCTTTTAAGCTTTTACGACGAAGCTGAGATATTCTCCGATGCTCCTCTGCCCTAAACCCAACACGTTAATTTTGCAAGATTTATTGATGATATGGCGGGCTCAAAGCTGCACCGAACGAAGTCATGAATATAAAAAATGCCAAAATTAGTGCCAAATTCTGCGCAAAATTTAACTCTATTTAGTTCTAAATTATGTATGAATTTTTATTAGTCGAATTTTTCTTGTGTAAATTGTTAATTTTTTCAACGGGCTCAAGTTCAAATCTGAAAATATTCTTAATATTCCAATCTAAATATAAATAAATAGAATTTGAACAAATTCATTTATTAATAAAATAAAAAAAATATGATTTGCAGTCTTGCAGATTTGAACTTGAGCCCGTTGGAAAAATTACAATTTTTATTTATTTCAGTAACTTGCTAAGTCAAAAATTGTTTCGTTGCTAAGGTAGCGGTTAAAAACCCAAGTCAATGGCAATGGGAATTAATGGCAGTTAATTTACTAAACCTTAAAATATCTTCGAATTGTCGTTTTTTGACTTGGTTCGCTTCAGCTCTGAGCCCTCCATGTGTGCATATATTGGGCTTCATAGATACAAGACAATGAAAAAGTATTAAAATATTCTAATAACAATAAAAATAGAGTTTTTATTTACTAACCCCCTTATTCATAAAAATTATGAGAGTCTAATAACAGCGTCATAAAACAAAATTTCATACAAAATTTGCTCTGTTACACTCTTATAAGCCTCTCATAATTTTTATGAATAAGGGGATAAATATTTGGAGGGTATTTAAGAGTCGACCTGGGCGAATATAAAGATTTTACTTGTTAATATTAATTCATTTTTTTTTAAATATAAAATATATTTGATTACCAAAGAAAAAAAAATTCTGTTTAGTTACTTTAATATTTCCAAAAAAGTATAAACTTTTTAGCTCTACGGCTGTCTTGTGCTTTACTGGCTTCTAATACCAAAGCATTTCCTTCGAAAACATCAAATATGTTTAAAAGTATCCAAATACCTTAATCATTTTGATTTTAATAAAAAAAACAAATATCTTTTTAGATATGAAAAATATTTTTATTTCAGGTAAGTATTTTTATCAAACATTCATATTGCTTTACTTAATTTAATTAGTATTGAGTTGTTCGAAAATTTGTTTAAATTCAGAAAGACATGATGCATATTCCAAGGCACTAAGGAAAGTCAACATCAGTTTTTAATTATTTAACTTACACAGCAGAGCAGAACTGCCGTTTTCGAAAGCCGCTACACTTTCATCATCAGTACTCATGTTAAGAAAATAATCAAACGGCAACACGGGTGTTAAATATTTGATACAGTTCTCGTATGCCGTTTCCTAATAAAATTTGTATAAATAAAAACTGTTCTCATATTCAACTAAACCGCCGAGTAAGAGGTGACAAAAAAAATGAGGGTGCTGTTGGCTGAAGTAACTAACACAAGACTATGAAGTGGAGGGTCCAGAGCTCGATTCCGCGCTCAGTCATGAATATTGTGTTGAATTCTTGTGATCAGTATTAGTGCATGGTTGGGTTACTCGTTGTCGGCCTGTTACAGTGATGAATGCATAGTATTGGCCAATGATCAATTACTGGCAGCAATTGACACTATCATGTACTAAAAGAGCAGAGGAACAGCACTCTCCTTCGTCGGTCCTGTAGAAAAAAATTAGCTGGCAAAGTAGGGGGTTGAAATAGCTACAAAAAAGTTTCTATCTTCTCATTTTTTTTCATCCCTTCCTTTCTATTTCCGGCGGAATGCACTGCATATATAGGGGTCATCCCTTAAGTGCTCACGTGCTCGCGAGAAAAAAATGCACATGAGTACTCAAAATTATTACCCAGGCTCAAGATTAAATGTGCAAATTTACAAACTATTTTTTATTTTATTACTAACATAAGATTTTTGTTATTCAGACTCAGGTTCAAATCTGCAATCTATTTTTTAAGAGTTTTTATTAATTCGATTTGTTCTTATTAGGAGTGGAACATTTGAAATATTTTTTATAATTATCAAACTAGAAAAACGGATGAGTATTGATTTCGAGGCCCTGAATTGGATGATTTGGACTGCAACGACATTTGGTTTCTACAGAACGGCGATAAGTCATAACAAATTGGATATTCTGTACGACTGATTTGACGGCCTGGTCATCTCCCCGTGAGATGCGAATTGCCCATCAAGATCGTGCAATTTGACTCCATTAGAGTTTTGGTTATGGGGTTTGCATCCACAATAGCCGTGACGGACATTTGAATATTCCTCAAATAATGGCATCAATAATTCTTGCAAATGCATAAAAAAATTTTATATCCTTCACACACTTTTAATTGAATTTAAAGATAGCAAGCGCTTAATAAAATACCATTTCTAAACGCTTTACAAGGCAATCCTATTTTGAATCTTGTTGATGGAAGAATATAAAATATTTTAAAATACAGGAAGTAGCCAAAAGTAATGAAATAAGTAGCAATTAAATTGTTGTTTAAACTTGAGTAGGAAAAATTTAATTTTTTATGACAAAATTTAAAATTTGTTTCTGTTTTAAATGTTATTCACTTTATAGAACGATAACTCCCGTTATTGACGAAAGAGCAGTTAAAAGTGTGTAAAATATTTTCGTGCAATTGATAGTCTCAAAAAATAAGTAAGCTTACGAGGGTGGCTAAATAAGTCCGTGACTTTTTTATTGAAACACAGGGTTTTTATATAAAAATTTGTTTATATTTTTTAAATAGTATGCTTTGAGTTTAATACACCTACTCTAACGTGTCCTTAATTTTTTTATCCTTTCCGAAAAATATGATTTGTCGAGGTTATCAAAATTGCCAGTTTTTGCTGAGATGATTTCGTCATTGGAGTCAGATTTCTTATCGTAGAGACATTTCTTCAAGTTTGGAAGCAATAAATAGTCACCTCGAGCTAAATCTGGACTATGGGGCAGAGGAGGGAATAGATTTTTGCCTTGGAAACTTCACATGTGCGCAACCTTGCTTGTGAGCAAATGCGGCACCCATCTTGCGGATAGCCTTTTTATACTCCAGTGATTATTCACAATTGAAAACACTGAATCATGTGAGAAGCCTATGGCTTCCACAATCTCTCCCACTTTCATTGTGATTGGCTAAAACCATATCGAGAATTTTTTCAATTGTTTCGGATGTTGAGACCTCAAGTGGGCATCCAGAACGTTTGGCATCTTCTGTACTTGTATGGCTACATTGAAGTTCAGGAAACTACTTCTTTACTATTTAAATGGATAATGCAGAGTCCCCATAATATTTCTTTTTATGAGTGACTTTTTTTCGAAAAAAATGAGCACTCGGAATTCTCATATTTCCATTTTCTTCTGAACACGCGTGGTAGTCTGCTTTCAACGATTGGCAGACAAAAAGTAAACGACGCCGATTGTTGAGATTTTGACAGGAGCCAGCTGACAGTTGCCTGTTGACAGAAGCAGTGTTGCCATTTCAATTAGGAGGCAAGAAGTTCTAAAAGTCACGGACTTATTATTGACCCACTCTCGTATATTTTTTATAGATGGTTTTAGCATTTTCATTCTTTATTGCTTAGCACGTCACATATACACACAAGTATCAATTCCCTTTCTTATTTCGACATGCATACATGCGGACATGCACATAATATACTCGTAGTATATTAATATTGACACTTAAATATTAAACAGGTGTATTTGTATGAAAATCAAAAGACATGCTTTCCTTTCATGCACAGCAAACAATTGAAAATAAATGTACAAACTTGTAAAGAATGTTTATGAGAATTTTAAAGAATTTTTTTTTCACGTTCAGTACTCACATACAATGAAATAGAAAAGTGTGTGCTACACTCTAAAAAAAATGGCATAAAGGAATGTGTGGGAGTGTAAATGAATACGAGTATAAACATTTTCAATATCATATAAATATAACTGACAGGTATTGGTAGTTGAGGGCGGCTGAAAGCAAACACAATGGAAATGTAAAAAAGTGCCAACAATAAAAATGAACGAGAACAATCAAAGGGAATAAGAATATTTAAACAAAACCTGAGTGAAATATTTTCCTGGCATTCTTTACAAAGACCGCTGCTTGCATGAAAGCGTTATTCATTCGTGCAATTTTACATATAAAAGGCAATACTTTGGCATTAAATTGCAAATATTTTGTAATATTTTATTGCCAGCTAAAGTCACTGAAAGTGAATTTTTCTTAACCATAAACTTCATTTTATTACAATTTTAAAATACGAAATTTATTTACAAAAACACACACCTTTATCGAATATACAATGCGAAAAGTGTTTGTATTGGTATTGGTATTGGTTTTGGCATGTTTTTATCCTTTGTGCAGTGCCCAGACCGTAAGGCCGAGTTGTAATTTAAATAATTGTAGTAGAGCAAATGTTGAAATATGTGCCACAAATAGTCGGCAGTGTAGACGTTTTTCTAATGAATGTTCTTTGGAGAGTGCAAATTGTAATGCCACATTATCAACAGGTAAGTAAAAGAATGCCTTTTCTGTGCTATATCTACACCATTTCCTAACGCTATGGATAATATTGTTGTTGACGTTGAAAATTATTTAACAGGCTCTAAGTTCGAATCTGCGATGTACATGTCAAATACAAAATTTTTATTACGAGTGGAATATTTTGAATATTTTTTATTATCTTCAAACTAGCAGAACGCTTATGAGAAATATTCAAAACATTGCACTTTTATTAAACATTTAAATTTGCCCATATTCATAAAAAAAATATTTTGCTGATAGCAGATTCGAACTTACAGCCTGTTAAATAATTTTTAACACAGTTTTTTTTAAAGGTTGTCAGGGAATAGCCCCTAGTCCCATCGAACGTAATATTTCAAACCAAATCCGATTCCAAATGTGAACATAAGTCAATTTTGCAAAGTTCAGCCGAATCCAACCTATTTGTCAGTTGCACTTTTTATAAATTTATTTCAAACGAAATAAATATTAATGAATTCGTAAAAATATGCGTTTCCATTATTATAAGTAACAGAGAATTTTTGTCCATATAAACGAAATTTTTACACATCTAATCATATATAATTGTTTGTCATCGATAAATTTTGTAATAATTATTTTCCTATAGACACATTTATGGTAAAAATGTAATTTAATAAAATAAGTTCGGTGTTCGTTTAAGATCGGCGAAAGTTCCGAACACACGAACTCAGACCGAACATAATATCTGCCGATCTCCAAAGGGTCGAAAGCGAACGTTCGGTGGGACACTAATAAATATTATATTAATTAAAAAATACATACAGTTGGTCTATTTTAAAATTGAACAATTTAATTTTAAAGCAGAACTCTTTTTGTAACGCATGTTAATGCTGTATGTGCACCATTATATTGTACGAGGTCTGTTAAAAAAATACGGTTCTTTTAATTGTTGGTACACTAGTCTCGGATATACTCGTATATTCACAATTTGAATTATTTATCACGTTTAGTTTGTTTGTGAATTGCAAAGACCCATCAAAGGCAGGCGTTTTGCCACGATTGAGGAGATAAAATTAAAGTTGATGAAAAAATGTATACAATTTGAGAAAAATTAAAATTCACTTTATATTTTGAACCATCCTCGTACATTCTCCAGCTAGAGTATGATTTTAGAAATTGTTTTAAAATTAGACGCGCGTGCTTAATATAATGACTGTTGACACCAAGTGTTGATTACACTTTTCAATGACTTGATTATTGAAAGTGTTTGGAGCTCACAATTGTTGTTTTTCCTTCGTAAGAAAATTTTCAAAATATGTGTTGAATTTTTTTATTTATATATATACATATATATGTATATATATATATATATATATATATATATATATATATATATATATATATATATATAAATTTTTTTTTTTTTTTCTTTTTGGAAATGGTGTACATTTACAAGGCTTTCTGTATCAATAAATTCCCTTTATTTTCTATTCACAACTCATGTGCCTTTCTTGCAGCATGGAATCGTACGGATACAATACAATGCTTAAATTTAACTGTAAATGCAACAGGCTTATGCTCCTGTCCGTCGCTGAGAACATGTTCGAGCCAAACTACAGCCGCAGGAATTTGTACACATCGAGATGGTCATGCATGCCGTTTATTTAGAACAGAATGCGAATTAGTGAGAGCACGTTGTAGTAGAGAAAGTAAGTAAGAATTCTTAAGCTGCTTTTAGCATTTCATTTGAGAAGCAAAATCTACTTTTTATCATATTCTCATCACATTTTCATTATCCTTATTTCACAAATAGGAATTCAGGTATCGAGTGTTGAATTGAAGTGTTTTGAAAATACGAATTGAAAATTAAATTTATTGTGTAAGAGTGGATTGATACAAAAATGCTGATTCGGCATACCATTCAGGGGTATACCATTTTTTTGCTATTAACCCTAGAATATCATACATATTTTTGTGGCGCAAACGTCATAACGCGTTGACTCGACGACCGCGATATATCAAAGAGATTAAGAGATAACTTTAAAAAAATAATGGAAACATATTTTTCATTTATTTGTTTGTTATACTCGTATTAACAAAAAAAAATTAATTATTTTTTATTATTATATTGTTATGGGAGCACGTTGTATAGCACAACTTCGTTTGGCTTATATTGTAAAAGCTGATAAAGAAAATTTTAAAAAATTCTTTATATAATCGATTAAAATTGTTCGTCATTAAAGGATCGTGTTTTTAATAGTTTCAGTCTTGGGTTTATAAAAGAATCAAAATTTCCATATTGTGCAGCCCATCGTTTCGACAGCACACATGCAAAAAATTAAATTTGTCCACTACGTAGAGAGTTATAACTGTGCGCATATCAAGACTGCTCATGTATGAAAACTCTGTAAAACCCAAATTGAAAAAAGAGATATAAGAAATGTGGACATGACACGTGACAACGACGCACTATGGTACTCCAGGGTTAAGCATTTTTTATAATAGCCTTAAATTTTATATGATTTAAGAGTTGTTATATTCTTAATAATGGCATAATATCGCTGATTTTGCTGGACAGCTGGAATCCACTTGAAAAAATACAAAAAACAAACACGTGAAATTTGAAAGTCTTATAGTGGTAATTGACAATTTCAATATTCCAGGGATGAGATATAAACATATTTGAAAAATACTAATATAAATTAGCAAACAACTCGCTTTGTGTTCTAGCCTCACTTAATAATCTTCAAATAGTGCGTTTATTAAATTGGTATTGGTAATAAATTTATTGATATAAAAATTACGAGGGTGGATCAAATCCGTGACTTCTTGCATTTCCCGCCGTTAGCAACAGACTACTGCGCGTTTTAAGAAGGAAATGGAAATAAGTGAATTTCGTGTGCTCAATAAGCATTTTGTTTATTGAAAAATAAAATAAAATAAAAATAAAATAATGTGCTTTTTGTTTGTTATGTGGTCAAGTGTGTCTATATGCCTGCATTTCGTTGGTTCTTACACCAAATCATCAGTAATTTAATCTAATTCCAAAATAACAAAACCTCTTAGCTTATACATAAACTCCCACAACTGAATTGAGAATTACACAAGCAAAACCATAGGATTTGAAATTAAAAAAAAAAAAACAAACAAAAAGCACTAATTTAATTGAGACAATATGTCGAATAAACGATTTTAAAAATAAAATTCAAAAAAATAAATTATCACTTAAACCTAAGCTTGACAAATAGTATGGGAACTCTGCAGCATCCATTTCCATGTCAAAGAACTGGTTTCCTGAACTTCGTTCTGGCCTTAAAAGCACGGTAGATGTCTAACGTTCGTGACACCCAGTCAAGTCTCTACATACGAAACAATTGAAAAAATGCAGAATATTGTTTTCGCCGATGGAGATTGAAAATAATTGCGGAAGACATAAGCATCTCGCATGGCTTAATGGTTTCAGTTGTGAATGATCACTTTTGTATGAGAAACCATCCCGTAAGATAGGTGCCGTATCCACATGCAGTATCCATCAATTGCGCTACGAATTGCTCCCTCATGCGCCCCTTTGTCCAGATTTAGCACCTGGTGACTATTTCTTGTTCTCACATTTGAAAATATTGCTCTACAGAAAGAGATATAACTCCAATGACGAAATCATTTCACAAACAAATGCCTATTTTGATGACCTCGGCAAATCATAGTTTACGGAAGGGATAAAAAAAATTGATGAAACGATGTAATTAGTCTATACAGCTCAAAGAAGAATATTTAAAAAAATTAAATAACTTTTTATATAAAAACCTGTGGTTCATTCAAAAAGTCGCGGACTTCTGGATTCACCCTCG
Organism: Linnaemya tessellans; assembly: GCA_951800035.1. Taxonomy (NCBI): domain Eukaryota; kingdom Metazoa; phylum Arthropoda; class Insecta; order Diptera; family Tachinidae; genus Linnaemya; species Linnaemya tessellans. The sequence goes on along the minus strand of OX637536.1, from coordinate 35,167,651 downwards.
CATCATGACATTCTGAATATTATTTTACTCTATTTGACCTTTTAACACTTTCCAAAATAACATCGTCAAATTTCACTAGTTTGGCAAAACATCGATAGAATGCAATGCCGTGGTTTCAACTTCAACCAAACACGGACTTGTACGTGTCCCAAAAGTCTGTTGTGTTCACGAAATGAAACTGAATTGTGTGTGCGAGTGAATGCCAACAATTGCCGTCTTTATGGTAATGAATGTGATCTCGAAGGCGACAGATGTAGAGGAGAAAGTGAGTCGAATTTTTTCAGCTGCCCTAATAAAATGCAATTGTTGTTTTAATACGTAAAATAATTCACTATTTAAAAGGATTACAGGATGTCAACAATATACATTGTCAAAGATTTGCAGTGGGAGTGAACGGATCTTGTACATGTCCACGTTTGCTCACATGCCAGCAAAATGTCACCAGAAGTATATGTGTACGAAATGCTGCCAATCGTTGTCAACTATTGCGAAATCAATGTGATCTTGAACAGCAGAGATGCGAAGGAACTGGCAAGTTTTACGAATTTCCGGTCTATGCCAAACAGTTAACCAATAATTCTATGTACCCTCATTTTAGTGTTAACTCCCACTTTAGCGGTACAATGTCGCAACATAAGACCGGGTGAGATAGGAAATTGCGGCTGCCCGTTATTGGCAACGTGTTCGGTTAATCGCACAAATATCTGTGTAAGGACCAGAGTGGGCTGCCGCCTGAAAACAAATGAATGTGAATTAGAACGTTCGCGGTGTCTGGGAGAAAGTACGTATAGAAATTTTTTAAATTTCTATTATAATATATATGTATGTTATCCTTATGTTTCTTCCAGCTGTCACGCCTGTCGCTTCAATACAGTGTAGAGGTTTTCGACCAGGTGACGGCGGAACTTGTGCTTGTCCGCTTTTAGACACCTGCAATCGAAATAGCTCCAGTATTTGTGTTCGTACACAACAGGGTTGCATTCTGATGAAAAACGAATGTGAATTGGAACAGGCTCGTTGTGAAGGCCAAAGTGAGCAGCTAGAGCAAATTATTTTTAATGCTATAACATATAATAACTATATTTACAGATGTAACGACCGTAGATCGCATACAATGTCAAAATTTCACTTTGAACCAGCTAAGAAATTGTTCATGCCCCAATATGGGCAGTTGTAGTGTGGATTCTCCCAGAATTTGTGCGGCATCGTCTGCCACGCAGTGTACACTTTTAAGAAATCGTTGTGAACTAGAGAAAGCTAGATGTCAAGGAGAAGGTAAATAGTTGTATTATTTCATATGAGAAATGGAGCAAATTTGAGGTTAGGAAATACATTTTCTTAAAAATACTTATTTTTTTGATAGATTCAGTTTATTGATAGCGATGTAAAGTTGGAATATGGAAATTAATAATGCAATATGATATCCGGCAAATGTTCACCCCTATCACCTCGGCAAACGTCCGCTCTGTTAAAAAAATGTTAACCTCATTTTTGCAAAAAATATTCGTTTATCTCGTCTATGCAGTGCCGAATGTTATCTTCCAAAGCTTCAGTTTTTTGTTTTTTTTTTCGCGTAAACCCGGTCTTTCGAATGACCCCAGAGAAAATACTCCAGCGGGGTTAAATCACAAGAACGGGGCGTAGAATTAACATCGCCAAATCGAGGAATTTCGCGACCCGGAATTTTCTCATGCAATAACTGAATTTTTTTGACGGGCAGCAGCGTGGCTTGTGGCGCCGTCTTGCTCAAACCAACGGTCACTGATGTCAACTATAGCCACAAAACACAAAAAATCGGTTTTTAGAGTTTTTTTTTAATCGTGGACCAGCACTCAGGGTATGGCCCCCTATATATGCATTGCATTGCGCCGGAACTAAAAACGAGGGGATAGTATTGAGGGGACAGATTAGGAAAGCTGAGAAGATAGACAGTTTTTTTTTTGTAGCTTTTTCAACCTTTTGTACTTTGCCGGCTAATTTTTGCTACAGGGCCGACGAAGGTGGATGCTGTTACTCTGCTTTTTAGTACATGATAGTGTCAGTCGCTGCCAATTATGTTCAGTGATCAGTGACTATGCCTTCATCATTGAAACAGGCTGGCAACAACTAACACAACCACGCACTGATGTTGATCACAAAGAATTCAACACAATATTTCATGACTCAGCGCGGGATCGAACTCAGGACCCTCCGCTGCATAGTCTCGTGTTCTACTACTTCAGCCAACAGCAGAGGATTCACGGTGACGGCGTTTTCTTGACTATTTTCGAAGAAATACCGGCCGATGATGCCACCTGACCACAAACCCAACCATAAGGTCGCTTTCTTTGGATGTAAATATTTTTTAATTACTGTCTGTGGATTTTATGAGCCCCATATGCATTCATTTTGTTTTTTTTTTTACTTAATCGCCTAATTGAAAATGAGGCTCAGTACTAAAGATAATTTTAATGGAAAAATGCATAGTTTTCAGTTTTTCAAAAAGTACATTTTCATAGTTAAACTTCTTTGTTCTGCAGCGTTCCATGATTAAAATTTTCCAACTTTTTACTAAATAATTGTCAAAGGATGACAGTTCAATTATTTGATTTCATTATTTCATGCCCAATTTACTTCTTAACCTCAAATTTGCCCACCCTTTTTTAATATGGGGTTCCCCAGCCATTGTTATCTGATCTATTGTTCTATTAGCTCTTGCCATTACCAACTCATTACAATGTCGTGGCCTATCAGTTAATACTACTGGCAATTGTTTTTGTCCACGTCTGAGAAACTGTTCACAAAACGCTGCCAATATTTGTGTGCGAGAAAATACTAACAACAACAATTGTGTGCTGTTTAGAGACGAATGTGAACTGGAACAAGCCATTTGTGAGGGACGAGATTTAAGCAGAGTCGACAGTCTGCACTGCAGAAATTTCACCAACAACATAAGAGCAACTTGTTTTTGCCCCAATCTGGCAACATGTAACCGCAATTCTTCCAGCATATGTGTTATGAGCTCAGCACAGTGTCGCTTGGTAAGAAATGAGTGTGAATTGGAGCAGGCAAATTGTGAAGGCAATAGTGAGTTCAGAGAACCAGAATAATAAAACAAAACAAAAACACTTGTGTCAGTAATTTGTTTTTCATATTTATTTCTTTATGTTTAGATCTGATAACGACACATGCCACTCAGTGTTTAAATTTCGAAATAAACGAACAAAGCAACTGCAGTTGTCCCAATTTATTAACATGTTCTCAAAACTTTAGCAGAATTTGTGTACGAACTCGTGCCGGATGTAGGCTCTTAACCACACAATGCGAATTCGAGGAAGCTTTATGTAGGGGAGAAGGTACAGACAGTGTTTAATATTTTTATCTGAAAAAAAAACCAAATAATTGTTGTATTTGTTGTGTATTTAAAGCTTTGCGCAGTGTGGACCCCATACACTGCCAGGGCTTTTTAGGCCACGAAGAAAGATCCTGTTTTTGTGCCAATTTAAAAACATGTTCCCGCAATACAACGAATATTTGCACAAGAAACGAACTTAACAATTGCACTCTACTTAGGAATGAATGTGAACTAGCACGGGCCACGTGTCAGGGTCGAGGTAAGTGAAATATTTTCTGTTCTATAAAAGCATTAAAAACCGAAATATACATTTTTACAGCTCTAACGATTGTACCCAACCTGCACTGTTTAGATTTTAGCCTTAATAGCGCCAGAACTTGTTTGTGCTCTAATCTATTTAACTGCTCCACAAATGCCTCAAGCACTTGTGTAAAAACCGCTTCCGGTTGTAAACTCCTGCGAAATCATTGTGAGCTGGAGAATGAAAAATGCCAAGGACCAGGTAAATCAGTAAATAATTTTTTTAATTCTGCATTATTTGCATTTAACATTCGGGTGTTTAGTTCAATCCACATCTCTCTTGCATTGTTTGGGATTTTCGTTTGGTCAGGCAGGAAATTGTTCCTGTCCTAATCTGCAGACATGTTCTCGTCACAACACAAATATATGTGTAAAAATGGATGCAGGATGTAGACTGATACGAGATGAATGTGAATTGGAACAGCTGCGGTGTCAGGGTCAAAGTAAGATATTTTTGCAACCATAAAAAAAGAAATTAATTTTTCTGAAAGTGTATATTCCTCAGATCTAACAGTGCTACCTGCTGTGCAGTGCAAATTGTTACAGCGTGGAGACGAAGGCGCCTGTGCCTGCCCGAACTGGTTGAATTGTCAACGTAATTCTAGCAAAGTTTGTGTAGAATCACGAGAAGGCTGCAGATTGCTGGAAAGTGATTGCGATTTAGAGCAAAGGAGATGTCAAGGAGAGAGTAAGTAAAGGCGTTTTCAACAAGAACTTTATTTTTCAATTGTGACAACGCCAACAACATGATAGTTTTGGCATCTAGTGTTTTGACGTATTCGTAGTGGCGGCAATGACTTCAATTGCTCGCAAAAATTGCATCAAAATAATTAAAATCCACTATGAAAATGGTGGTTATGTTAAAGTTATATTTCGTAAAATTCGTGATATTTTCGGAAAAGATAATCATCCTTCTGAATCCTTCTGTCAACAAGCAAAATTGCCGCATTTGGGCTGCTGAAAATCCTAGAGCGATTATTGAACAGCCTTTGCATGTTCAACGATCGAGAGGCGTGCTTGGGCCGTTTTTTTTTCAAATATGAAGCTGGAAATGCGGTAACGGTCAATGCATCACGCAATTGCGAGACGTTAACAACTCAATTTTGGCCTATTATTGATGACATCTCACCTTCGTCGTAAAAACTTAAAA